>NW_021027505.1:515288-535958 GCF_004153795.1 Camellia sinensis
CTGTATTGTGGTTGTCTCCTTCAACGTCAAGGTCAATTGGTCTGCCACTCCCAGCAGGAGTGTCGCCCCCAATGTTTTCTCTCTGTCCGTCACTGGCCATCTATTCTTCTAAGTTCCCATAGACGGCGCCAAATTGTGTGGGTAATTTTCTGACCACACTGCCCGCCTAGTAATCAGCTGGAGAGCACTGGCAGAATAGATGGCTTCAGCAAACCTGCAACAGAAAGAAAAGGCTCCGGCGGTGGCTCTTCCACCCGGGGGCACTCCGACGATTAAGTCAGTATATCTCTCGAAGACAAATCAAGCGCTAAACTCACCAGCTTAAGCATAAAACTGCGTACCTTAGACCCACGGGGGTGCCTCTCTTTTATAGTTTACTCAATCCTAGTCCTACTAGAAGCTTGACTTCTATGGACTCCAATTTAGTACTTACTTTGGACTCCTCAAGAGATAAAGATAAATTCCCTAAGAGTTTCATCCTTATCTTAGCAAAGTCTTCTCTTTACTCTAGGACTCTTGTCCCTTATCCGCTTATCTCGGATTCCGATATTTTCGGAGATCACCTCGGCATAACTACCAGGACACGTGGCACCTCGGCTGACACGTCGGCATCACCATGCCACGTGTCGGTATTCAGAAAATACATCTCCACAGTTAAGTTTGTTGGGTTTGTCATGTTTTGTGGTTATTTGTTACCATTTTTATTTATTTTTTTATCAAATAAGTTTAGGGATACATAATTTGATTATAGGAATGGACACATAATATATATGGATGAACAAAATTTTGAGAAGTCTCACCAACAAATTATAATCTCCATTCCATTTTGTTTTTGTAGCAAGTTATTCTTTTTTATAGTAGAATGTTGAGTTTATGACAAAGAGTTTCAACTAGCCTACTCTCTCATTCACTATAAAGATTTATGAATAAATTCTGAATATACATAATCACCAACCGCCCTAATCAATAAAAGTCTGAATATTTTGTGTCTCTTGATAGTTGCTTCATAGTAAAATTTTCATGTTCAACCCCTTAGCCACTAAGCTACCACTACATGTTATGTAATACTCGTATTATAAATAAAATAAAATAAAGGGAAAGAAATGAAAAGAAAAGAAACACCTCTTGTGAAATCCATTTAATGCAAAACACATATAATAATTAACATATCAAATAAATGACTCTCTTGCAAAGTAAGTGAAACCCATCACACAAAAAAAATCGTTTTTCAACAAAACCCAAGTCCCATAAAGTGCCAAAAAAACTGTTTTTAAATAATACTAATACTAATACTAATACTAATACTAATACTAATAATAATAATAATAATAAAGTAATCATACCCTAGTGGGTGGTTTGCATGCAATAACAGGGCTCTCACCAGAATTTTACCATTACTGATGAAAGAAAAGAAAAAAAGCAAAAAGAAAAAGAAAGCTTCAAAGTTAAGAAACAACGTGCTTGGTGGGTTCAGAAAGCATTGAGCGAGATCAAAAACATGTTTTATCATATAAATAAAATAAAATAGAAAGTAATAAAGTTGGAGAACTTAATTTGAAGAAACATTAACATATATATATATAGTTTAGTTTTGTGAGATTCATGTGTTGGTACCTGACTAATTGGCAAATCAGCAACAAGAAGGTGAGAGAGAATGGTTAAGTACACAACAAAGGTATTGAGAGAGAGAGAGAGAAAGTGAGAGAAAATCTCCTTCGTTTGGCAGGTTGGACAATTGAGAGGGTCACTCTTCCATTATTTTTTTATATATAGTAGCATTTATTTAGATACTATTACCCTATAAAAAATAAAAAGTCTACTATTTAGGATGGTTTGCATATTTATTAAGGTTTGGTAATTGCAATAGGGAGAGGGGGTTTGTGGACTCACCCTGCGTCTCTCATTTAAACAGTTTATTTTGTCGAAATTTTTATATTATTGGTAAAAAAATATATTAATTTGATAATAATAATTATATGATTTTATTATATTTATTTTAAAAATAAATAGTAATAAAGAGGCATTATTTTTTGTAATTTTATTAATTACATTTAGATATTAAATTTTAATTAGATTTTTTTTTTTGATAGGAGTACTTAGAAAGAATTGTGTACATGCAAGTGAAAACTCCTCTTACATTTTACTCTTTTTTTTTTTTTGTTTTTTTTTGATTTTTCACCGATGATGGGCTATGAGCTACATAGGAGGAGGTAGCCCTCTCTTAGCTTATAATAACTCCTACGTTTGAAGAATAATGTTGAGATTCATAAATTTATCTATAATCTATATAACAAAATAAGAAGGTTTTTGAAAATTTATAACATGTATCGTAGATACATTTTATGTCAGTGGCTGAGATGATTTCTAATTAACATCTAACGGCTGAGATGAGATGGCTGAGATGAGATGAACATACAAAAATGAGTTTGGTTCCCGTGGTTCCCGCCCAAGCCTCTGCATCTGCCTTTGCCTCTGCCTCCTACCTGAAAATGGGTCTGCCTCCTACCTATGCGCCTCTCTATCTCTCCTTCATTTCAACTTTCAAACTCCCTCTCAGTACCCATTTCTCTCTCACCTTTTGCCTCTCATTTCTCTGTTCTCATTTCTGTTCCTGCCTTCATCGGAGCTCACTCCGATCGTCGTTCACTCCGACCACTTCGACAGCTCAGTTGCAAAATCCATTAAAATTACTCAGGGGGGTTTGGTGTGATTTTTGTTGGGGCTTTGATGATTACTCAGCTCGATTTTGATGATTTGGTCTGATCATATATCCAAAAGAGTAACAGAGTACTCATTTTGGCTTTGATGATTTGGTCTGTTATTTTTATTTTTATTCATTTTGGCTTTGATGATTTGGTCTGCTATTAACCAGTTTTCACCATGCCCATCTTTTTGTGAACCAGTTCAAAAAAATTGTTTGGATCAAATCGACTATCTTTTTGTGAGCCAGTTTTCATCATACTCATCCATTATATGATTGGAAAAAAAAATGAACCAGTTTTCACCATGCCCATCTTTTTGTGAACCAGTTCAAAAAAATTGTTTGGATCAAATCGACTATCTTTTTGTGAGCCAGTTTTCATCATACTCATCCATTATATGATTGGAAAAAAAAATGAACCAGTTTTCACCATGCCCATCTTTTTGTGAACCAGTTCAAAAAAATTGTTTGGATCAAATCGACTATCTTTTTGTGAGCCAGTTTTCATCATACTCATCCATTATATGATTGGAAAAAAAAATGAACCAGTTTTCACCATGCCCATCTTTTTGTGAACCAGTTCAAAAAAATTGTTTGGATCAAATCCACTATCTTTTTGTGAGCCAGTTTTCATCATACTCATCCATTATATGATTGGAAAAAAAAATGAACCAGTTTTCATCAAAATGAACCAGTTCTCTTATTCCTTTATCATTTGATAAATTATAATACAAATCAATAATATACATCAATTTGTTTTTTACATGGTATCAGAGCTAGGTTAACAACTTAGTAATTCCGCTTCACCGGCGGGCGGCAACCTCGCCTTGGCCGCCCGCTGGACAAACCCAAATTTTCTTAATTTCTTCTTTCATGACAGATTCTCCGCCGCAGCCTCAGTCCAATGGACGCTCATCGGTGAACAATTCACCTCATCCCATTCGGCTTCCAACAACAACAACCCGCCACCACGCTCCCCTTCTCACTGTTGTCACCACTGTCAACCTTAACCCATCGATGTCGTTCCTTCAATCTGACCAACAGTTGGACACACATCACACAGGGCAACCTCTCTCTCTCGCTGCAAGAGAAGGCCACCGTGGTGACGGCACAATCATGGACCACTCGCAGGGGCAGCAACCCGAGGCTAAAATCGTCTATGGCCTCCACGAAGTCCTCAACATTACCTTCTGGTCCAGCAACAATGGGGTCGTTGATGATGATGGCGGTGACAGACAACTCGAGGATGACAGAGGCCGTGACACCTAGTTCCACTTCAATCACGATCACTCCATCTTCAACCAATGTGGGTCTACCGCCAACTCCTCGCCAGAACCCTCCACCGCCGGTACTTCAGCCCCTCATCGGCGGCGGCGCTGATTCAAGAACCCGAACTCTCACTCACATACCTCGAAGGCTTGCCCAATCAGATCAAGAAGCTCGTAAACCATCTAGGAAGATCGTTCTTTCTCTCTAGACTCTTCGATCTTGAGGTTCGGTCTGATTTCGAGTCCGATGAGATCATTGAAAAAAGAGACAGCTAAAAAAATAAATTTGATTCCAACCCAAAAGTAACTGCTTAGTGCACAAAATACTTCATTGATCACCTTAACCACACTAGGATTCTCGGTACAACAATACATATCATTTGTATAAAACATACACATACACATACACACATATATGTATGTATTATAAACACATATATACCAGTCTATAGATACATATATATATATATATAACAAAACAAGAAGGTTTTTGAAAATTTATAAAATGTATCACAGATACATTTCATATCAGTGGCTAAGATGATTTCTAATTAACATCTAACGGCTGAGATGAGATGAAACATACAAAAATGAGTTTGGTTCCCGTCCAAGCCTCTGCATCTGCCTCTGCCTCCTACCTACGTCTGCCTCCTACCTGAAAATGGGTCTGCCTCCTACCTACGCCTCTTTTTATATCTTTTCTTCATTTCAACTTTCAAACTCCCTCTCAGTACCCATTTCTCTCTCTGCCTTCATCAGAGCTCACTCTGACCGTCGTTCACTCCGACCACTTCGACAGCTTAGTTGCAAAATCCATTAAAATTACTCAGGTGGGTTTGGTGTGATTTTTGTTGGGACTTTGATGATTACTCAGCTCGGTTTTGATGATTTGGTCTGATCATATATCCAAAAGAGTAATAGAGTAACAGAGTACTCATTTTGGCTTTGATGATTTGGTCTGTTATTTTTATTTTTATTCATTTTGGCTTTGATGATTTGGTCTGTTATTTTTATTTTTATTCATTTTGGCTTTGATGATTTGGTCTGTTATTTTTATTTTTATTCATTTTGGCTTTGATGATTTGGTCTGTTATTTTTATTTTTATTCATTTTGGCTTTGATGATTTGGTCTGTTATTTTTATTTTTATTCATTTTGGCTTTGATGATTTGGTCTGTTATTTTTATTTTTATTCATTTTGGCTTTGATGATTTGGTCTGTTATTTTTATTTTTATTCATTTTGGCTTTGATGATTTGGTCTGTTATTTTTATTTTTATTCATTTTGGCTTTGATGATTTGGTCTGTTATTTTTATTTTTATTCATTTTGGCTTTGATGATTTGGTCTGTTATTTTTATTTTTATTCATTTTGGCTTTGATGATTTGGTCTGTTATTTTTATTTTTATTCATTTTGGCTTTGATGATTTGGTCTGTTATTTTTATTTTTATTCATTTTGGCTTTGATGATTTGGTCTGTTATTTTTATTTTTATTCATTTTGGCTTTGATGATTTGGTCTGTTATTTTTATTTTTATTCATTTTGGCTTTGATGATTTGGTCTGTTATTTTTATTTTTATTCATTTTGGCTTTGATGATTTGGTCTGTTATTTTTATTTTTATTCATTTTGGCTTTGATGATTTGGTCTGTTATTTTTATTTTTATTCATTTTGGCTTTGATGATTTGGTCTGTTATTTTTATTTTTATTCATTTTGGCTTTGATGATTTGGTCTGTTATTTTTATTTTTATTCATTTTGGCTTTGATGATTTGGTCTGTTATTTTTATTTTTATTCATTTTGGCTTTGATGATTTGGTCTGTTATTTTTATTTTTATTCATTTTGGCTTTGATGATTTGGTCTGTTATTTTTATTTTTATTCATTTTGGCTTTGATGATTTGGTCTGCTATTTCAAGAAACTGATATGTGTTTTTTTTGTTGTTGGTGTGTTTGTCTATATTTCCTTTTTTTCTAAGGTGGTAGCTGTCGTGGGTTTATCAAGTAAAATTTGTGGGTATATCAAGGTGGCAGCGGTAACGTATCAATCTTTGGAAGGTTGATCTCTTGCTATGGTGCTCTGATCATATATCCCACTTGGAGGTTCATTGAAATTTTTTATTATCCATAAATAGTTTTCATTTGATAAATTAGAGTAGTAATATGGTCAAGAACAAAAGATCAAATCCACTATACTCATCCATTATATGATTGGAAAAAAAAAATGAACCAGTTTTCATCATGCTCATCTTTTTGTGAACCAGTTCAAAAAAATTGTTTGGATCAAATCCACTATCTTTTTGTGAGCCAGTTTTCATCATACTCATCCATTATATGATTGGAAAAAAAAATGAACCAGTTTTCATCAAAATGAACCAGTTCTCTTATTCCTTTATCATTTGATAAATTAGAGTAGTAATATGGTCAAGAACAAAAGATCAATGCTCATCTTTTTGTGGAATTTCCCAAAAATGGCAAGAACAAAAGATCAAATCCACTATACTCATCCATTATATGATTGGAAAAAAAAATGAAAATAGAACCAGTTTTCATCATTGTTGACCATACTCTTTTTTGAACAATTCCAACTTAATAGTTAAAAATGAACAGAGTACTCATTTTGGCTTTGATGACTTGGTCTGTTATTTTTATTTATTCGGTGTTTGTGTTTGTCTATATTTCAAGAAACTGATGTGTTTTTTTTTTTTTTTTTTTTTTTTTTTTTTTTTTTTTTTTTTTTTTTTTTTTTTTTTTTTTTGTGTTTGTCTATATTTCCTTTTTTTCTTAGGTGGCAGCTATGGTGGGTTTATCAAGTAAAATCTGTGGGTTTCAGTAACATATCAATCTTGGGGAGGTTGAGCTCTTGCTATGGTGCTCTGGTCTAGACAAATGGAAGAGAACAAAGGAAGGGGATGAGTTGGGGATCCCTCTTGGAGGTTTATTGAAATTTTTTATTATACATACATAGTTTTCATTTGATAAATTAGAGTAGTAATATGGTCTGGTGATTACAAATGATTTTGACAAAAATATAAATACTAAAAAGATACCCAACAAGAGATAATTATATGAAAATGGAAAGTGTTATTATGTAATCTGTTTTTTTCTTGAAATATAATCACGAAATGTAAAAATTATTTGACTTTAATTGAATACATAATTTTTCCCTAAACACGACAATGAATATTAATCTACTTTTGCCTTTCAGTTAAAGAAATCGACTTACAAAATTAAGCACCACAATATTAACGGAATGGAATATGTGGGTTTCATACTAAAATCAATTCTGTTTTTGTTCTTCCATTTACTAAAAACAAAGACAAGTTATGAAATTGGCTGCTAAAAAATGGCTTGAAATGGAGCCATTAATTGGAGTCAAGTTAAAATAATGCTATGTGCCTACAAACATTAGAGTGGAAGCCACGCACAATGCTCATCTTTTTGTGGAATTTCCCAAAAATGGCAAGAACAAAAGATCAAATCCACTATACTCATCCATTATATGATTCAAAAAATAAAAAAAAATGAAAATAGAATGAGTTTTCATCATTGTTGACCATACTCTTTTTTGAACAATTCCAACTTAATAGTTAAAAATGAAAATAGAACTCAAGCCAGACTGAAATCAGAAAATCAGGTTGTAAAACTCAATCAACCCAAAATGAAACAACTATCTCCAATAAGACATTTTAACAAACAATTGCAGTACATTATGCAACCCAAGGCTGGTTTACAAAATGATGTTTATTTGTTGCCACCATAATCAAAGTAGGGAAGGCAACAATGTAAGAGTAGTTTGTAGCTACCATTCATCTGAAAAGGCTTAGGCAACAATGATGTTTATTTGTTGCCACCAGGATAAATAGTAATTTTTTTATTATTATATTGGACTTTTAATCACTATGCTCAATTAATATATATTGACTGGTATTCTTTCAGTGGACTGGACTGTTTTTTGTTCAAATCCGTGGAATAGTTGAGTTAAATAATGTTTCTGGCAAAAACATTGAAGCCATTTTTCATGTTCTAACTAAATAAGTTTTCAGATTATGAGAGAGTAGTTTAATTTATATGGAGTAGTTTAATTCACTGTAAGTGTTCTATCAGTATTTGTTGATTTTTTTTTTTTAGTATATAAATTCTGTAATTGTTTTTAGTCAAAAAAATGATATTTATTTATTATTTATTTTTGTAATATCAAAATACGTCTCAGTGACTGTTATTTTTAATTTGTATATAGATTCTGTAATTGTTTAAGAAAATAAAAAAAATAAAAATTTATGTTACATCTAATCTGTTTTGACTGTACATGTTTTGTCCATGAAAATATTGAGAAACATGACTATAATCTTTTCTTATTTTATTGCTGTTATTGATGAAAAAAAGGTCTCCATTCAAATTTTTAGTCAGTAAATTTCGGTAGTAAGTCAATTATGTTTTTGGTGATTCTTAAACTCATATTTTTACTTTACAAATTTTACAATTAGAACCTGCTAAACATTCATATTCATATCAACACTCTAATATATTTTAGTCTGGTCCAAAAAAAAAAAAACCAATTGCATGGATCCTTTGTATTCACTCATTTTTTTATTCACGAATCACATACAAGCATTGATGGGTTTACATTTTCTCTCTCTACATTTCTGGGTTTATAAGAATTTCATGAACTAAAGCCATAATCAATGGGCTAAGGCAAAAAAATTTCTTTTGATGAAACAAAATGAGCTGGTGAATGTATATGTGTGTATTGCTTTAATTGCATTCATGAAATAAATATTCATTATTGCTTATAAAATGGTTTTGTTACCTGGTAATTATTATTTTTTGTTTTTTTTTGTTTTTTTGTTGCATAAATTTATGTTTGGACTTTTCAAGTGATAAATGGTGAATTTCAAAATATTTATGATTATAACGGATTTTGATTTTGATTTTAATTTTATCTCTATAAAATTAAAGTCAGTTTGGAAAGAGAAGAGTTGAAATCCAAATTTAATTTTAATACTCCTCGTGTCCAAATTTGTGCTTCGATTTTCATACTCTTCATGTTGTTAGGGCTGATTTCAATATTTAATTTTATCATTTTAATGTGATTGGATTGGTCTTTTCTTTTTTTAAATGTTTATATTTTTATTTCTTTTCCTCTTGATTGTAACCCATTAAGGTTTTTCTATCCATGAAAATAACATTTCATTGCCAATGAAACCCATGTCAACTTTTAGTATTGCTAATTTTTTGTTTCTTGGTGTTTAAAATTATTTAACCAAACATTTTTAGGTTTAAGTACAACAATTATGGGCAATATCACTATTTTTGGTAAAAAAAATTTGTTTTTATTATAAATAAATAGTTTTGATTTGATAAGTTAGAGTAGTAATATGGTTTGGTGATGTGTTTAATAGTTGAGGTGGATTCTCAAAATTATTAAACATATATTGACTGGTATTCTTTTAGTGGACTGGACTGTTTTTTGTTCAAATCCGTGGAATAGTTAAGTTAAATAATGCTTCTGAAGCTAGCAAAAATATTAAAGCCAATTTTCATGTTCTAGCTAAATAAGTTTTTAGATTATGGGAGAGTAATTTAATTTATATGGAGTAGTTTAATTCACAAGGAACAAAAAAATGTTTGTGCAATAAGTTAAAATACACCAATGATGCAACCCCACCATGTAAAAATCTTATTGCATATATGATGCAATATATTATGTAATTGCTTTTTTTTTTCGTTAATCAATTTATTATTATTTTTTATTTTACAGGTTACTTTACAATTTTGTATTGTTCAGAACTAATAATTTTTTAAGAGGTTGTCTAACAACACCATCCTTCTTTTATTATAAGTGTTCTATCAGTATTTGTTGATTTATTTATTTTTCTTAGTATATAAATTCTGTAATTGTTTTTAGTCCAAAAAATGGTATTTATTTATTATTTATTTTTGCAGTATCAAAATACATCTCAATGGCTGTTTATTTTTAATTTGTATATAAATTCTATAATTGTTTAACGAAATAAAAAAAATAAAAGTTTATGGTACATCTAATCTGTTTTGACTGTACATGTTTTGTCCATGAAAATATTGAGAAACATGACTATAATCTTTTCTTATTTTGTTGTTGTTACTGATGAAAAAAAGGTATCCATTCAAATTTTTACTCAGTAAATTTTGGTAGTAAGTCAATTATGTTTTTGGTGATTCTCAAACTCATATTTTTACTTTACAAATTTTACAATTAGAACCTGCTAAACATTCATATTCATATCAACATCATAATATATTTTAGTCTGGTCCAAAAAAAAAAAAACCAATTGCATGGATCCTTTGTATTCACTCATTTTTTTATTCACGAATCACATACAAGCATTGATGGGTTTACATTTTCTCTTTCTACATTTCTGGGTTTATAAGAATTTCATGAACTAAAGCCATAATCAACGGGCTGAGACAAAAAATTTTCTTTTCATAAAACAAAATGAGCTGGTGAATGTATATGTATGTATTGCCTTAATTGCATTCATGAAATAAATATTCATTATTGTTTATAAAATGGTTTTGTTATCTGGTAATTATTATTATTTTTTTGTTGCATAAATTTATGTTTAGACTTTCCAAGTGATAAATGGTGAATTTCAAAATATTTATGATTATAACGGGTTTTGATTTTGATTTTAATTTTATCTCTATAAAATTAAAGTCAGTTTGGAACGAGAAGAGTTGAAATCCAAATTTAATTTTAATACTCCTCATGTCCAAATTTGTGCTCCGATTTTCATACTCTTCATGTTGTTAGGGCTGATTTCAATATTTAATTTTATCATTTTAATGCGATTGGATTGGTCTTTTCTTTTTTTAGATGTTTATTTTTTTTATTTCTTTTCCTCTTGATTGTAACCCATTAAGGTTTTTCTATCCATGAAAATAACATTTCATTGCCAATGAAACCCATATCAACTTTTTGTATTGCTAATTTTTTGTTTCTTGGTGTTTAAAATTATTTAACCAAACATTTTTAGGATTAAGTACAACAATTATGGACAATATCACTATTTTCGGTCAAATAAATTTGTTTTTATTATAAATAAATAGTTTTGATTTAATAAGTTAGAGTAGTAATATGGTTTGGTGATGTGTTTAATATTGGAGGTGGATTCTCAAAATTATTAAACATATATTGACTGGTATTCTTTTAGTGGACTGGACTGTTTTTTGTTCAAATCCGCGGAATAGTTGAGTTAAATAATGCTTTTGAATCTGACAAAAACATTGAAGCCATTTTTCATGTTCTAGCTAAATAAGTTTTCAGATTATGGGAGAGTAGTTTAATTTATATGGAGTAGTTTAATTCACAAGGAACAAAAACTTTTTGTGCAATAAGTTAAAATACACCAATGATGCAACCCCACCATGTAAAAATCTTATTGCATATATGATGCAATATATTATGTAATTGCTTTTTTTTTTATGGTTAATCAATTTATTATTATTTTTTATTTTACAGGTTACTTTACAATTTTGTATTGTTCAGAACTAATAATTTCTTAAGAGGTTGTCTAACAACACCACCCTTCTTTTACTGTAAGTGTTCTATCAGTGTTTGTTGATTTATTTATTTTTTTAGTATATAAATTCTGTAATTTTTTTTAGTCAAAAAAATGGTATTTATTTATTATTTATTTTTGTAGTATCAAAATACATCTCATTGACTGTTATTTTTAATTTGTATATAGATTCTGTAATTGTTTAAGAAAATAATAAAAAAAAATTATGGTACATCTAATCTGTTTTGACTATACATGTTTTGTCCATGAAAATATTGAGAAACATGACTATAATCTTTTCTTATTTTATTGTTGTTACTGATGAAAAAAAGGTATCCATTCAAATTTTTAGTCAGTAAATTTTGGTAGTAAGTCAATTATGTTTTTGGTGATTCTCAAACTCATATTTTTACTTTACAAATTTTACAATTAGAACCTGCTAAACATTCATATTCATATCAACATCATAATATATTTTAGTCTGGTCCAAAAAAAAAAAAACCAATTGCATGGATCCTTTGTATTCACTCATTTTTTTATTCACGAATCACATACAAACATTGATGGGTTTACATTTTCTCTTTCTACATTTCTGGGTTTATATATTTTTGGGTGATTCCAATTTTTGGGTTTACATTTTCTCTCTCTACATTGATAGGTTTATATATTTCTGGGTTTATAAGAATTTTGTCAACTAAAGCCATAATCAATGGGCTAAAACAAAATTTTTGTTTTCGATGAGACAAAATGAGCTGGTGAACGTATATGTGTGTATTGCTTTAATTGCCTTCATAAAATAAATATTCATTATTGTTTATAAAATGATTTTGTTGTCTGGTGAATTTTTTTTTGGGGGGGGCATAAATTTATGTTTGAACTTTCTAAGTAATAAATGGTGAATTTCAAAATATTTATGATTATAACGGGTTTTGATTTTGGTTTTAATTTTATCTCCATAAAATTAAAGTCAGTTTGGAAAGAGAAGAGTTGAAATCCAAATTTAATTTTAATACTCTTCATGTCCAAATTTGTGCTCCGATTTTCATACTTTTCATGTTGTTAGGGCTGATTTCAATATTTAACTTTATCATTTTAATGTGATTGGGCTGGTCTTTTTTTTTTTTTTTTAAATGTTTATATTTTTATTTCTTTTCCTCTTGATTGTAACCCATTAAGGTTTTTCTATATGTGACAATTATTTATTTGAATAAGATTTTGAATTTTATTATCCGATTTGGTAGCAACTGATTTGGAAATAACATTTCATTGCCAATGAAATCCATGTTAACTTTTAGTATTGTTAATTTTTTGTTTCTTGATGTCTAAAATTATATAACCAAACATTTTTAGGTTTCAGTACAACAGTTATGGACAACATCACTATTTTTGGTCGAGTAAGTTTTTTGTTTTTTTTTTTATATTAATTTACGTAGCTCTCTTATAGTGTAAGGCCTATTTATTTATTTTTTTAAAAAAAACTTATCATATCTAATTTTCTTTTAATATATATATATATTTTTCATACTTTATAGGTGGATGGAGACTTGCACTGAATCGTAATATCAATGCCGTTTATTAATTTTCTTATTTATGTGTATAAAGTTTTGTTTATCATTCTAAAGTTTTTGTATATATTTAGGTTCGATTTCTTCAAGAAATAAATGTTAATGTTGTTATCCACGATGAGCGTGATCTTAATACTATTCGCATTCGTGAGGTAAGCCTAAAAGTCACTTGAACATTGGACATGGATTTTCTTATCATTTTAAAAATAATTGATATATATATTCTACTTATTTTTTTATAGGCAAAGGCAAAGAAAAAAATAAAACAATATCAAAGGAAATAGAAAAGGCTATCCCTTCTGGCAAAGGAAAGGAAAATGCATATCCCGTAGTATGATTTCTCAACAATTTTTAAAAGCTTCTTTTTTCGAATATTTATTATTATTATTTTATATAGATTTTTTAATAATTGCATAGTGTCATATATGCTTTTTTTATCTACATTTTTTAAAAGTTTCTTTTTCAAATATTTATTCAATTTTGATTGATTGTGAAATATTTTTCTGAAGCATGTTAAACACATGTCGCATAGTGTCATATACGCTAATGCATTTGTATAAATATTAAATCTGAATTTTTAATATGTTTGTCTATTTGTATGAACACATGTCGCATTTACAACATAGCATATGTGATGAAAAAGAAAAGGAAGAAGAAGAAACAAATACGTGATGAAAAAGAAACTACAGAATATAATTTTTTTTTATTTTTCTTATAAGTTCTTAAGGCAAGAAGAAAAAGACAAAATAAAATTTAATATAACAGAAATAACAAGAGGGAAAAGGAAAGTAGAAAACATTACATGTTAATATTCACATTTCACGTACCCAATGATCTAATATTTACCTTTTCAACATACATTTTGTCAATGTGTCTTTAAAGCAATAAGTGCATAGTGAGTTTGCAGTTTTGTGTGCTTAATGTGTTTTCAAATTATTTTTTTCTCCCTTTTTAAATTTCATCAATACATGCATTGGTTTTTATATGACTAACAACTCAACCGAATGAAGAGGAAAAGTTAGTTAAAAGAAAGAAAAAATACATGATGAAAGGGAAGCAAGAGAGGGGATAATCTTCACATTTTATGCATCTAATTATATAATATTCTTATTTTAGGCACACAATGATGATGTGTTATCAAAAGCTACATTGGCCCAACGTGCACGACAAGAACGTGAAAAAAATCAAAAGCCATGTTATGCATACCAATTGGGACAACGCCTGGGACGAGAACGAAAGAGATCAAAGGAATGTATTAACCCAAGACAACATTCTTTAACACCAAATTGGTAAACAACTGTGTTTAATTCTTGAAATATATACTCTTACTATTACCACTTTATTATATAGATTTTAATTTGTTCACAATCAATTTCTGTAGGCCTGCTCCTATAATCCCATCTAGAAATGTTGGTGTGATCATTCATGATGAGTACGACCTTAATGTTATCCGTGTTGGTGCAGTAAGTACAAAATCAAGTCAAACATTGTATGTACTTTATTTATATAAGATGCTTTTAATCTTTTGAATATTTTATTTATATTTGTTAGGCGAAAGAGGAAGAAAAGGTCAACCCAATGTCTAAGGGAAAAGAAAATATGGCTCCTTCTGACAAGAGAATGACAAATGCAAGCCAAGTGGTATATATTCTTTTTAAAAAATATGATGCAAAACTAATCAAAATTTCAAATTGTTAAAAGCTATGGGTGTATAAAATGAATTTGTTGTTTTATGTTGTTTTTGTAAAATGATTGTAATATGTTTTTCTGTAACTTGCTATTATTTGTATGTGTTTTCTAAATTTTTTTTATTTATATTTTATATGGATTCATGTGCATTTATAATGTATCATCCATAAGTTGCAACTTATATGAAGAGAATAGGAAAAAAGAAATATATGGGCCAATATTTTTAATTCTTATTTATTTTTTTAATAAAATACAAAATGAATGAAGAAAGAAAGAAAGAAAGATATAAAGATAACACTATTAAAGGTATAAAATAAATAAAATAGAAAACAAAATTAAGAGAAAGGAAAGAAATAAAAAGATATTTTCATTTTTAGCACAATATTTGCATTTTTTGTACCAATGATAAAATATTTTTATTTTAGGCACAACATGATAATGTAATATTAAAAGCTGCCTTGGCCCAACGTGCCCGGCGAGAGCGTGAAAGAAAAGAAAAGTCATACTTTAAATTTCAATGCTTGCAATGAGAACAAGAGGGATCAGAAGAATTTCTTCAACCACGACAACCTTCTTTAACACCAATTCATTGCAATTGCGCTTGCCTGATGTGGGAAACAATGACTGAAGATTCTCATTTGGCACAAAAACGAGCAATGATTACCCATCATTCTACATGTTTGTTTTCTATGCCAAGCACATCTTTAGCTCCACAAAGGAATCGGTAATCTATTATATCTAATCTTGAAACACATATTCTTACTCATACTGTGTTGTTTTATATAATTTTATTTATACACAAATATTCGTAGGTCTACTCCTATAAATCGATTTCTTCAACAAGATCTATGCACTAATGATGAATTAGAAGATCTGCCTACGAGTATATCAATTGACGCCCGGGCACACAAAGATTCTTGCTGCCATTATCTTGGCAAGATGGATATATTATGTTATTATTGTTCAGCCTTACATTGGGTAGATGAAAAATTAACAAAATCATCTATGAAGCGTCCCCTTTTCGGAACTTGCTGTTTGGAAGGAAAGATTAGGCTACCTTTACTTATTACACCCCCTCCACCACTTCAGACATTGTATGATGGGAATAATGATCAATCAAAATGCTTTCGAAGTTATACTCGAGTGTATAATGCAGCCAATGCTTTTACGAGTCTTGGTGCTACATTGGATTCTAGAGTACTCAGTGGAAGGGGCCCTATATCATTCACAATTCATAGGGAATTGCGACATCAAACAGGATCACTACAACCAAACAGGGGCAGGATGCGAGTTATGCTCAACTGTATATTTATGACCCTAATTCAGTTTTAGAAATTCGTAATCGTAGAAATCCTAACTTGAGGAGGGATGTTCTGAAAACTATTCAGGATAGTTTGTTACAAGTCAATGCATTTGTAGATAAATTTCACTAGGCTCATGCTATTTTACATCAATTAGATTCGGCAGGACACAATCTACTTGCTCATCTACATTACAATTCAGTAACTGATCGACGTCGGTATAACCTACCAACTGCAGATGAGATTGCTATTGTAATACTAGGTGATGGAGCAGAGGTAAGTGAAATGAGAGATATTATCTTATATTTTCGAGGAAATAATGAGTTGATGCAAATTAATGAATGTCACCTAGCATACTTGCCATTACATTATGTTCTATTATTTCCATATAGTGAGCTTGGATGGGAATCTGAGTTAAATCTATGGAACGTTCTGTATGATCGACCTTCAATTGATCGACTTACTCAAATGAATTTTTATAGTTATCGTTTGTTTGAACGACCCACAGAGTATTCAACAATTTTGAGAGGTGGGAAATTATTTCAAGAGTTTTTGGTAAATGCTTGGGCTGCAACTGAGCAAAATCTATTGACATACTGCAAGCTTAATTAAGGAAAACTTCAGGTTGAGCTTTATCAAGAGTTGTCAGATATTGATCCAGATTATGTGCGACCTGGTCAAATTGGTCAAAGGTTTGTTTTTCCATCTTCATTTACTGGTAGTCCGACACATATGTTTGAAATCTTCCAAGATTCAATGTCTATCACGCGATACAACCAACACCCAGATATTTTTCTTACCATGACTGCAAATCCCAATTGGTCAGAAATTATTTCAGCATTATTACCGCATCAAAAACCTATTGATCGTCCTGATTTAATTGCCCGTGTTTTTGAGTTGAAGAGAAAGTGTTTGATGAAAGAGATCGAAACAAATTAGGTGTTTGGAAATAAAGTTGCACATGTTTTTACAATTGAATTTCAAAAACGAGGTCTCCCTCATATGCATGCACTTTTATTTCTTAAGGGTCTAGACAAAATTCGAACACGTGCTCAAGTGGACAAATTGGTCTGTGCAGAATTTCCAAACCCAAAAGATGATCCTATGCTTTTTGAAACTATCAAATGTTGTATGGTACATGGACCATGTAGTGCTCGAAATCTGCAAGCACCATGTATGGAAAATGGTAGATGCACTAAGAGATACCCTCGAGCTTTCACAAAAACAACAACTATGGATCAAGATGGATACCCTATCTATCGTCGTCGCAATATTGCTCGACTGCGAGGTTCCAGCCGAGATGTTTTACTCCGGCTGAAGAGTTGATGATTTGCTCGACTGCGAGGTTCCAGCCGAGATGTTTTACTCCGGCTGAAGAGTTGATGATTTGCTCGACTGCGAGGTTCCAGCCGAGATGTTTTACTCCGGCTGAAGAGTTGATGATTTGCTCGACTGCGAGGTTCCAGCCGAGATGTTTTACTCCGGCTGAAGAGTTGATGATTTGCTCGACTGCGAGGTTCCAGCCGAGATGTTTTACTCCGGCTGAAGAGTTGATGATTTGCTCGACTGCGAGGTTCCAGCCGAGATGTTTTACTCCGGCTGAAGAGTTGATGATTTGCTCAACTACGAGGTTCCAGCCGAGATGTTTTACTCCGGCTGGCAAGTTGATGATTTGTTTAACTCCGAAGTTTCAGCCGAGCTAATGTTGCTCACCAAGAAGGAAGTCGCGGAGTGGACCTTGCTCGCTGACCTTGGAAGTTCCTTGCCAAGCTGTTGTTGCTCGCCTTCTTTGGAGTTCCTTGCCGAGATGTTCTTGTCCGCCAAGAAAGAAGTGGCGGAGCGGACCTTGCTCGCCTTCTTTGGAGTTCCCTGGCCGAGCTGTTCTTGTCCGCCAAGAAGGAAGTCGGGAAGCGGACCTTGCTCGCCGACCTTGGAAGTTCCTTGCCGAGCAGTTGTTGCTCGCCAAGAAGCAAGTCGCGGAGCGGACCTTGCTCGCCGACCTTGCTCGCCGACCTTGGAAGTTCCTTGACCGAACTGTTGTTGCTCGCCAAGAAGGAAGTCGCGGAGCGGACCTTGCTCATCTTCCTCGGAGTTCCTTGACCGAGTTGATGTTGCTCGCCAAGAAGGAAGTCGCGGAGCGGACCTTGCTCGCCTTCCTTGGAAGTTCCTTGACCGAGCTGATGTTGCTCGCCAAGAAGGAAGTCGCGGAGCGGACCTTGCTCGCCGACCTTGGAAGTTCCTTGACCGAGCTGATGTTGCTCGCCAAGAAGCACGTCGTAGAGCGGACCTTGCTCGCCGACCTTGGAAGTTCCTTGCCGAGCTATTGTTGCTCGCCAAGAAGCAAGTCGCGGAGCGGACCTTGCTTGCCGACCTTGGAAGTTCTTTGACCGAGCTGATGTTGGTCGCCAAGAAGGAAGTCGTGGAGCGGACCTTGCTCGCTTTCTTAGTGCGGTCACCATCTTGCATATTGAGGACCGAGGAAGTATTACCCCGGTCAGGATAGGTAATCCCAGTCACGCTTCAGCGGACAGAATTAAGGGGCAATTGAGAGGGAGATTAATGATATGGATAGAGTTGTGCCGGACAGATTTGGGCCGGACAGAGTTGTGCCAGACAGATTTGGGCCGAATAGGTGTTGGGCCAAGTTGTGTGGCCCGGCCTTGAAGGAAGCTGCTCGGTTAAGGCAGCGCGCTGATTGACCGAGCTGCAAGGATCCGTGATTAGGAAGCCGATCAAGTGAAAAGTCCAGCACCATGAAAGGCAAGGTTGAACCGAGGTACTTGTTTGCTCGGCAGGTAGGTCGATCGCAGACAAGCGTAAGTAGTCCCGAGCTCGGCTTTGCCGAGATGCCGCCGAGTCCGGTCCTCTTCTAAGCTTAGCTGTTGGAGTACTTGGGCATAAAGCGCAGCATGGCAGACGATGGCCGAGATGAAATTGCCCGGCTGCCGAGCTCCCAGGAGAATGGGCGGACAGTTGGATTAGGTGATGTTCAGCAAGGTTTATGCTGACAGATGGGATAGCGGAGCCACGTGTCAGGAGATAACTGGGAAGCTCGGCTTTGCCGAGATGTCGCCGAGTTAGGTGATGTTCAGCAAGGTTTATGCTGACAGATGGGATAGCGGAGCCACGTGCCAGGAGATGACTGGGAGTGGATATGGGGCGCAGAGGGTATATAAGAATGTCTGCGCCCCCTATACGCGGACACACGAACATCTCTGTAAGGAATTTCTTACACTCAAACACTCTCTCCCTTCTCTCTATTCCCCCTAAGGTGTGTGCTAATTTGACCGTCGGAGGGTGTTTCCGGCCACACACCGCCGGGTAGCTCACCATTATTTGCTCGCAGGTGATCGGATATCGACGGAGCTCGGAAGAAAGGAATACGGGCACGCCGGAATATTTGCTCCCCGTACATATATATTCTACTTATTTTTTTTATAGGCAAAGGCAAAGAAAAAAAATAAAACAATATCAAAGGAAATAGAAAAGGCTATCCCTCCTTCTGGCAAAGGAAAGGAAAATGCATATCCCGTAGTATGATTTCTCAACAATTTTTAAAAGCTTCTTTTTTCGAATATTTATTATTATTATTTTATATAGATTTTTTAATAATTGCATAGTGTCATATATGCTTTTTTTTATCTACATTTTTTAAAAGTTTCTTTTTCAAATATTTATTCAATTTTGATTGATTGTGAAATATTTTTCTGAAGCATGTTAAACACAGTCGCATAGTGTCATATACGCTAATGCATTTGTATAAATATTAAATCTGAATTTTTAATATGTTTGTCTATTTGTATGAACACATGTCGCATTTACAACATAGCATATGTGATGAAAAAGAAAAGGAAGAAGAAGGAACAAATACGTGATGAAAAAGAAACTACAGAATATAATTTTTTTTTATTTTTCTTATAAGTTCTTAAGGCAAGAAGAAAAAGACAAAATAAAATTTAATATAACAGAAATAACAAGAGGGAAAAGGAAAGTAGAAAACATTACATGTTAATATTCACATTTCACGTACCCAATGATCTAATATTTACCTTTTCAACATACATTTTGTCAATGTGTCTTTAAAGCAATAAGTGCATAGTGAGTTTGCAGTTTTGTGTGCTTAATGTGTTTTCAAATTATTTTTTTCTCCCTTTTTAAATTTCATCAATACATGCATTGGTTTTTATATGACTAACAACTCAACCGAATGAAGAGGAAAAGTTAGTTAAAAGAAAGAAAAAATACATGATGAAAGGGAAGCAAGAGAGGGGATAATCTTCACATTTTATGCATCTAATTATATAATATTCTTATTTTAGGCACACAATGATGATGTGTTATCAAAAGCTACATTGGCCCAACGTGCACGACGAGAACGTGAAAAAAATCAAAAGCCATGTTATGCATACCAATTGGGACAACGCCTGGGACGAGAACGAAAGAGATCAAAGGAATGTATTAACCCAAGACAACATTCTTTAACACCAAATTGGTAAACAACTGTGTTTAATTCTTGAAATATATACTCTTACTATTACCACTTTATTATATAGATTTTAATTTGTTCACAATCCATTTCTATAGGCTTGCTCCTATAACCCCATCTA
>NW_021027505.1:545973-606682 GCF_004153795.1 Camellia sinensis
AAACCCTAATGCATGAGAAATGGAAAGTAAACACCATAATTGCATATCTGCCATCAAGCAAGTGGGTCGGAATAAGTGTCTGTGTGTTCAACTAATGCATGAGAAATGGCAAGTAAACACCATAATTACATATCTGCCATCATGCAAGGGGGTCCGAAAAATTTTCCGAGTGCTTAAACCCAAATGCATGAGAAATGGCAAGCAAACACAACAATTACATATCTGTCATCATGCAAAGGGGTCCGAATAAGTGTCCGAGTGTTCGAACGGTAATGCATGGGAAATGGAAAGTAAACACCATAACTAGATATCTGCCATCATGCAAGAGGGTCCGAATAAGTGACCGATTGTTGAAACCCCATTGCAAGAGAAATGGCAGGTAAACATCATAATTATATATATGCCGCCATGCAAAAGGGTCCGAAGTCCGAGTGTTTAAACCCTAATGCATGAGAAATGGAAAGTAAACACCATAATTCCATATCTGTCATCAAGCAAGTGGGTCGGAATAAGTGTCTGTGTGTTCGAACCCTAATGCATGAGAAATGGAAAGTAAACACCATAATTACATATCTACCATCATACAAGAGGGTTTTAATTCGTGTCCGAGTGTTTAAACACTAATGCAAGAGAAATGGCGAGTAAACACCATAATTACATATCTGCCATCATGCAAGAGGATCCGAATAAGTGTACGAGTGTTTAAAACACTATGCAAGAGAAATGGCAAGTAAATACCATAATTACATATCTGCAATCATGCAAGAGGGTCTGATTAAGTGTCCGAGTGTTCGAACCGTATTGTATGCAAAATGGCTAGTAAACACCATAATTACATGTCTGCCATCATGCAAGAGGAGCCGAATACTTGTCCGTGTGTTTGAACCCTAATGCATGAGAACTGGAAAGTAAACACCACAATTACATATCTGCCATCATGCAAGAGGGTCTGAATAAGTGTCCTAGTGTTTAAACCGTAATGCACCAGAAACGGCAAGTAAGCACGACAATTACATATCTGCCATCATGCAAGAGGGTCCGAATATGTGTCCGAGTGTTCGAACCCTAATGCATGAGAAATGGCAAGCAAACACCATAATTACATATCTGCCATCATGGAAGAGGGTCCGAATAAGTGTCCGAGTGTTTAAACCCCAATGCAAGGGAAATGGCGAGTAAACACCATAATTACATATCTGCCATCATGCAAGAGGGTCCGAATAAGTTTCCGAGTATTCAAACCCTAATGCAAGAGAAATGGTGAGCAAACACCATAATTACATATCTGCAATCATGCAAGAGGGTCTGGTTAAGTGTCCCTGTGTTCGAACTCTAATGTATGCAAAATGGCTAGTAAACATCATAATTACATATCTGCCATCATGCAATATGATCCGAATACGTGTCCGTGCGTTTAAACCCTAATGCATGAGAAATGGCAAGTAAACACCATAATTACATATCTGCCATCACGCAAGCGGATCCGATTAAGTGTCCAAGTGTTTAACACTAATGCGTGAGAAATGGCATGCAAACATCACAATTACATATCTGCCATTATGCAAGAGGGTCTGAAAAAGTGTCCGAGTGTTCGAACCCTAATGTATGAGAAATGGCTAGTAAACACCATAAGTACATATCTACCATCATGCCGGAGGACCCGAATACGTGTCCGTTTGTTTAAACCCTAATGGATGAGAAAGGGCAGTTAAACACCATAATTACATATCTTCCATGATGCAAAATGGTCCGAATAAGTGTCCGAATAAGTGTCCGAATAAGTGAACGCTAATGGATGAGAAAGGGCAAGTAAACAACATAATTACATATCTGCTACCATGCAACAGGGTCTGAATAAGTGTCCGAGTGTTTAAACCCTAATGCATGAGAAATGGCAAGTAAACATGATAATTACATATCTGCGATCATGCAAGAGGGTTCGAATTCGTGTCCGAGTGTTCGAACCCAAATGTGTGAGAAATGGCTAGTAAACACCATAATTACATATCTGCCATAATGCAAGAGGATCCAAATACGTGTCCGTGTGTTTAAACCCCAATGCATGAGAAATGGCAAGTAAACACCACAATTACATCTCTGCCAACATGCAAGAGGGTCCGAATAAGTGTCTGAGTGGTCGAACGCTAATGCATGAGAAATGGCATGTAAACACCATAACTACATATCTGTCATCATGCAAGAGGGTCCGAATAAGTTTCCGAGTGTTTAAACCTTAATGCATGAGAAATGGAAAGTAAACACCATAATTGCATATCTGACATCATGCAAGAGGGTCTGAATATGTGTTCCAGTGTTCGAATCCTAATGCACGAGAAGCGGAAAGTAAACACCATAATTACATATCTGCCATCCTGCAAGGGGGTCCGAATAGGTGTCTGAGTGTTCGAACCCTAATGCATGAGAAATGGCAAGTAAACACCATAATTACATATCTGCCATCATGCAAGAGGGTCCGAATAAGTGTCCGAGTGTTTAAACCCAATGCAAGGGAAATGGCGAGCAAACACCATAATTGCAACAAGTTTTCGAGTGTTTAGACCCTATTGCATGAAAAATGGCAAGTAAACACCATAAACACCATAATTACATATCTGCCATCATTCAAAAGGGTCCGAATAAGTGTTTGAGTGTTCGAACGGTAATGCATGAGAAATGGAAAGTAAACACCATAATTACATATTTGCCATCATGCAAGAGGGTCTGAATAACTGTCCGATTGTTCAAACCCTAATGCATGAGAAATGGCAGGTAAACAACATAATTATATATCTGCCATCATGCAAGGGGTCCAAATAAGTGTCCGAGTGGTTAAACACTAATGCAATAGAAATGGCACGTAAACAACATAATTATATATCTGCTATATTGCAAAAGGGACCGAATAAGTGTTCGAGTTTTTAAACCCTAATGCGTGAGAAATGGAAAGTAAATGCCATAATTACATATCTGCCATCAAGCAAGAGGGTCTGAATAAGTGTCTGAGTGTTAGAACCCTAATGCATGAGAAATGGAAAGTAAACACCGTATTTACATATCTGCTATCATGCAAGAGGTTCCGAATATGTGTCCAAGTGTTTAAACCCTAATGAAAGGGAAATGGCGAGTAAACACCATAATTACATATCTACCATCATGTAAGAGGGTCCGAATAAGTGTCCGAGTGATTAAAGCCCAATGCAAGAGAAATGGCGTGTAAACACCATAATTACATATCTGCAATCATGCAAGGAGGTCTAATTAAGTGTCCGAGTGTTCGAACCCTAATGTATGCAAAATGGCTAGTAAACACCATAATTACAGATCTGCCATCATGCAATATGATCCGAATACGTGTCCGTGTGCTTAAACCCTAATGCATGAGAAATGGCAAGTAAACACCGTAATTACATATCTGCCATCATGCAAGAGGGTCTGAATAAGTGTCCGAGTGTTTAAACCCTAATGCACCAGAAACGGCAACTAAACACCATTATTACATATCTGCCATCATGCAACAGGGTCCGAATAGGTGTCCGAGTGTTCGAACCCTAATGCATGAGAAATGGCAAGTAAACACGATAATTACATATTTGGCATCATGCAAAAGGGTCCGAATAAGTGTCCGAGTGTTTAAACCCCATTGCAAGAGAAATGGCGAGTAAACACCATAATTACATATCTGCCATCAAGCAAGAGGTTTCGAATATAGCAGCCATAATTACATATCTGCCATCATGCAAGAGGGTCCGTGTGCTTAAACCCTAATGTATGCAAAATGGCAAGTGAACACCATAATTACATAATCTGCCATCATGCAAGATGATCCGAATATATGTCCGTGTGTTTAAACCCTAATGCATGAGAGAAGGTAGATAAACACCACAATTACATATCTGCCATCATGCAAGATGGGCCGAATAAGTGTCCGAGTGGTCGAACGCTAATGCATGAGGAATGGCAAGTAAACACCATAACTACATATTTGCCATCATGCAAGCGGGTCCGAATAAGTTTCCGAGTGTTTAAACCTTAATGCTTGAGAAATGGCAAGTAAACACCATAATTACATATCTGGCATCATGCAAGAGAGTCTGAGTAAGTGTCCGAGCGTTCGAACGCTAATGCATGAGAAATGGCAAGTACACACCATAATTACATATCTGCCATCATGCAAGAGGGTCCGAATATGTTTCCGAGTGTTTAAACCCTAATGCATGAGAAATGGTAAGTAAACACATAATTACATATCTGCCATCATGCAAAAGGGTCCGAATAAGTGTCCGATTGTTCGAACGGTAATGCATAAGAAATGGAAAGTAAACACCATAACTACATATCTGCCATCATGCAAGAGGGTCCGAATAAGTGTCTGTGGGTTTAAACCCCAATGCAAAAGAAGTGGCGAGTAAACACCATTATTGCATATCTGCAATCATGCAACCGGGTCAGATTGAGTGTCCGAGTGTTCGAACCCTAATGTATGCAAAATGGCAAGTGAACACCACAATTACATATCTGCCATCATGCAAGACGGTCCAAATAAGTGTCCGAGTGGTCGAACGCTAATGCATGAGAAATGGCAAGTAAACACCATAACTACATATCTGCCATCATGCAAGAGGGTCCGAATAAGTTTTCGAGTGTTTAAACCTTAATGCACGAGAAATGGCAAGTAAACACATAATTTACATATCTGGCATCATGCAAGAGAGTCTGAATAAGTGTTCCAAGCGTTCGAACGCTAATGCATGAGAAATGGAAAGTAAACCAAATAATTACATATCTGCCACCATGCAAGAGGGTCTGATTAAGTGTCAGAGTGGTCGAACGCTAATGCATGAGAAATGGCAAGTAAACATAACTACATACTGCCATCATGTAAGAGGGTCCGAATAAGTGTCCGATTGTTTAAACCCTAATGCATGAGAAATGGCAGGTAAACAACGTTATATTATCTGCATCATGCAAGAGGGTCCGAATAAGTGTCCGAGTGTTCGAACCCTAATGCATGAGAAATGGAAAGTAACCACCATAATTTACATATCTGCCATAATGCAAAAGGGTCCGAATACGTGACCGAGTGTTAACCCTAATGCATGCGAAATGGCAAGTAAACACCATAACTACGTATATGCCATCATGGAAGAGGGTCGAATTAGTGTTGAGTGTTTGAACCCTAATGCATAAGAAATGGCAAGTAAACACCAAATTACATATCTGCCATCATGCAAAAGGGTCCGAATATGTGTACAGCGTTCGAACGCTAATGCATGAGAAATGACAAGTAAACACATAATTACATATCTGCCTTCATGCAAGAGGGTCCGAATAAGTGTCCGGGTATTCGAACTGTAATGCCTTAGAAATGGCAAGTAAACATCATAACTAATATCTGCCATCATGCAAGAGGGTCCGAATAAGTGTCCGATTGTTTAAAGCCTAGTGCATGAGAAATGGCAGGTATCAACATAATATATATCTGCCATCTTGCAAGAGGATCCAAATAAGTGTCCGAGTGTTAAACCTAATGCAAGTGAATGGCAGGCAAACAACACAATTATATATCTGCCATCATGCAAAAGGGTCGAATAAGTGTCCGAGTGTTTAAACCTAATGCATGAGAAATGGAAAGTAAACACCATAATTACATATCTGCCATCAAGCAAGAGGGTCTGAATAAGTGTCCGAGTGTTCGAACCCTAATGCATGAGAAATAGAAAGTAAACACCATAATTACATATCTGCCACCATGAAAGAGGGTCCGAATACGTGTCCGAGTGTTTAGACCCCCAATGCATGAGAAATGGCAAGTAAACACCATAAACTACATAGCTGCCATCATGCAAGAGGGTCTGAATTAGTGTCTAAGTGTTTGAACCCTAATGCATGAGAAATGGAAAGTAACACTCCATAATTACATATCTGCCATCTAGCTAGAGGTCCGAATAAGTGTCTGATTGTTCGAACCCTAATGCATGAGAAATAGAAAGTAAACACCATAATTACATATCCGCCATCATGCGAGAGGGTGCGAATAATGTCGCAGTGTTCTCGAACGCTAATGCATAAGAAATGGAAGTAAACACCATAACTGCATATCTGCCGTCATGTAAGAGGCTCCGAATAGGTTTCCGAGCGTTTAAACCTTAATGCATGAGAAGTGGCAAGTAAATACCATAATTACATATCTGGCATCATGCAAGAGGGTCTAAATACTTGTCCGAGTGTTCGAATCCTAATGCACGAGAAATGACAAGTAAACACCATAATTACATATCTGCCATCATGCAAGGGGTCCAAATAAGTGTCCGAGTGTTCGAAGCCAATGCATGAGAAATGGAAAGTAACACCATAATTACATATCTGCAATCTTGCAAGAGGTTCCGAATAAGCTTCCGAGTGTTAAACTCTAATGCATGAGAAATTGAAAGTAAACACCATAATTACATATCTGCTATCGTGCAAAAGGTCCGAATGAGTGTCCGAGTGCTCGAACGGTAATGCATGAGAAATGAAAAGTAAACACCATAACTACACATCAGCCATCATGCATGAAGGTCCGAATAAGTGTCCGATTGTTGAAACCCTAATGCATGAGAAATGGCAGGTAAACAACATAATTATATCTCTGCCATCATGCAAGAGGGTCAAAAAAGTATCCGAGTATTTAAACCCTAATGCATGAGAAATGGCAGGTAAAACATAATTATTAATCTGCCATCACACAAAAGGGTCCGAATAAGTGTCCGAGTGTTTAAACCTTAATGCATTAGAAATGGAAAGTAAATACCATAATTACATATCTGGCATCATGCAAGAGGGTCTGAATACTTGTCCGAGTGTTCGAATCCTAATGCACGAGAAACGACAGAAAACACCATAATTACATATCTGCCGTCGTGCAAGAGGGTCCGAATAAGTGTCCGAGTGTTTAAACCCGATGCAAGAGAAATGGCGAGTAAACATCATAATTGCATAGCTGCCATCATGCAAGAGGGTCCGAATAAGTGTCCGTGGGTTTAAACCGCATGCAAAAGAAAGGCGAGTAAACACCATAATTACATATCTGCAAATCTTGCAATAGGGTTTGATTAAGTGTCAGAGTGTTCGTACTCTACTGTATGCAAAATGGCAAGTGAACACATATTTCATATCAGCCATCACGCAAGATGATCCGAATACGTGTTCGTGTGTTTAGACCTAATGCATGAGAAATGGCAAATAAACACGCACAATTACATATCTGCCATCCACGCAAGAGGGTCCGAATAAGTGTCCGAGTGGTCGAACGCTAATGTAGAAATGGGAAGTAAACATCATAACTACATATTTGCCATCATGTAAGAGGGTCCGAATATGTGTCCGATTGTTCAAACCCTAATCCATGAGAAATGGCAGGTAAACAACATAATTATATGTCTTCCACCATATAAGAGCGTCCGAATAAGTGTCCGACTGTTTAAACCCTAATGCATGAGAAATCGAAAGTAAACACCATAATTACATATCTGCCATCAAGCAAGAGGGTCTAAATAAGTGTCCGAGTGTTCGAACCCCAATGCATGATTAATGGAAAGTAAGTGGCTAGTAAACATATCTGCCATCATGCAAGAGGGTCCGAATAAGTGTCCGTGGGTTTAAACACTAATGCATGAGAAATGGAAAGTAAACACCATAATTACATATCTGCCATCATGCAAGAGGGTTCGAATACGTGTCCGAGCGTTTAAACCCTAATGCATGAGAAATGGCAAATAAACACCATAACTACATATCTGCCATCATGCAAGTGGGTCCGAATTAGTGTCTGAGTGTTTGAACCCTAATCCATGAGAAATACCAAGTAAACACCATAATTACATATCTGCCATCATGCAAGAGGGTCCGAATAAGTGCACGATTGTTCGAACGCTAACGCATGAGAAATGTCAAGTAAACACCATAATTATATATCTTCCATCTTGCAAGGGGGTCCGAATAAGTGTCCGAGTGTTCGAACGCTAATGCATAAGAAATGGCAAGTAAACACCACAATTACATATCTGCCATCCTGCAAGAGGGCCCGAATAAGTGTCCGAGTGGTCGAGCGCTAATGCATGAGAAATGCCAAGCAAACACCATAACTACAAATCTGCCTTCATGAAAGAGGGTCCGAATAAGTGTCCGATTGTTTAAACACTAATGCATAAGAAATGGCATATAAACAACATAATTATATATCTGCCATCATCCAAGAGGGTCTGAATAAGTGTCCGAGTGTTTACACCCTAATGCATGAGAAATGGAAAGTAAACTCCATAATTACATATCTGCCATCAAGCAAGAGGTCTGAATAAGTGTCTGAGTGTTCGAACGCTAATGCATGAGAAATGGAAAGTAAACACCATAATTACATATCTGCCATCATGCAAGAGGGTCCGAATAAGTGTCCGAGTGTTCGAACGCTAATGCATGAGAAATGGCAAGCAGACACCATAACTACATATCTGCCACCATGTAAGAGGGTCCGAATAAGTTACCGAGTGTTTAAATCTTAATGCATGAGAAATGGCAAGTAAATACCATAATTACATATCTGGCATCATGCAAGAGGGTCTGAATATGTGTCCGAGTCTTCAAATCCTACTGCACGAGAAATGGCAAGTAAACACCACAATTACATATCTGCCATCATGCAAGAGGGTCCGAATAAGTGTCTGAGTGTTCGAACGCCAATGCATGAGAAATGGCAAGTAAACACCATAATTACATATCTGCCATCTTGCAAGAGGGTCCGAATAAGTTTTTGAGTGTTTAAACTCTAATGCATGAGAAATCGCATGTAAACACCATAATTACACATCTGCCAAAATGCAAAAGGGTCCGAATGACTGTCCGAGTGCTCGAACGGCAATGCATTAGAAATGGAAAGTAAACAGCATAACTACATATCTGCCATCATGCAAGAAGGTTCGAATAAGTGTTCGATTGTTGAAACCCTAATGCATGAGAAATGGCCGGTAAACAACATAATTATATATCCGCCATCATGCAAGAGGGGCCAAAAAAGTGTCCGAGTGTTTAAACCCTAATGCATGAGAAATGGCAGGTAAACAACATAATTATATATCTGCCATCGTACAAAAGGGTTCGAACAAGTGTCCGAGTGTTTAAACCCTAATGCATGAGAAATAGAAAGTAAACACCATAATTACATATTTGCCATCAAGCAAGAGGGTTTGAATAAGTGTCTGAGTGTTCAAACCCTAACGCTTGAGAAATGGAAAGGAAACACCGTAATTACATATCTTTCATAATGCAAGAGGGTACGAATACGTTTCCGAGTGTTTAAACCCTAATGCATGGGAAATGGCAAGTAAACACCATAACTACATATCTGCCATCTTGCAGGAGGGTCCGAATTAGTGTGTGAGTGTTTGAACCCTAATGCATGAGAAATGCCAAGTAAGCACCATAATTACATACCTGCCATCATGCAAGAGGGTCCGAATAAGTGCACGATTGTTCGAATGCTAATGCATGAGAAATGGAACGTAAACACCATAATTACATATCTTCCACCATGCAAGAGGGTCCGAATAAGTGTCCGAGTGTTCGAACGCTAATGCATGAGAAATGGCAAGCAAACACCATAACTACATATCTGCCTTCATGCAAGAGGGTCTGAATATGTGTCCGATTGTTTATACCCTAATGCATGAGAAATGGCAGGTAAACAACATAATTATATATCTGCCATCATGCAAGAGGGTCTGAATAAGTGTCCGAGTGTTGAAATCCAATGCATGAGAAATGAAAAGTAAACACCATAATTACATATCTGCCATCAAGCAAGAGGTCTGAATAAGTGTCTGAGTGTTCGAACCCTAATGTATGACAAATGGAAAGTAAACACCATAATTACATATCTGCCATCATGCGAGAGGCTCCGAGTAGGTTTCCGAGTGTCCGAGTGTTCGAACGCTAATGCATCAGAAATGGCAAGTAAACACCACAATTACATATATGCCATCTTGCAAGAGGGTCCGAATAAGTTTCCGAGCGTTTAAACCCGAGTGCATGAGAAATGGCAAGTAAACACCATAATTACATATCTAGCATCAAGCAAAAGGGTCCGAATAAGTGTCCGAGTGCTCGAACAGTAATGCATAAGAAATGGAAAGCAAACACCATAACTACATATCTGCCATCATGCAATAAGGTCCGAATAAGTGTCCGATTGTTGAAACCCTAATGCATGAGAAATGGCAGGTAAACAACATAATTATATATCTGCGATCATGCAAGAGGGTCCAAAAAAGTGTCCGAGTGTTTAAACCCTAATGCATGACAAATAACAGGTAAAATACGTAATTATATATCTGCCATCATACAAACGGGTCCGAATATGTGTTCGAGCGTTTAAACCCTAATGCATGAGAAATGGCAAGTAAACACCGTAATTACATATCTGCCATCAAGCAAGGGTGTTTGAATAAGTGTCCGAGTGTTCGAACCCTAATGCATGAGAAATGGAAAGTAAACACCATAATTACACATCTGTCATCATGTAAGAGGGTCCGAATATGTGTCCGAGTGTTTAAACCCTAATGCATGAGAAATGGAAAGTAAACACCATAATTTGACTAAACTGTGCCACACCTTGGCCTAGATGCGCCACACCTCGGTCTAGGTCATACCATTCCAGGAACAAAATCACTCATGTAAGGATCAAGGATCTAGAACGCCTACATCTCGGCCTAGATGATGCACATCTCAGCCTAGACGACGCGCACTTCGGCCTAGATGGTGACTACATTAAAGGTCGTATAAATGTGAACTGGCCTTCTATACCTTGGGATGATTTGGTCCAGCTCATTGCTCAGTCTGTGAAAGGCAAATCTCTTGGGGCTATCATCACTAAGCTTGCTTTTACCTGTACTGTCTACCAGTTGTGGATTGCAAGGAATAACAGAGTGTTTAGCAAGGATATGGTCCCGGAAGAGGTAGTTATAAAGGGCATTGTGGATATGGTTAGGTTCAGGGTAATGCACATTACCAATCTGAAATCTCACCAAACTGACAGTTGGTTTCTCCAATCATGGAGACTTCCCCATACTATGGTGAAGCCTTCGGTAACTGCTGCAAGGAATGAGAGCTCCTAAATTGTGGGTTGAGTGATGGTTAGCAAATATATTGTGGGGTTTCCTAATTGTTTGTTATTGTTATAGGTACCTGGATGGCTGGCAAGTTGTTTGTTGAGTGTTTGCCCCATAATCTGAGGGCCGAGTATAGTGTGAGGAATAGATCACCCACCCCAATATCACTAGCCACATTGAGAGAAACTAACATGTTTTTATGTAACACCTGTGACTTCTCTCTTTTCTGCAGGTACAAGGAGCATTATTTTCCGAGTGATGTGAGTATATATAATTGTGGGTTGAGTGTAGTGAGCATATATATGTATGGTATCCCGAGTAATCTGTCATTGATTCTTGTATGTTCTCCTGTTGATGAGCTTTTAATTCTTTTGAGTATTTGCTGGTTGAAAGGGTCTACTACAATGTCTAGATACGGTTCGGGTTACATGGGTCGGCAGCAAACTGTTTATGAGGATGCTGCGGTTTGGAGGTTGGTTGATTTGGTTAATAGTTCTGATTCATTGTCTGGAGCAGGCTGGATTTTGTGCAGATGCAAGAAAGAGGCGTCTTTGGGCTACTATGATGGTGTAGATGGCTGCTATATGCGCCTCTCGTGTGTGAAGAGTGACTTCCGTTTATGTTTGTTTCTTTACTGTGTTGATATTTTGCCTACCCATGATTGATGTACATGGGTTTTATGTTTTTCATCCAAATTTTGCTACTTGTTATCGGGTGTGTTCATATTCCTCATCACATTTTCATGCGGCACATGAACACACTTTGGCTTTGTTTCTTATTTTGTATGGTTACTTTAGTTTACTTTTTGGTTTTTTCTTTAATTTGTCTAGCTAGCTTATGGTTTGGTTGTTAGTTTTTCAGGGCAATCCTGGATTGGCTTAGTTTTTGTTTTCTTTTGGTTATATTGTATAGTGTTTTGGTTAGGGCCTGGGGTATGCCCCTTGTCTTGGTGTAAGTTTTTTGTCTTTTATTTTATGACTTATCCACCCAAAAAAAAACACCATAACTACATATCTGCCATCATGCAAGAGGGTCCAAATAAGTGTCTTCGTGTTTGAACCCTAATGCATGAGAAATGGCAAATAAACACCATAATTACATATCTGCCACCATGCAAAAGGGTTCGACTGAGTGTCCGAGTGTTCGAACGTTAATGCAAGAGAAATGGCAAGTAAACACCATAACTACATATGCATCAGGCAAGAGAGTCCGAATAAGTGTCCGAGTGTTTAAATCCCAATGCAAGAGAAATGGCGTGTAAACACCATAATTACATATCTGCCATCTTGCAAGAGGGCCCGAATACGTGTCCGAGTGTTTATACCCTAATGTATGAGAAATAGCAAGTAACCACCATAGCTACATATCTGCCATCAAGCTAGAGGGCCCGGCTAGGTGTCCAACTGTTTAAATGCTAATGCATGAGAAATGGCAAGTAAACACCATAATTACATATCTGCCATCATGCAAAAGGGTCCGAATGACTGTCCGAGTGTTCGAACGGTAATGCATGAGAAATGGCAAGTAAACACCCTAACTACATATCTGCCTTCATGCAAGAGGGTCCGAATAAGTGCCCGACTGTTTAAACCCTAATGCATGAGAAATGGAAGGTAAACAGCATAATTATATATCTGCCATCATGCAAGAGGGTCTTAATAATTGTCCGAGTGTTTAAACCCTAATGCATGAGAAATGGAAAGTAAACTCCATAATTACATATCTGCCATCAAGCTAGAGGTCTGAATAAGTGTCTGATTGTTCGAACCCTAATGCGCGGGAAATGGAAAGTAAACACCATAATTACATATCTGCCGTCATGCAAGAGTGTCCGAATAATTGTTCGAGTGTTCGAACGCTAATGCATGAGAAATGGCAAGTAAACACCATAACTGCATATCTGCCATCATGCAAGAGGGTCCAAATAAGTTTCCGAGTGTTTAAACTTTAATGCATGAGAAATGGCAAGTAAATACCATAATTACATATCTGACATCATGCAAGCGGGTCTAAATACTTGTCCGAGTGTTCGAATTCTAATGCACGAGAAACGACAAGTAAACACCATAATTCCATATCTGCCGTCATGCAAGAGGGTCCGAATAAGTGTCAGATTGTTTAAACCCCGATGCAAGAGAAATGGCGAGTAAACATCATAATTACATATCTTCCATCATGCAAGAGGGTCCGAATAAGTGTCCGTGGGTTTAAACCCCAAAGCAAAAGAAATGGCAAGTAAACACTATAATTACATATCTGCAATCATGCAAGAGGGTCTGATTAAGCGTCAGAGTGTTCGAACCCTAAGTATGCAAAATGGCAAGTGAACACCATAATTACATATCTGTCGTCATGCAAGATGATCTGAATACATGTCCGTGTGTTTAAACCCTAATGCATGAGAAGTGGAAAATAAAAACCACAATTACATATCTGCCATCACGCAACAGGTTCCGAATAAGTGTCCGAGTGGTCGAACGCTAATGCATGAGAAATGGCAAGCAAACACCATAACTACATATCTGCCTTCATGCAACAGGGTACGAATAAGTGTCCGATTGTTTAAACCCTAATGCATGAGAAATGGCAGGTAAACAACATAATTATATATCTGCCATCATGCAAGAGGGTCTAAATAAGTGTCCGATTGTTTAAACCCAATGCATGAGAAATGGAAAGTAAAATGCATAATTACATATCTGCCATCAAGCTAGAGGTCTAAATAAGTGTCTGAGTGTTCGAACCCTAATGCATGAGACATGGAAAGTAAACACCATAATTACATATCTGCCATCATGCGAGAGGGTGCGAATAAGTGTCCAAGTGTTCAAACCTTAATGCATGAGAAATGGCAAGCAAATACCATAATTACATATCTGGCATCATGCAAGAGGGTCTGAATACGTGTCCAAGTGTTCAAATCCTAATGTACGAGAAACGACAAGTAAACACCATAATTACATATCTGCTATCATGCAAGAGGGTCTGAATAAGTGTTCGAGTGTTCGAACACTAATGCATGAGAAATGGCAAGTAACCACCATAATTACATATGTGCCATCATGCAAGAGGCTCCGAATAAGGGTCCGAGTGTTCGGACGGTAATGCCTGAGAAATGGCAAGTAAACATCATAACTACATATCTGCCATCATGCAAGAGGGTCCGAATAAGTGTCCAATTGTTTAAACCCTAGTGCATGAGAAATGGCAAGTGAACACCGTAATTACATTTCTGCCATCATGCATGAGGCTTCGAACACGGGTCCGGCTGTTCGAATCCTAATGCACGGGAAATGGCAAGTAAACACCACAATTACATATCTGCAATTATGCAAGAGGGTCCGAATGGATGTCCAAGTTTTTGAACCCTAATGCATGAGAAATGGCAAGTAAACACCATAATTACATATATACCATCATGCAAGGGGTCCGAATAAGTGTCCGAGTGTTCGGACGGTAATGCATGACAAATGGCAAGTAAACACCATAATTACATATCTGCCATCTTGCAAAAGGGTCCGAATAAGTTTCCGAGTGTTTAAACCCTAATGCCTGAGAAATGGCAAGTAAACACCATAATTACATATCTGCTATCATGCAAAAGGGTCCGAATAAGTGTCCGAGTGCTCGAACGGTAATGCATGAGAAATCGAAAGTAAACACCGTAACTACAAATCTACCATCATGCAAGAAGGTCTGAATAACTGTCCGATTGTTGAAACCCTAATGCATGAGAAATGGCAGGTAAACAACATAATTGTATATCTGCCATCATGCAAGAGGGTCCAAAAAAGTGTCCGAGTGTTTAAACCGTAATGCATGAGAAATGGCTGGTAAAAAAGATAATTATATATCTGCCATCATACAAAAGGGTCCGAATAAGTGTCCGAGTGTTTAAACCCTAATGCATCAGAAATGGAAAGTAAACACCATAATTACATATCTGCCATCAAGCAAGAGGGTTTGAATAAGTGTCCGAGTGTTCGAACCCTAATGCATGAGAAATGGAAAGTAAACACCATAATTACATATCTGCCATCAAGCAAGAGGGTTTGAATAAGTGTCCGAGTGTTCGAACCCTAATGCATGAGAAATGGAAAGTAAACACCATAATTACATATCTACCGTCATGCAAGAGGGTCCGAATAAGTGTCCGTGTGTTTCAACCCCAATGCAAGAGAAATGGCGTGTAAACACCATAATTGCATATCTGCCATCTTGCCAGAGGGCCCGAATACGTGACCGAGTGTTTATACCCTAATGTATGAGAAATGGCAAGTAAACACCACAACTACATATCTGGCATCATGGTAGAGGCCCTGAATAGGTGTCCAACTGTTTAAACCCCAATGTATGAGAAATGGAAAATAAACACTATAATTACGTATCTGCCATCATTCAAGAGGGTCCGAATAAGTGTACGATTGTTTGAACGCTAATGCATGAGAAATGGCAAGTAAACACCATAATTACATATCTGCCATCATGCAAGAGGGTCCAAATAAGTGTGTGAGTGTTCGAACGCTAATGCATGAGAAATGGCAAGTAAACATCCTAACTACATATCTGACTTCATGCAAGAGGGTCCGAATAAGTGTCCGATTGTTTAAACGATAATGCATGAGAAATGGCAGGTAAACAACGTAATCATATATCTGCTATCATGCAAGAGGGTCTGAACAGTTAACCGAGTGTTTAAACCCTAATGCATGAGAAATGGAAAGTGAACTCCATAATTACATATTTGCCATCAAGCTAGAGGTCTGAATCAGTGTCTGAGTGTTCGAACCCTAATGCATGAGAAATGGAAAGTAAACACCATAATTACATATCTACCGTCATGCAAGAGGGTCCGAATAAGTGTCCGTGTGTTCGAACCCTAATGCATCAGAAATGGAAAGTAAACACCGTAACTGCATATCTGCCATCATGCAAGAGGGTCCGAATAAGTTTCAGAGTGTTTAAACCTTAATGCATGAGAAATGGAAAGTAAATACCATAATTACATATCTGGAATCATGGAAGAGGGTCTGAATACGTGTTCGAGTGATCGAATCCTAATGGACGAGAAACGGCAAGTAAACACCATAATTACATATCTGCCATCATGCAAGAGGGTCCGAAAAAGGGTCCGAGTGTTCGAACGCTAATGCATCAAAAATGGCCGGTAGACACCATAATTGCATATCTGCCATCTTGCAAAAGGGTCCCAATAAGTTTCCGAGTGTTTAAACCCGAGTGCATGAGAAATGGCAAGTAAACACCATAATTACATATCTGGCATCATGTAAAAGGGTTCGAATAAGTGTTCGAGTGCTCGAACGGTAATGCATGAGAAATGGAAAGTAAACACCATAACTACATATCTGCCATCATGCAAGAAGGTCCGAATAAGTGTCCGATTGTTGAAACCATAATGCATGAGAAATGGCAAGTAAATACCATAATTACATCTCTGGCATCATGCAAGAGGGTCTGAATACGTGTCCGAGTCTTCAAATCCTAATGCACGAGAAATGGCAAGTAAACACCATAATTACATATCTGCCATCATGCAAGAGGGTCCGAATAAGTATCCAAGTGTTTGAACACCAATGCATGAGAAATAGCAAGTAAACAACATAATTACATATCTGCCATCATGCAAGAGGGTCCGAATAAGTTCCCGAGTGTTTAAACTCTAATGCATGAGAAATGGCAACTAAACACCATAATTACATATTTGCCATAATTCAAAAGGGTCCGAATGACTGTCCGAGTGCTCGAACGGCAATGCATGAGAAATGGAAAGTAAGCACCACAACTACATATCTGCCATCATGCAAGAAGGTCCGAATAAGTGTCCGATTGTTGAAACCCTAAAGCATGAGAAATGGCAGGTAAACAACATAATTATATATCTGACATCATGCAAGAGGGTCCAAAAAAGTGTCCGAGTGTTTAAACCCTAATGCTTGAGAAATGGCACGTAAACAACATAATTATATATCTGCCATTATACAAAAGGGTCCGAACAGGTGTCCAAATGTTTAAACCCTAATGCATGCGAAATAGAAAGTAAATACCATAATTACATATCTGCCATCAAGCAAGAGGGTTTGAATAAGTGTCCGAGTGTTCGAACCCTAATGCTTGAGAAATGGAAAGGAAACACCGTAATTACATATCTGTCATCATGAAAGACGGTCCGAATACGTGTCCGAGTGTTTAAACCCTAATGCATGAGAAATGGCAAGTAAACACCATAACGACATATCTTCCATCATGCAAGAGGGTCCGAATTAGTATCTGAGTGTTTGAACCCTAATGCATGAGAAATGCCAAGTAAGCACCGTAATTACATATCTGCCATCATGCAAGAGGGTTCGAATAAGTGCACGATTGTTCGAACGCTAATGCATGAGAAATGGCAAGTAAACACCATAATTACATATGTTCCATCACGCAAGACGGTCCGAATAACAGTCCGAGTGTTCGAACGCTAATGTATGAGAAATGGCAAGCAAACACCATAACTACATATCTGCCTTCACGCAAGAGGGTCTGAATAAGTGTCCGATTGTTTAAACCCTAATGCATGAGAAATGGCAGGTAAACAACATAATTATATATCTGCCATCATGCAAGAGGGTCTGAATAATTGTCCGAGTGTTTAAACCCTAATGCATGAGAAATGGAAAATAAAGTCCATAATTACATATCTACCATCAAGCTAGAGGTCTGAATAAGTGTCTGAGTGTTCGAACCCTAATGCATGAGAAATGGAAAGTAAACAACATAATTACATATCTGCCGTCATCCAAGAGTGTCCGAGTAAGTGTCCGAGTGTTCGAATGCTAATGCATGAGAAATGGCAAGTAAACACCACAACTACATATCTGCCATCATGTAAGGGGCTCCGAGTAGGTTTCCGAGTGTTTAAACCTTAATGCATGAGAAATGGCAAGTAAATACCATAATTACATATCTGGCATCATGCAAAAGGGTCTAAATACTTGTCCGAGTGTTCGAATCCTAATGCATGAGAAATGAAAAGTAAACACCATAATTACATATCTGCCATCATGCAAGAGGGTCCGAATAAGTGTCCGAGTGTTCGAATGCCAATGCATGAGAAATGGCAAGTAAACTCCATAATTACATATCTGCCATCTTGCAAAAGGGTCTGAATAAGTTTCCGGGGGTTTAAACCCTAATGCCTGAGAAATGGCAAGTAAACACCATAATTACACAACATCCCACGAGCTTTTGGCTTTGAGAGACCAAAAAACCTCCTTGATTTCAGCATCCGACTGTTCGAATCCTAATGCACGGGAAATGGCAAGTAAACACCAAAATTACATATCTGCAATCATGCAAGAGGGTCCGAATGGATGTCCGAGTGTTTGAACCCTAATGCATGAGAAATGGCAAGTAAACACCATAATTACATATCTACCATCATGCAACGGGGTCCGAATAAGTGTCCGAGTGTTCGGACGGTAATGCATGAGAAATGGCAAGTAAACTCCATAATTACATATCTGCCATCTTACAAAAGGGTCCGAATAAGTTTCCGAGGGTTTAAACCCTAATGCCTGAGAAATGGCAAGTAAACACCATAATTACATATCTGTCATCATGCAAAAGGGTCCAAATAAGTGTGCGAGTGCTCGAACGGTACTGCATGAGAAATGGAAAGTAAACACCATAACTACAAATCTGCCATCATGCAAGAAGGTCTGAATAATTGTCTGATTGTTGAAACCCTAATGCATGAGAAATGGTAGGTAAACAGCATAATTGTATATCTGCCATCATGCAAGAGGGGTCCAAAAAAGTGTCCGAGTGTTTAAACCGTAATGCATGAGAAATGGCTGGAAAAAAGATAATTATATATCTGTCATCATACAAAAAGGTCCGAATAAGTGTCCGAGTGTTTAAACCCTAATACATGAGAAATGGAAAGTAAACACCATAATTACATATCTGCCATCAATCAAGAGGGTTTGAATAAGTGTCCGAGTGTTCGAACCCTAATGCATGAGAAATGGAAAGTAAACACCATAATTATACATCTGTCATCATGTAAGAGGGTCCGAATATGTGTCCATGTGTTAAAACCCTAATGCATGAGAAATGTCAAGTAAACACCATAACTACATATCTGCCAACATGCAAGATTGTCCAAATAAGTGTCTTAGTGTTTGAACCCTAATGCATGAGATGGCAAGTAAACACCATAATTACATAACTGCCACCATGCAAAAGGGTCCGAATGAGTGTCCGAGTGTTCGAACGATAATGCAAGAGAAATGGCAAGTAAACACCATAACTACATATCTACCATCAAGCAAGAGGGTCCGAATAAGTGTCCAAGTGTTTAAACCCCAATGCAAGAAAAATGGCGTGTAAACACCATAATTGCATATCTGCGATCTTGCAAGGGGGCCCGAATACGTGACCGAGTGTTTGTACCCTAATGTATGAGAAATGGCAAATAAACACCATAACTACATATCTGGCATCATGCTAGAGGGCCCGAATAGGTGTCCAACTGTTTAAACCCTAATGTATGAGAAATGGCAAAATAAACACCATAATTACGTATCTGCCATCATGCAAAAGGGTTCGAATAAGTGTACGATTGTTCGAACGCTAATGCTTGAGAAATGGCAAGTAAACTCCATAATTACAGATCTGCCATCATGCAAGAGGGTCCAAATAAGTGTCTGAGTGTTCGAACGCTAATGCATGAGAAATGGCAAGTAAACACCGTAACTACATATCTGACTTCATGCAAGAGGGTTCGAATAAGTGTCTGATTGTTTAAACCCTAATGCATGAGAAATGGAAGGTAAACAACATAATTATATATCTGCCATCATGCAAGAGGGTCTGAATAGTTATCCGAGTGTTTAAACCTTAATGCATGAGAAATGGAAAGTAAACTCCATAATTACATATCTGCCATCAAGCTAGAGGTCGGAATAAGTGTCTGAGTGTTCGAACCCTAATGCATGAGAAATGGAAAGTAAACACCATAACTGCATATCTGCCATAATGCAAGAGGGTCCGAATAAGTTTCCGAGTGTTTAAACCTTAATGCAAGAGAAATGGCAAGTAAATACCATAATTACATATCTGGCATCATGCAAAAGGGTCTAAACACTTGTCCTAGTGTTCGAATCCTAATGCACGAGAAACGACAAGTAACACCATAATTACATATCTGACGTCATGCAAGAGGGTCCGAATAAGTGTCCGTGTGTTCGTACGCTAATGCATCAGAAATGGCAAGTAAACACCATAACTGCATATCTGTAATCATGCAAGAGGGTCCGAATAAGTTTCGGAGTGTTTAAACCTTAATGCATGAGAAATGGCAAGTAAATACCATAATTACATATCTGGCATCATGCAAAAGGGTCTAAACACTTGTCCTAGTGTTCGAATCCTAATGCACGAGAAACGACAAGTAACACCATAATTACATATCTGACGTCATGCAAGAGGGTCCGAATAAGTGTCCGTGTGTTCGAACGCTAATGCATCAGAAATGGCAAGTAAACACCATAACTGCATATCTGTAATCATGCAAGAGGGTCCGAATAAGTTTCGGAGTGTTTAAACCTTAATGCATGAGAAATGGCAAGTAAATACCATAATTACATATCTGGCATCAAGCAAGAGGGTCCGAATACGTAAGGTTTCGATGATCGAAACCTAATGGACGAGAAACGGCAAGTAACACCATAATTACAAATCTGCCATCATGCAAGAGGCACTACAACAAAAAAGTCTATGGTGACAAAAACGCGTGACGAAAAAAATAGTTCGTCTCCAAATATACATGTTTTAGTGATGCAAAATCTGTTCAAAACCCACCAAAAGTTTCACTTCCATTACAAACAATATCCCAACTTCTTACTTCCAAACATGGAATTAAATCATGCTTGAAGCTTCAAAAATTGATCTTCATATTTGGAATAACTGAATTGGCATCAAAACAAGAAAGTGTATGAATAATAACTGACCAATCAATCTAAAACAACCTCAATGCATTCACATTTCGGAGATCCAAAAACAATTCAAATCTAGTGACAGAAATCTATAAAATTTGAGCGTGTGATTGTAATATCCATACTATATACCTTATTATTCATACAGGCATACATCTAAATTTTGTCTTCTTTGAATTCTATATCTAAACGGTCCTACATTGGTTTTGTGTTACCTCATGTGCACTTGAACTTGAAAGCCTTTGCAAAAGTTTGAGTTGATTCCTAGTGCATCATGAAGCTTGGTGTAACACTATAGGTCTTTGAACATGTTTACCTTTGGCCTAAGCACAACTAAGTAAAAAATAATAGACAAATGCTACTTAATCATCAAGTATATGATTGAACCTTGAAGTACACATGTCAAGTCAACGTTTAAAATTTCATGAGGCTTCATTTAGCAGCATTGTTAGATTTGGTTCAACTTGGCTTACTAAAAAAAGTTACATTTACTTGCAATTTTCCTCTCTTACACAAGTGAAGTACTGAACTCTATAAATGACTTCTTGGCTTTCTAGTACTACAATAAAAAAAAGAAAAAAAGAAAGAAAAAAAAGAAAGAAAGAATACATGTGATGTGATGAAATTTTTAAAAGAACTGGATTTTTAACATTTGTCTAATCTTTCTTTTCAAAAAAGAAAAAAATGAATGGTTTTTAATCTAATCTATCTAATCAATTTCCTATTCAAAAATCCTGGTTGGAGCAAGTTTATTTTAGACTTAAGCGGCTTATATATATATATATATATATATATATATTTAAATCAATGTATATATTTATTTTCTTTGACAGGAATAACTTAAATAAATTAAAAAAGAGAAATGAATGTTTTTTAATTTACACTTTTGATTACCATTTTCTTACTTTATAAAAGAACTGCATCAAAAACAGGTCCTAAATGACATATTAAAAAGGAGAAAAAGAGAATAATACATGTGGTACCTTGTGTGCATGAGACATGTGTTCAGTTCCTATATGTAGCCAGTTTTAAAACACACATCATTAAGTTTTTAGAGAGTTTCTTTATGGATTTTAAGAGATTCAGGGCTATTCATCATATTCCTTTTAATATATTGTTTGATACTCTCGATATTATTACAATGTGACCGATACTATTACATGTCTTGATACCACCATTTTAAAACCATGCTACTTACTAACTCTATTCTTCTTCAGGCGTGGTGTTCGGCAAATGAGAATAGGATGGTGCTGACGGCCCAGAATTTGCGACTCAGTGCCCAATTAGACCTGGAAAGAGCTACACTTATCTGTTCACAATCAAGGCCAGGAAGGACACTCTGGTTGGCATCGACCCAATGCTCGTGGCTGAGAGCCACATCTACCGGTGCTCATTTTCACCCCAAAGAAGTTCTTCCTACCCATTCCCCAAGCCCAGTGTGAAACAACCCTTCTCTTAGGTACTGACCATGAGATGCAAATTAGAGACACAAAAGAACAAATACAAATGCAGAAACAATAAAATAGAAGATCTTGAAGAGGGTAAGAAGAAGCAAGGGGAGATTAATGGCAGATGTTGTCAACTTTTTGGAGACCAAAGGATTCACTGGACACTTTGGAAGGGAGAGGAACCTCATCCACAAGTGGACGTACTTCTTGGTAAAGTATATTAACTTTTAATATAACAACTTTATAAAAGATACTGTTTGAAAGAATAGGAAGTAAGTGTGAACATGCATATGCCATCCAATTTGTACAGGTGCACATGATGTATAAATTGTGAATTAGTTAAAAAATATATTTTTTTCTCTATACTTAAAGGCTGTCGAAATGCTAATTATCACACAATTACAATTTGTATAAGAACCCATAGAAAACACCTAGGAGGACCAATATAAGTTGTATGAGCTTACGGCACATTAATGGGATGCCACCATTGTGAATTAGTCTTAAAAATTAATTTTTTGTTCTCAATATCTAAAAAAAAGTCTGTTACAGGGATAATTTGTATAATTGATTAATTGTAAATTGATTGAGTTACTAATGTTTTTAATTCTTTTTATAATTGATTTATTACTAAAACTTTTAATTTATTTTTTTGCAGATTGGATTGGGGTGGCATTTTGACGTGCAACAATGGATGTAATTTGTTTGAATGTTTCATTTTGTTGATAAGGGATACACATACAGTTTACACTACGTTATGTTGGATTTTGGTGGAATGTGAACAAGTTATAACTTTTGGATATTTTGTAGATATTTCACTATTTATTTTTATCAGGATGAAATTATTTGTAATGATGAATGTATATTTTCATTTTGTTAATTTCGTAAATGTGTTGATAACAGGTTAGGTTAAGTGTGATGGAATGTATATTCAACAGGTTTCAACATGAACAGGGTCATATTTTGTTGAACTAAAATTAGATTTTGATAAATAGGTATATAATGTGGAAAAAAATTATTATGAAATTATTGACAAAATTTTCATCCCTAAAGAAGGTTTTTTTGTCTCTTGTTTGGCTTAGGTGGATGATTAATTTTGTCATAAATTCTTTATCGTCGCTAAATGAATTTGTCATGACAAATATATGTTCACATTTTGTCACTATTACCCTCAATGTGTGAAAACGATATTTTTTGACATTATTTCATTCTCCTTCTAATGATGAATTGTTATCTCTATGGCTAGCTTCTTTGACTCAAAAAAATTTTCGTCTTCGGTTTCATATTTAAATGTGACCCGAAAACATTATTTTGTCTCCATTTCTTATATTTATGACAAAATACTTTTGTCTCTAATTTCTCTTTTAATGTGACAATATTTTGTCGCTAATTACTTCCAAGTATGTTCCTAAAGAGTGTATTGGAGACAAAAAAAATTCGTCACAAATTTATCATTTTCAATGACGAATTTTTTTTTTCGTCTCTAAGACCCTTTAGCGACGACCCTTTGGAGACAAAATGGGTGACGAAAAATGTTCGTCGTAATTAGTTTGGGTGACGAAATATATACATTTTGGGACAAATTTGTTTCGTCTTTAAATCCCAAATTTGTTGTAGTGAGGGTCCGAAAAAGGGTCCAAATGTTCGAACGCTAATGCATCAGAAATGGCAGGTAAACACCATAATTGCATATCTGCCATCTTGCAAGAGGGTCCGAATAAGTTTCCGAGTGTTTAAACCCGAGTGCATGAGAAATGGCAAGTAAACACCATAATTACATATGTGGCATCATGCAAAAGGGTCCGAATAAGTGTCCGAGTGCTCGAACGGTAATGCATGAGAAATGGAAAGCAAACACCATAACTACATATCTGCCACCATGCAAGAATCCAAATAAGTGTCCGATTGTTGAAACACTAGTGCATGAGAAATGGCAGGTAAACAACATAATTATATATCTGCGATCATGCAAGAGGGTCCAAAAAAGTGTCCGAGTGTTTAAACCCTAATGCATGAGAAATAACAGGTAAAAAACATAATTATATATCTGCCATCATACAAACGGGTCCGAATATGACTTCGAGTGTTTAAACCCTAATGCATGAGAAATGGCAAGTAAACACCATATTTACATATCTGCCATCAAGCAAGGGGGTTTGAGTGAGTGTCTGAGTGTTCGAACCCTAATGCATGAGAAATGGAAAGTAAACACCATAATTACACATCTGTCATCATGTAAGAGGGCCCGAAGACGTGCCCGAGTGTTTAACCCCAATGTATGAGAAATGTCAAGTAAACACCATAACTACATATCTGCCATCATGCAAGAGGGTGCAAATAAGTGTCTTAGTGTTTGAACCCTAATGCATGAGAAATGGCAAGTAAACACCATAATTACATATCTGCCATCATGCAAGAAGGTCCAAATAAGTGTGTGAGTGTTCGAACGCTAATACATGAGAAATGGCAAGTAAACACCCTAACTACATATCTAACTTCATGCAAGAGGGTCCGAATAAGTGTTCGATTGTTTAAACGATAATGCATGAGAAATGGCAGGTAAACAACATAATCATATATCTGCTATCATGCAAGAGGGTCTGAATAGTTAACCGAGTGTTTAAACCCTAATGCATGAGAAATAGAAAGTGAACTCCATAATTACATATCTGCCATCAAGCTAGAGGTCTGAATAAGTGTCTGAGTGTTCGAACCCTAATGCATGAGAAATGGAAAGTAAACACCATAATTGCATATCTGCCGTCATGCAAGAGGGTCCGAATAAGTGTCCGTGTGTTCGAACGCTAATGCATCAAAAATGGCAAGTAAACACCATAATTACATATCTACCATGATACAAGATAGTCCGAATAAATGTCCGAGTGTTCGAACGCTAGTGCATGAGAAATGGCAAGTAAACACCCTAATTACATATGTGCCATCATGCAAGGGGGTCCAAATAATATTCCGAGTGTTTAAACCCTAATGCATGAGAAATGGCAAGTAAACACCATAATTACATATCTGCCGACATGCAAGAGGGTCTGAATGAGTGGCCGAGTGTTCGAACCCAAATGTATGAGAAACGGCTAGTAAACACCATAATTAAATATATGTCATCATGCAAGAGGATCCGAATACGTGTCCATGTGTTTAAACCCTAATGTTTGAGATATGGCAAGTAAACAACACAATTACGTATCTGCCATCATGCAAGAGGGTCTGAATAAGTGTCCGAGTGCTTAAACCCTAATGTAGCAGAAACGACAAGTAAACACCATAATTACATATCTGCTATCTTGCAAGAGGCTCCGAATAGGTGTCCGAGTGTTCGAACCCTAATGCATGAAAAACGGCAAGTAAACACCATAATTACGGCCTTGTTTGGTTTGTGTTTCTCAAAAAATTTTGGGAAAAATTCTCTACAAATAAGTTTTGGAAAGTAATCAAACCAAACAAATTTTTCCAAATTTTTTTCACAAAACCAAACCAAACTAATTTTCGTACTTTTTATCTCAAAACATGATTCTCAAATACAAACCAAACAAGGCCTACATATCTACCATCATGCAAGATGGTTCGAATAAGTGTCTGAGCGTTTAAACCCCAATGCAAGAGAAACGGCGAGTAAACACCATAATTACGTATCTGCCATCATGCCAGAGGGTCCGAATAAGTGTCCGACTATTTAAACCCCAATGCAAGAGAAATGGCGAGTAAACACCATAATTACATATCTGCAATCATGCAAGAGGGTCTGACTAAGTGTCCGAGTGTTCGAACCGTAATGTATGCAAAATGGCCAGTAAACACCATAATTACATATCTACCATAATGCAAGATGATCTGAATACGTGTCTGTGTGTTTAACCCCTAATGCGTCAGAAATGGCAAGTAAACACGATAATTACATATCTGCCATCACGCAAGCGGATCCGATTAAGTGTCCGAGTGTTTATCCCTAATGCGTGAGAAATGGCATATAAACACCATAATTACATATCTGCCATCATGCAGGAGGATCCGAATACGTGTCCGTTTGTTTAAACCCTAATGGATGAGAAATGGCAGGTAAACACCACAATTACATATTAGCCATGGTACAAGACGGTCCGAATAAGTGTCCGAGTGTTCGAACGCAAATGCATGAGAAATGGCAAGTAAACACCATAATTGCATATCTGCCATCATGCAAGAGGGTCCGAATAATTTTCTGAATGTTTAAACCCGAATGCATGAGAATTGGCAAGTAAACACCATAATTACATTTCTGCCATCATGCAAGAGGGTCTGAATATGTGTTCAAGTGTTCAAATCCTAATGCACGAGAAACGGCAAGTAAACAGCATAATTACATATCTGCCATCATGCAAGATGGTCCGTATAATTGCCCGAGTGTTCGAACGCTAATGCATAAGAAATGGCAAGTAAAGACCATAATTAATAATTATAATTAATTAATTAATTAAATAATTAATTAAAAAATAATTAATTACATCTCTAGGGACTATTATTACCAAGCTTGCATTCACATGTACTGCGTACCAGTTATGGATTGCTAGGAATAATAAAGTCTTTGGTAAGGATATGGTCCCTGAAGAAGTGGTCATAAAGCATATTGTGGACATGGTTAGATTCAGGGTTATGTACATAAACAATCTGAAGCCTCACCATACTGATAGATGGTACTTGACTTCGTGGAAGATTCCTCATACTGTGCTGAAACATGCCGAACCTGCTGTGAGGGATGTGAGTTCACAAAATGTGGGTTGAGTGAAAGTAAGCAAATACATTGTGGGGTTTCCTAATGTTTGCTATTGATATAGGTTTGCGGCTAATTGGGAAGGAGCAACTTGAGTGTGTGCCATTTTTTATGAGGGTTGAGTATAGTGTGAGGAACAAATTTAATCCTAACCCACAATCACTAGCCATATTGAGAGGAGCTAACATGTTTATTTTGAATATTCTCTGTATATCTATTTTGCAGGTGTGTGGAGCATCGTTCTTGAGTGATGAGAGTATATATATTTGTGGGTTGAGTGATGAGAGCATATATATGTGTGTTGTTACAAGTAATATGCCCCTGTCTTATGAGTGCTATCGGTTTGGGGATTGGCTAATCCTGTCTTGGTATTTGATTTTGACAGGGTTTATTATAATGTCTAACCACTGTTTTCGGTGTATGGAGTGGCATCAGTGTACTCTTCTTTAAGAGTGTGTTTGGTATTTTTGCCTACCCGTGTGGGGTGTACACGGGGGTTTTCTGTTTCCATCCGACTTTTTGCTACTTAGATATCGGGTGTGTTCATGTTCCTCATTACATTTTCATGCGGCACATGAACACACTTTGGTTCCTTCCTATTTTGTATGGTTGCTTTATTTTAGTTTTTGGCTTTTTATTTAATTTGTCTAGATAGATATTGGTTTGGTCGTCAGTCTTTCTGGGTAAATCTGGAATGGCTTAGTCTTTATTTTTCCTTTAGTTCTTGTATAGTGCTTGGTTAGGGCTTGGGGTATGCCCCTTATCGTGGTGTAAGTTTTTTGTCTTTTATTTTATGACTTATCCACCCAAAAAAAAGACCATAATTACATATCTGCCATCATGGAAGAGGGCCTGAATAAATGTCCGAGTGTTCGAACCCAAATGTATGGAAAATGGCTAGTAAACACCATAATTACATATCTGCCTTCATACACGAGGATCCGAATACGTGTCCGTGTGTTTCAACCCTAATGCATGAGAAATTGCAAGTAAACACCACAATTACATATCTGGCATCAAGCAAGAGGGTCTAAATATGTGTTCGAGTGTTCAAATCCTAATGCACGAGAAACGGCAAGTAAACACCATAATTACATATCTGCCATCATGCAAGATGGTCCGAATAAGTGTCCGAGTGTTCGAACGCTAATGCATGAGAAATGGCAAGTAAACACCGTAATTACATATCTGCCATCATGCAAGAGGATCCGAATATGTGTCCATGTGTTTAAACCATAATGCATGAGAAATGACAATTAAACACCATAATTACATATCTGCCATCGTGCAAGAGGGTCCGAATAAGTGTCCGAGAGTTTAAACCCTAATGCATGAGAAATGGCAAGTAAACACCACAATTACATATCTGGCATCATGCAAGAGGGTCTGAATATGTGTTCAAGTGTTCAAATCCTAATGCACGAGAAACGGCAAGTAAATACCATAATTACATATCTGCCATCATGCAAGATGGTTCAAATAAGTGTCCGAGTGTTCGAACGCTAATGCATGAGAAATGGCAAGTAAACACCATAATTACATATCTGCCATCATGCAAGAGGATCCGAATACGTGTCCATGTGTATAAACCCTAATGCATGAGAAATGGCAATTAAACACCATAATTACATATCTGCCATCGTGCAAGAGGGTCCGAATAAGTGTCCGAGAGTTTAAACCCTAATGCATGAGAAATGGCAAGTAAACACCATAATTACATATCTGGCCTACAAGAGGGCCCGAATAAGTGTCCGAGTGTTCGAACCCAAAGATATGAGAAATGCCTAGTAAACACCATATTTACATATCTCCCATCATGCAAGAGGATCCGACTATGTGTCCATGTGTTTAAACCCTAATGCATGAGAAATGGCAAGTAAACACCACAATTACATATCTGCCATCATGCAAGAGGGTCTGAATAAATGTCCGTGTGTTTAAACCCTAATGCACTTGAAACGGCAAGTAAACACCATAATTACATATATGCCATCATGCAAGAGGGTCTGAATAGGTGTCCGAGTGTTCGAACCCTAATGCATGGGAAATGGCAAGTAAACACCATAATTATATATCTGCCATCATGCAAGGGGGTCCGAATAAGTGTCCGAGTGTTTAAACCCCAATGCAAGAGAAAGGGCGAGTAAGCACCATAATTATATATCTGCAATCATGCAAGAGGGTCCGAATAAGTGTCCGAGTGTTTAAACCCCAATGCAAGAGAAATGGTGAGTAAACAACATAATTACATATCTGCAATCATGCAAGTGGGTCTGATTAAGTGACCGAGGGTTCGAACCCCAATGTACGCAAAATGGCTAGTGAACACCATAATTACATATCTACCATCATGCAAGAAGGTCCGAATGCGCGTCCGTGTGTTTAAACCCTAATGCAAGAGAAATGGCAAGTAAATACCATAATTACATATCTGCCATCACGCAAGCGGATCCGATTAAGTGTCCGAGTGTTTATCCCCAATGCGTGAGAAATGGTATGTAAACACCATAATTAGATATCTGCCATCATGCAAAAGGGTCAGAATAAGTGTTCGAGTGTTCGAACCCTAATGCATGAGAAATGGCTAGTAAACACCATAATTACACATCTGCCATCACGCAGGAGGATCCGAATACGTGTCCGTTTGTTTAAACTGTAATGGATGAGAAATGGCAGGTAAACACCATAATTACATATTTGCCATGGTACAAGACGGTCCGAATAAATGTCCGAGTGTTCGAACGCTAATACATGAGAAATGGCAAGTAAACACCATAATTACATATCTGCCATCATGCAAGAGGGTCCGAATAATTTTCTGAGTGTTTAAACCCGAATGCATGAGAAATGGCAAGTAAACACCATAATTACATATCTGCCATCATGCAAGAGGGTCTGAATAAGTGTCCGAGTGTTCGAACCCAAATGTATGAGAAATGGCTAGTAAACACCATATTTACATATTTGCCATCATGCAAGAGGATCGGAATACGTGTCCATGTCTTTAAATCCTAATGCATGAGAAATGGCAAGTAAACACCATAATTACATATCTGCCATCACGCAAGTGGATCCGATTAAGTGTTCGAGTGTTTAACCCTAATGCGTGACCAATGGCATGTAAACACCATAATTACATATCTGCCATCATACAAGAAGGTCTGAATAAGTATCCGAGTGTTCGAACCCTAGTGTATGAGAAATGGCTAGTAAACACCATATTTACATATTTGCCATCATGCAAGAGGATCGGAATACGTGTCCATGTCTTTAAATCCTAATGCATGAGAAATGGCAAGTAAACACCATAATTACATATCTGCCATCACGCAAGTGGATCCGATTAAGTGTTCGAGTGTTTAACCCTAATGCGTGACCAATGGCATGTAAACACCATAATTACATATCTGCCATCATACAAGAAGGTCTGAATAAGTATCCGAGTGTTCGAACCCTAGTGTATGAGAAATGGCTAGTAAACACCATATTTACATATTTGCCATCATGCAAGAGGATCGGAATACGTGTCCATGTCTTTAAATCCTAATGCATGAGAAATGGCAAGTAAACACCATAATTACATATCTGCCATCACGCAAGTGGATCCGATTAAGTGTTCGAGTGTTTAACCCTAATGCGTGACCAATGGCATGTAAACACCATAATTACATATCTGCCATCATACAAGAAGGTCTGAATAAGTATCCGAGTGTTCGAACCCTAGTGTATGAGAAATGGCTAGTAAACACCATATTTACATATTTGCCATCATGCAAGAGGATCGGAATACGTGTCCATGTCTTTAAATCCTAATGCATGAGAAATGGCAAGTAAACACCATAATTACATATCTGCCATCACGCAAGTGGATCCGATTAAGTGTTCGAGTGTTTAACCCTAATGCGTGACCAATGGCATGTAAACACCATAATTACATATCTGCCATCATACAAGAAGGTCTGAATAAGTATCCGAGTGTTCGAACCCTAGTGTATGAGAAATGGCTAGTAAACACCATATTTACATATTTGCCATCATGCAAGAGGATCGGAATACGTGTCCATGTCTTTAAATCCTAATGCATGAGAAATGGCAAGCAAACACAACAATTACATATCTGTCATCATGCAAGTGGGTCCGAATAAGTGTCCGAGTGTTCGAATCCTAATGCTAGAGAAATGGCAAGTAAATACCATAATTACATATCTGCAATCATGCAAGAGGGTCTGATTAAGTGTCCGAGTGTTCGAACCGTATTGTATGCAAAATGGCTAGTAAACACCATAATTACATGTCTACCATCATGCAAGAGGAGCCGAATATGTGTCCGTGTGTTTGAACCCTAATGCATGAGAACTGGAAAGTAAACACCACAATTACATATCTGCCATCATGCAAGAGGGTCTGAATAACTGTCCTAGTGTTTAAACCCTAATGCACCAGAAACGGCAAGTAAGCACGACAATTACATATCTGCCATCATGCAAGAGGGTCCGAATAGGTGTCCGAGTGTTCGAACCCTAATGCATGAGAAATGGCAAGCAAACACCATAATTACATATCTGCCATCATGGAAGAGGGTCCGAATTAGTGTCCGAGTGTTTAAACCGCAATGTAAGGGAAATGGCGAGTAAACACCATAATTACATATCTGCAATCGTGCAAGAGGGTCTAATTAAGTGTCCTAGTGTTCAAACCCTAATGTATGCAAAATGGCTAGTAAACACCATAATTACATATCTGCCATCATGCCAGATGATCCGAATACGTGTCCGTGTGTTTAAACCCTAACGCATGAGAAATGGCAAGTAAACACCATAATTACATATCTGCCATCACGCAAGTGGATCCGATTAAGTGTTCGAGTGTTTAACCCTAATGCGTGACCAATGGCATGTAAACACCATAATTACATATCTGCCATCATACAAGAAGGTCTGAATAAGTATCCGAGTGTTCGAACCCTGCTGTATGAGAAATGGCTAGTAAACACCATAAGTACATATCTACCATCATGCCGGAGGACCCGAATACGTGTCCGTTTGTTTAAACCCTAATGGATGAGAAAGGGCAGTTAAACACCATAATTACATATCTTCCATGATGCAAAATGGTCCGAATAAGTGTCCGAATAAGTGTCCGAATAAGTGAACGCTAATGGATGAGAAAGGGCAAGTAAACAACATAATTACATATCTGCTACCATGCAAGAGGGTTTTAATTCGTGTCCGAGTGTTTAAACCCTAATGCAAGAGAAATGGCGAGTAAACACCATAATTACATATCTGCCATCATGCAAGAGGATCTGAATAAGTGTACGTGTGTTTAAAACACTATGCAAGAGAAATGGCAAGTAAATACCATAATTACATATCTGCAATCATGCAAGAGGGTCTGATTAAGTGTCCGCGTGTTCGAACCGTATTGTATGCAAAATGGCTAGTAAACACCATAATTACATGTCTACCATCATGCAAGAGGAGCCGAATACGTGTCCGTGCGTTTGAACCCTAATGCATGAGAACTGGAAAGTAAACACCACAATTACATATCTGCCATCATGCAAGAGGGTCTGAATAAGTGTCCTAGTGTTTAAACCCTAATGCACCAGAAACGGCAAGTAAGCACGACAATTACATATCTGCCATCATGCAAGAGGGTCCGAATTGGTGTCCGAGTGTTCGAACCCTAATGCATGAGAAATGGCAAGCAAACACCATAATTACATATCTGCCATCATGGAAGAGGGTCCGAATAAGTGTCAGAGTGTTTAAACCCCAATGCAAGGGAAATGGCGAGTAAACGCCATAATTACATATCTGCCATCGTGCAAGAGGGTCCGAATAAGTTTCCGAGTATTTAAACCCTAATGCAAGAGAAATGGTGAGCAAACACCATAATTACATATCTGTAATCATGCAAGAGGGTCTGGTTAAGTGTCCCTGTGTTCGAACTCTAATGTATGCAAAATGGCTAGTAAACATCATAATTACATATCTGCCATCATGCAATATGATCTGAATACGTGTCCGTGCGTTTAAACCGTAATGCATGAGAAATGGCAAGTAAACACCATAATTACATATCTGCCATCACGCAAGCGGATCTGATTAAGTGTCCAAGTGTTTAACACTAATGCGTGAGAAATGGCATGCAAACACCACAATTACATATCTGCCATTATGCAAGAAGGTCTGAAAAAGTGTCCGAGTGTTCGAACCCTAACGTATGAGAAATGGCTATTAAACACCATAAGTACATATCTGCCATCATGCCGGAGGACCCGAATACGTGTCCGTTTGTTAAACCCTAACGGATGAGAAAGGGCAGTTAAACACCATAATTACATATCTTCCATGATGCAAAAGGGTCCGAATAAGTGTTCGAATAAGTGTCCGAGTGGTCGAACGCTAATGGATGAGAAAGGGCAAGTAAACAACATAATTACATATCTGCTACCATGCAAGAGGGTCTGAATAAGTGTCCGAGTGTTTAAACCCTAATGCATGAGAAATGGCAAGTAAACATGATAATTACATAGCTGCCATCATGCAAGAGGGTTCGAATTCGTGTCCGAGTGTTAGAACCCAAATGTGTGAGAAATGGCTAGTAAACACCATAATTACATATCTGCGATAATGCAAGAGGATCCAAATACGTGTCCGTGTGTTTAAACCCCAATGCATGAGAAATGGCAAGTAAACACCACAATTACATCTCTGCCAACATGCAAGAGGGTCCGAATAAGTGTCCCAGTGGTCGAACGCTAATGCATGAGAAATGGCATGTAAACACCATAACTACATATCTGCCATCATGCAAGAGGGTCTGAATAAGTTTCCGAGTGTTTAAACCTTAATGCATGAGAAATGGAAAGTAAACACCATAATTACATATCTGACATCATGCAGGAGGGTCTGAATATGTGTTCCAGTGTTCGAATCCTAATGCACGAGAAGCAGAAAGTAAACACCATAATTACATATCTGCCATGCTGCAAGAGGGTCCGAATAGGTGTCTGAGTGTTCGAACCCTAATGCATGAGAAATGGCAAGTAAACACCATAATTACATATCTGCCATCATGCAAGAGGGTCCGAATAAGTGTCCGTGGGTTTAAACCCCAATGCAAAAGAAGTGGCGAGTAAACACCATTATTGCATATCTGCAATCATGCAATAGGGTCAGATTGAGTGTCAGAGTGTTCGAACCCTAATGTATGCAAAATGGCAAGTGAACACGATAAATACATATTTGCCATCATGCAAGATGTTCTGAATATGTGTTCGTGTGTTTAAACCCTAATGCATGAGAAATGGCAGATAAAAACCACAATTACATATCTGCCATCATTCAAGACGGTCCAAATAAGTGTCCGAGTGGTCGAACGCTAATGCATGAGAAATGGCAAGTAAACACCATAATTGCATATGTGGCATCATGCAAGAGAGTCTGAATAAGAGTCCGAGCGTTCGAACGCTAATGCATGAGAAATGGAAAGTAAACACCATAATTACATATTTGCTACCATGTAAGTTGGTCTGATTAAGTGTCAGAGTGGTCGAGCGCTAACGCATGAGAAATGGCAAGTAAACACCATAACTACATATCTACCATCATGTAAGAGGGTCTGAATAAGTGTCCGAATGTTTAAACCCTAATGCATGAGAAATGGCAGGTAAACAACGTAATTATATATCTGCCATCATGCAAAAGGGTTCGAATAAGTGTCCGACTGCTTAAACCCTAATGCATGAGAAATGGAAAGTAAACACCATAAATACATATCTGCTATCAAGCAACAAGGTCTGAATAAGTGTCCGAGTGTTCGAACCCTAATGCATGAGAAATGGAAAGTAAACACCATAATTACATATCTGCCATAATGCAAGAGAGTCCGAATACGTGACCGAGTGTTTAAACCCTAATGCATGCGAAATGGCAAGTAAACACCATAACTACGTATATGCCATCATGCAAGAGGGTCCGAATTAGTGTATGAGTGTTTGAACCCTAATGCATGAGAAATGGTAAGTAAACACCATAATTACATATCTGCCATCATGCAAAAGGGTCCGAATATGTGTACGAGCGTTCGAACGCTAATGCTTGAGAAATGGCAAGTAAACACCATAATTACATATCTGCCTTCATGCAAGAGGGTCCGAGTATTCGAACTGTAATGCCTTAGAAAAGGCAAGTAAACATCATAACTACATATCTGCCATCATGCAAGAGGGTCCGAATAAGTGTCCGATTGTTTAAAGCCTAGTGCATGAGAAATGGCAGGTAATCAACATAATTGTATATCTGCCATCTTGCAAGAGGATCCAAATAAGTGTCCGAGTGGTTAAAACCTAATGCAAGAGAAATGGCAGGCAAACAACACAATTATATATCTGCCATCATGCAAAAGGGTCCGAATAAGTGTCCGAGTGTTTAAACCCTAATGCATGAGAAATGGAAAGTAAACACCATAATTACATATCTGCCATCAAGCAAGAGGGTCTGAATAAGTGTCCGAGTGTTCGAACCCTAATGCATGGGAAATAGAAAGTAAACACCATAATTACATATCTGCCATCATGAAAGAGGGTCCGAATACGTGTCCAAGTGTTTAGACCCCAATGCATGAGAAATGGCAAGTAAACACCATAACTACATAGCTGCCATCATGCAAGAGGCTCCGAATTAGTGTCTAAGTGTTTGAACCCTAATGCATGAGAAATGGAAAGTAAACTCCATAATTACATATCTGCCATCTAGCTAGAGGTGCGAATAAGTGTCTGAGTGTTCGAACCCTAATGCATGAGAAATGGAAAGTAAACACCATAATTACATATCCGCCATCATGCGAGAGGGTGCGAATAAGTGTCCGAGTGTTCGAACGCTAATGCATAAGAAATGGCAAGTAAACACCATAACTGCATATCTGCCGTCATGTAAGAAGCTCCGAATAGGTTTCCGAGCGTTTAAACCTTAATGCATGAGAAGTGGCAAGTAAATACCATAATTACATATCTGGCATCATGCAAGAGGGTCTAAATACTTGTCCGAGTGTTCGAATCCTAATGCACGAGAAATGACAAGTAAACACCATAATTACATATCTGCCATCATGCAAGAGGGTCCGAATAAGTGTCCGAGTGTTCGAACGCCAATGCATGAGAAATGGCAAGTAAACACCATAATTAGATATCTGCAATCTTGCAAGAGGTTCCGAATAAGCTTTCGAGTGTTTAAACTCTAATGCATGAGAAATTGAAAGTAAACAACATAATTACATATCTGCTTTCGTGCAAAAGGGTCCGAATGAGTGTCCGAGTGCTCGAATGGTAATGCATGAGAAATGGAAAGTGAACACGATAACTACATATCAGCCATCACGCAAGAAGGTCCGAATAAGTGTCCGATTGTTAAAACCCTAATGCATGAGAAATGGCAGGTAAACAACATAATTATATCTCTGCCATCATGCAAGAGGGTCCAAAAAAGTATCCGAGTATTTAAAGCCTAATGCATGAGAAATGGCAGGTAAAAAACATAATTATATATCTGCCATCACACAAAAGGGTCCGAATAAGTGTCCGAGTGTTTAAACCTTAATGCATTAGAAATGGAAAGTAAACACCATAATTACATATCTGGCATCATGCAAGAGGGTCTGAATACTTGTCCGAGTGTTCGAATCCTAATGCACGAGAAACGACAAGTAAACACCATAATTACATATCTGCCGTCGTGCAAGAGGGTCCAAATAAGTGTCCGAGTGTTTAAACCCCGATGCAAGAGAAATGGCAAGTAAACATCATAATTGCATATCTGCCATCATGCAAGAGGGTCCGAATAAGTGTCCGTGGGTTTAAACCGGAATGCAAAAGAAATGGCGAGTAAACACCATAATTACATATCTGCAATCTTGCAAGAGGGTTTGATTAAGTGTCAGAGTGTTCGTACTCTAATGTATGCAAAATGGCAAGTGAACAGCATAATTTCATATCAGCCATCACGCAAGATGATCCGAATACGTGTCCGTGTGTTTAGACCCTAATGCATGAGAAATGGCAAATAAACACCACAATTACATATCTGCCATCACGCAAGAGGGTCCGAATAAGTGTCCAAGTGGTCGAACGCTAATGCATGAGAAATGGCAAGCAAACACCATAACTACATATTTGCCATCATGTAAGAGGGTCCGAATATGTGTCCGATTGTTCAAACCCTAATCCATGAGAAATGGCAGGTAAACAACATAATTATATGTCTTCCACCATATAAGAGCGTCCGAATAAGTGTCCGACTGTTTAAACCCTAATGCATGAGAAATGGAAAGTAAACACCATAATTACATATTTGCCATCAAGCAAGAGGGTCTGAATAAGTGTCCGAGTGTTCGAACACTAATGCATGAGAAATGGAAAGTAAACACCATAATTACATATCTGCTATCATGCAAGAGGGTTCGAATACGTGTCCGAGCGTTTAAACCCTAATTCATGAGAAATGGCAAATAAACACCATAACTACATATCTGCCATCATGCAAGTGGGTCCGAATTAGTGTCAGAGAGTTTGAACCCTAATGCATGAGAAATACCAAGTAAACACCATAATTACATATCTGCCATCATGCAAGAGGGTCCGAATAAGTGGACGATTGTTCGAACGCTAATGCATGAGAAATGTCAAGTAAACACCATAATTATATATCTTCCATCTTGCAAGAGGGTCCGAATAAGTGTCCGAGTGTTCGAACGCTAATGCATAGGAAATGGCAAGTAAACACCATAATTACATATCTGCCATCTTGCAAGAGGGCCCGAATAAGTGTCCGAGTGGTCAAGCGCTAATGCATGAGAAATGCCAAGCAAACACCATAACTACAAATCTGCCATCATGAAAGAGGGTCCGAATAAGTGTCCGATTGTTTAAACACTAATGCATGAGAAATGGCATATAAACAACATAATTATATATCTGCCATCATGCAAGAGGGTCTGAATAAGTGTCCGAGTGTTTACACCCTAATGCATGAGAAATGGAAAGTAAACACCATAATTACATATCTGCCATCATGCGAGCGGCTCCGAGTAGGTTTCCGAGTGTCCGAGTGTTCGAACGCTAATGCATCAGAAATGGCAGGTAAGCCCCACAATTACATATATGCCATCTTGCAAGAGGGTCCGAATAAGTTTTCGAGTGTTTAAACCCGAGTGCATGAGAAATGGCAAGTAAACACCATAATTACATATCTGGCATCATGCAAAAGGGTCCGAATAAGTGTCCGAGTGCCTGAACAGTAATGCATAAGAAATGGAAAGCAAACACCATAACTACATATCTGCCATCATGCAATAAGGTCCGAATAAGTGTCCAATTGTTGAAACCCTAATGCATGAGAAATGGCAGGTAAACAACATAATTATATATCTGCGACCATGCAAGAGGGTCCAAAAAAGTGTCTGAGTGTTTAAACCCTAATGCATGACAAATAACAGGTAAAATACGTAATTATATATCTGCCATCATACAAACAGGTCCGAATATGTGTTCGAGCGTTTAAACCCAAATGCATGAGAAATGACAAGTAAACACCGTAATTACATATCTGCCATCAAGCAAGGGGGTTTGAATAAGTGTCCGAGTGTTCGAACCCTAATGCATGAGAAATGGAAAGTAAACACCATAATTACACATCTGTCATCATTTAAGAGGGTCCGAATATGTGTCCGAGTGTTTAAACCCAAATGCATGAGAAATGTCAAGTAAACACCATAACCACATATCTGCCATCATGCAATAGGGTCCAAATAAGTGTCTTCGTGTTTGAACCCTAATGCATGAGAAATGGCAAATAAACACCATAATTACATATCAGCCACCATGCAAAAGGGTCCGAATGAGTGTCCGAGTGTTCGAACGTTAATGCAAGAGAAATGGCAAGTAAACACCATAACTACATATGCATCAGGCAAGAGAGTCCGAATAAGTGTCCGAGTGTTTAAACCCCAATGCAAGAGAAATGGCGTGTAAACACCATAATTACATATCTGCCATCTTGCAAGAGGGCCCGAATACGTGTCCGAGTGTTTATACCCTAATGTATGAGAAATGGCAAGTAACCACCATAATTACATATCTGCTATCATGCAAAAGGGTCCGAATAAGTGTCCGAGTGCTCGAACGGTAATGCATGAGAAATCGAAAGTAAACACCCTAACTACATATCTGCTGTCATGCAAGAGGGTCCGAATAAGTGCCCGATTGTTTAAACCCTAATGGCAGGTAAACAACATCATTACATATCTGCCACCATGCAAGAGGGTCTGAATAATTGTCCGAGTCTTTAAGCCCTAATGCATGAGAAATGGCAAGTAAACACCATAATTACATATCTGCCATCAAGCTAGAGGTCTGAATAAGTGTCTGAGTGTTCGAACCCTAATGCGCGGGAAATGGAAAGTAAACACCATAATTACATATCTGCTGTCATGCAAGAGTGTCTGAATAATTGTTCGAGTGTTCGAACGCTAATGCATGAGAAATGGCAAGTAAACACCATAACTGCATATCTGCCATCATGCAAGAGGGTCCAAATAAGTTTCCGATTGTTTAAACTTTAATGCATGAGAAATGGCAAGTAAATACCATAATTACATATCTGACATCATGCAAGAGGGTCTAAATACTTGTCCGAGTGTTCGAATTGTAATGCACGAGAAACGACAAGTAAACACCATAATTCCATATCTGCCGTCATGCAAGAGGGTCCGAATAAGTGTCTGATTGTTTGAACCCCGATGCAAGAGAAATGGCGAGTAAACATCATAATTACATATCTTCCATCATGCAAAAGGGTCTGAATAAGTGTCTGTGGGTTTAAACCCCAAAGCAAAAGAAATGGCAAGTAAACACTATAATTGCATATCTGCAATCATGCAAGAGGGTCTGATTAAGTGTCAGAGTGTTAGAACCCTAAGTATGCAAAATGGCAAGTGAACACCATAATTACATATCTGCCGTCATGCAAGATGATCTGAATACATGTCCGTGTGTTTAAACCCTAATGCATGAGAAGTCGAAAATAAACACCATAATTACATATCTGCCATCACGCAACAGGTTCCGAATAAGTGTCCGAGTGGTCGAACGCTAATGCATGAGAAATGGCAAGCAAACACCATAACTACATATCTGCCTTCATGCAACAGGGTCCGAATAAGTGTCCGATTGTTTAAACCCTAATGCATGAGAAATGGCAGGTAGACAACATAATTATATATCTGCTATCATGCAAGAGGGTCTAAATAAGTGTCCGAGTGTTTAAACCCAATGCATGAGAAATGGAAAGTAAAATCCATAATAACATATCTGCCATCAAGCTAGAGGTCTAAATAAGTGTCTGAGTGTTCGAACCCTAATGCATGAGACATGGAAAGTAAACACCATAATTACATATCTGCCATCATGCGAGAGGGTGCGAATAAGTGTCCGAGTGTTCCAACCTTAATGCATGAGAAATGGCAAGCAAATACCATAATTACATATCTGGCATCATGCAAGAGGGTCTGAATACGTGTCCAAGTGTTCGAATCCTAATGCACGAGAAACGGCAAGTAAACACCATAATTACATATCTGCTATCATGCAAGAGGGTAAGTGTTCGAGTGTTCGAGTGTTCGAACACTAACGCATGAGAAATGGCAAGTAAACACCATAATTACATATCTGCCATCATGGAAGACGGTTCGAATAAGTTTTCAAGTGTTTAAACCCTAATGCATGAGAAATGGCAAGTGAACACCGTAATTACATTTCTGCCATCATGCACGAGGCTTCGAACACGTGTCCGGCTGTTTGAATCCTAATGCACGGGAAATGGCAAGTAAACACCACAATTACATATCTGCAATTATGCAAGAGGGTCCGAATGGATGTCCGAGTTTTTGAACCCTAATGCATGAGAAATGGCAAGTAAACACCATAATTACATATCTGCTATCATGCAAAAGGGTCCGAATAAGTGTCCGAGTGCTCGAACGGTAATGCATGAGAAATCGAAAGTAAACACCGTAACTACAAATTTGTCATCATGCAAGAAGGTCTGAAGAACTGTCCGATTGTTGAAACCCTAATGCATGAGAAATGGCAGGTAAACAACATAATTGTATATCTGCCATCATGCAAGAGGGTCCAAAAAAGTGTCCGAGTGTTTAAACCGTAATGCATGAGAAATGGCTGGTAAAAAAGATAATTATATATCTGCCATCATACAAAAGGGTCCGAATAAGTGTCCGAGTGTTTAAACCCTAATGCATCAGAAATGGAAAGTAAACACCATAATTACATATCTGCCATCAAGCAAGAGGGTTTGAATAAGTGTCCGAGTGTTCGAACCCTAATGCATGAGAAATGGAAAGTAAACACCATAATTACATATCAGCCATCAAGCAAGAGGGTTTGAATAAGTGTCCGAGTGTTCGAACACTAATGCATGAGAAATGGCAGAAATGGCCGGTAAACACCATAATTGCATATCTGCCATCTTGCAAGAGGGTCCGAATAAGTGTCCGTGTGTTCGAACGCTAATGCATCAGAAATGGCCGGTAAACACCATAATTGCATATCTGCCATCTTGCAAGAGGGTCCGAATAAGTGTCCGAGTGTTTAAACCCTAATGCATGAGAAATGGCAAGTAAACGACATGATTATATCTGCCATCATGCAGAGGGTCCAAAAAAGTGTTCGAGTGTTTAAACCGTAATGCATGAGAAATGGCAGGTAAAAAACATAATTATATATCTGCCATCATACAAAAGGGTCCGAATAAGTGTCCGAATAAGTGTCCAAGTGTTTAAACCCTAATGCATGAGAAATGGAATGTAAACACCATAATTACATATCTGCCATCAAGCAAGAGGGTTTGAATAAGTGTTCGAGTGTTCGAATCCTAATGCATGAGAAATGGACAGTAAACACCATAATTACACATCTGTCATCATGTAAGAGGGTCCGAATACGTGTACGAGTGTTAAAACGCTAATGCATGAGAAATGTCAAGTAAACACCATAACTACATATCTGCCATCATGCAAGAGGGTCCAAATAAGTGTCTTAGTGTTTGAACCCTAATGCATGAGAAATGGCAAGTAAACACCATAATTACATATCTGCCACCATGCAAAAGGGTCCGAATGAGTGTCCGAGTGTTCGAACGGTAATGCAAGAGAAATGGCAAGTAAACACCATAACTACATATCTACCATCAAGCAAGAGGGTCCGAATAAGTGTCCGTGTGTTTCAACCGCAATGCAAGAGAAATGGCGTGTAAACACCATAATTGCATATTTGCCATCTTGCAAGAGGGCCCGAATACGTGACCGAGTGTTTATACCCTAATGTATGAGAAATGGCAAGTAAATACCATAACTACATATCTGGCATCATGCTAGAGTGCCTGAATAGGTGTCCAACTGTTTAAACCCTAATGTATGAGAAATGGAAAAATAAACACCAAAATTACGTATCTGCCATCATGCAAGAGGGTCCGAATAAGTGTACGATTGTTCGAACGCTAATGCATGAGAAATTGCAAGTAAACACCATAATTATATATCTGCCATCATGGAAGCGGGTCCAAATAAGTGTCTGAGTGTTCGAACGCTAATGCATGAGAAATGACAAGTAAACACCCTAACTACATGTCTGACTTCATGCAAGAGGGTCCGAATAAGTGTCTGATTGTTTAAACCCTAATGCATGAGAAATGGCAGGTAAACAACATAATTATATATCTGCCATCATGCAAGAGGGTCTGAATAACTATCCGAGTGTTTAAACCCTAATGCATGAGAAATGGAAAATAAACTACATAATTACATATCTGCCATCAAGCTAGAGGTCTGAATAAGTGTCTGAGTGTTCAAACCCTAATGCATGAGAAATGGAAAGTAAACACCATAGTTACATATCTGCCGTCATGCAAGAGGGTCCGAATAAGTGTCCGTGTGTTCGAACGCTAATGCATCAGAAATGGCAAGTAAACACCGTAACTGCATATCTGTCATCATGCAAGAGGGTCCAATAAGTTTCGGAGTGTTTAAACCTTAATGCATGAGAAATGGAAAGTAAATACCATAATTACATATCTGGAATCATGGAAGAGGGTCTCAATACGTGTTCGAGTGATCGAATCCTAATGGACGAGAAACGGCAAGTAAACACCATAATTACATATCTGCCATCATGCAAGAGGGTCCGAAAAAGGGTCCGAGTGTTCGAACGCTAATGCATCAGAAATGGCCGGTAAACGCCATAATTGCATATCTGCCATCTTGCAAGAGGGTCCGAATAAGTTTCCGAGTGTTTAAAACCGAGTGCATGAGAAATGGCAAGTAAACACCATAATGACATATCTGGCATCATGCAAAAGGGTCCGAAGAAGTGTTCGAGTGCTCGAACGGTAATGCATGAGAAATGGAAAGTAAACACCATAACTACCTATCTGCCATCATGCAAGAAGGTCCGAATAAGTGTCCGATTGTTGAAACCCTAATGTAAGAGAAATGGCAGGTAAACAACATGATTATATATCTGCGATCACGTAGAGGGTCCAAAAAAGTGTCCGAGTGTTTAAACGCTAATGCATGAAAAATGGCAGGAAAAAAACATAATTGTATATCTGCCATCATACAAAAGGGTTCGAATAAGTGTCCGAGTGTTTAAACCCTAATGCATGAGAAATGGAATGTAAACACCATAATTACATATCTACCATCAAGCAAGAGGGTTTGAATATGTGTTCGAGTGTTCGATCCCTAATCCATGAGAAATGGACAGTAAACACCATAATTACACATCTGTCATCATGTAAGAGGGTCCGAAGACGTGTCCGAGTGTTTAAACCCTAATGCATGAGAAATGTCAAGTAAACACCATAACTACATATCTGCCATCATGCAAGGGGGTGCAAATAAGTGTCTTAGTGTTTGAACCCTAATGCATGAGAAATGGCAAGTAAACACCATAATTACATATCTGCCACCATGCGAAAGGGTCCGAATGAGTGTCCGAGTGTTCGAACGATAATGCAAGAGAAATGGCAAGTAAACACCGTAGCGACATATCTACCATCAAGCAAGAGGGTCCGAATAAGTATCCGACTGTTTAAACCCCAATGCAAGAGAAATGGCGTGTAAACACCATAATTACACATCTGCCATCTTGCAAGAGGGCTCGAATACGTGACCGAGTGTTTATACCCTAATGTATGAGAAATGGCAAGTAAACACCATAACTACATATCTTGCATCATGCTAGAGGGCCCGAATAGGTGTCCAACTGTTTAAACCCTAATGTATGAGAAATGGCAAACAAACACCATAATTACGTATCTGCCATCATGCAAGAGGGCCCGAATAAGTGTACGATTGTTCGAACGCTAATGCATGAGAAATCGCAAGTAAACACCATAATTACATATCTGCCATCATGCAAGAGGGTCCAAATAAGTGTGTGAGTGTTCGAATGCTAATGCATGAGAGATGGCAAGTAAACACCCTAACTACATGTCTGACTTCATGCAAGAGGGTCCGAATAAGTGTCTGATTGTTTAAACCCTAATGCATGAGAAATGGCAGGTAAACGACATAATTATATATCTGCCATAATGCAAGAGGGTCTGAATGGTTATCCAAGTGTTTAAACCCTAATGCATGAGAAATGGAAAGTAAACTCCATAATTACATATCTGCCATCAAGCTAGAGGTCTGAATAAGTATCTGAGTGTTCGAACCCTAATGCATGAGAAATGGAAAGTAAACACCATAATTACATATCTGCCGTCATGCGCAAGGGTTCGAATAAGTGTCCGTGTGTTCGAACCCTAATGCATCAGAAATGGCAAGTAAACACCATAACTGCATATCTGTCATGATGCAAGAGGGGCCGAATAAGTTTCGGAGTATTTAGACCTTAATGCATGAGAAATGGCAAGTAAATACCATAATTACATATCTGGAATCATGCAAGACGGTCTGAATACGTGTTCGAGTGATCGAATCCTAATGGACGAGAAACGGCAAGTAAACACCATAATTACATATTTGCCATTGTGCAAGAGGGTCCGAAAAAGTGTCCGAGTGTTCGAACGCTAATGCATCAAAAATGGCAGGTAAACACCCTAATTGCATATCTGCCATCTTGCAAGAGGGTCCGAATAAGTTTCCGAGTATTTAAACCCGAGTGCATGAGAAATGGCAAGTAAACACCATAATTACATATCTGGCATCATGCAAAAGGGTCCGAATAAGTGTCCGAGTGCTCGAACGGTAATGCATGAGAAATGGAAAGCAAACACCATAACTACATATCTGCCATCATGCAAGAAGGTCCGAATAAGTGTCCGATTGTTGAAACCTTAATGCATGAGAAATGGCAGGTAAACAACATAATTATATATCTGCGATCATTCAAGAGGGTCCAAAAAAGTGTCCGAGTGTTTAAACCCTAATGCATCAGAAATAGCAGGTAAAAAACGTAATTATATATCTGCCATCATACAAACGGGTCCGAATATGAGTTCGAGTGTTTAAACCCTAATGCATGAGAAATGGCAAGTAAACACCATAATTACATATCTGGCATCAAGCAAGAGGGTTTGAATAAGTGTCCGAGTGTTCGAACCCTAACGCATGAGAAATGGAAAGTAAACACCATAATTACACATCTGTCATCATGTAAGAGGGTCCGAAGACGTGTCCGAGTGTTTAAACCCTAATGCATGAGAAATGTCAAGTAAACACCATAACTTCATATCTGCAATCATGCAAGAGGGTGCAAATAAGTGTCTAAGTGTTTGAACCCTAATGCATGAGAAATGGCGACTAAACACCATAATTACATATCTGCTACCATGCAAAAGGGTCCGAATGAGTGTCCGAGTGTTCGAACGATAATGCAAGAGAAATGGCAAGTAAACACCATCACTACATATCTACCATCAAGCAAGAGGGTCCGAATAAGTGTCCGAGTGTTTAAACCCCAATGCAAGAGAAATGGCGTGTAAACCCCATAATTACATATCTGCCATCATGCAAGAGGGCCCGAATACATGACTGATTGTTTATACTCTAATGTATGAGAAATGGCAAGTAAACACCATAACTACATATTTGGCATCATGCTAGAGGGCCCGAATAGGTGTCCAACTGTTTAAACCCTAATGTTTGAGAAATGGCAAGTAAACACCATAATTACGTCTCTGCCATCATGCAAGAGGGTCCGAATAAGTGTACGATTGTTCGAGCGCTAATGCATGAGGAATGGCAAGTAAATACCATAATTACATATCTGCCATCATGCAAGAGGGTCCAAATAAGTGTCTGAGTGTTCGAACGCTAATGCATGAGAAATGGCAAGTAAACACCCTAACTACATATCTGACATCATGCAAGAGGGTCCGAATAAGTGTCCGATTGTTTAAACCCTAATGCATGAGAAATGGCAGGTAAACAACATAATTATATATCTGCCATCATGCAAGAGGGTCTGAATAGTTATCCGAGTGTTTAAACCCAAATGCATGAGAAACGGAAAGTAAACTCCATAATTACATATCTGCCATCAAGCTAGAGGTCTGAATAAGTGTCTGAGTGCTCGAACCCTAACGCATGAGAAATGGAAAGTAAACACCATAATTACATATCTGCCATCATGTAAGAGGGCCCGAATAAGTGGCCGAGTGTTCGAACGCTAATGCATGAGAAATGGCAAGTAAACACCATAACTGCATATCTGTCATCATGCAAGACGGTCCGAATAAGTTTCTGACAGTTTAAACCTTAATGCATGAGAAATGGCAAGTAAATACCATAATTACATATCTGACATCATGCAAGAGGGTCTGAATACGTGTTCGAGAGATCGAATCCTAATGCACGAAAAACGGCAAGTAAACACTATAATTACATATCTGCCATCTTGCAAGAGGGTCCGAATAAGTTTCCGAGTGTTTAAACACGAATGCATGAGAAATGGCAAGGAAACACCATAATTACATATCTGCCATCATGCAAAAGGGTCTGAATAAGTATCCGGGTGCTCGAAATGTAATGCATGAGAAATGGAAAGCAAACACCATAACCACATATCTGCCATCATGCAAGAAGGTCCGAATAAGTGTCTGATTGTTGAAACCCTATTGCATGAGAAATGGTAGGTAAACAACATAATTATATATCTGCGATCATGCAAGAGGGTCCAAAAAAGTGTCCGAGTGGTTAAACCCTAATGCATGAGAAATAGCAGGTAAAGAACATAATTATATATCTGCAAACATACAAACGGGTCCGAATATGTGTTCGAGTGTTTAAACCCTAATGCATGAGAAATGGCTAGTAAACACCATAATTACATATTTTCCATCACGCAAGGGATTTTGAATAAGTGTCCGAGTGTTCGAACCCTAATGCGTGACAAATGGAAAGTAAACACCAGACTTACACATCAATCATCATGCAAGAGGTTCCGAATACGTGTCCGAGTGTTTAAAGCCTAATGCATGAGAAATGGCAAGTAAACACCATAACTACATATCTGGCATCATACAAGAGGGTCCAAATAAGTGTCTGAATTTTTGGACCCCAATGCATCTGAAATGGCAAGTAAACACCATAATTACATATCTGTCATCATGTAAAAGGGTCTGAATAAGTATACGAGTGTTCGAACGCTAATGCCTGAGAAATGGCAAGTAAACACCATAATTACATATCTTCTATCATGCAAGAGGGTCCAAATAAGTGTCCGATTGTTCGAACGCTAATGCATGAGAAATGGCAAGTAAAGACCATAATTACATATCTGCCATCTTGCAAGAGGGTCCGAAAAAGTTTCCGAGTGTTTAAACCCTAATGCAAGAGATGGCAAGTAAACACCATAATTACATATCTGTCATCATGTAAAAGGGTCCAAATAAGTGTCCGAGTGCTCGAACGGTAATGCATGAGAAATGGAAAGCAAACACCAAAACTACATATCTGTCGTCAGGCAAGAACGCCTTAATAAGTGTCCGATTGTTGAAACCCTAATGCATGAGAAATGGCAGGTAAACAACATAATTGTATAACTGCCATCATGTAATAGGGTCCAAAAAAGTGTCCGAGTGTTTAATCCGTAATTCGTTAGAAATGCCTGGTAAAAAACATAATTATATATCTGCCATCATACAAAAGGGTCCGAATAAGTGTCCGAGTGTTTAAACCCTAATGCGCGAGAAATGGAAAGTAAACACCATAATTACATATCTACCATCAAGAAAGAGGGTTTGAATAAGTGTCCGAGTGTTCGAACCCTAATGCATGAGAAATGGAATGTAAACACCATAATTACACATCTGTCATCATGCAAGAGGGTCTGAATGAGTGTCCGAGTGTTCGAACCCTAAGGCAAGAGAAATGGAAAGTAAACCCCATAATTACATATGTGCCATCATGCAAGAGGGTCCGAATACGTGTCCGAGTGTTTAAACCCTAATGCATGAGAAATGGAAAGTAAACATCATAACTAAATATCTGCCATCATTCAAGAGGGTCTAAATTAGTGTCTTAGTGTTTGAACCCTAATGCATGAGAAATGCCAAGTAAACACCATAATTACATATCTGCCATCATGCAAGAAGGTCCGAATAAGTGCACGATCGTTCGAACGCTAATGCATAAGAAATGGCAAGTAAACACCCTAATTACATATATGCCATCATGCAAGAGGGTCCGAATAAGTGTCTGATTGTTTAAACCCTAATGCATGAGAAATGGCAGGTAAACAACATAATTATATATCTGGCATCACGCAAGAGGGTCTGAATAAGTCTCCGAGTGTTTAAACCCTAATGCATGAGAAATGGAAAGTAAACACCGTAATTACAAATCTTTCATCATGCAAGAGGGGGTCCGAATAAGTGTCCGAGTGTTCGAACGCTAATGCATGAGAAATGGCAAGTAAACACCATAACAGCATATCTGCCATCATGTAAGAGGGTCCGAATAAGTTTCCGAGGGTGTAAACCTTAATGCATGAGAAATGGCAAGAAAATACCATAATTACATATCTGGCATCACGCAACAGGGTCTAAATACTTGTCCGAGTGTTCGAATCCTAATGCACGAGAAACGACAAGTAAACACCATAATTGCATGTCTGCCATCATGCAAGAGGGTCCGAATAAGTGTTCGAGTGTTCAAACGCTAATGCATGACAAATGGCGAGTAAACACCATAACTACATATTTGCCATCTTGCAAGAGGGTCCGAATAAGTTTCCGAGTGTTTAAACTGTAATGCATTAGAAATGGCAAGTAAACACCATAATTACGTATCGGCCATCATGCAAAAGGGTCCGAATGAGTGTCCGAGTGCTTGAACGGTAATGCACGAGAAATGGAAAGTAAACACCATAACTACATATCTGCCATCATGCAAGAAGGTCCGAATAAGCGTCCAATTGTTGAAACCCTAATGCATGAGAAGTGGCAGGTAAACAGCATAATTATATATCTGCCAACATGCAAGAGGGTCCAAAAAAGTGTCCGACTGTTTAAACCCTAATGCATAAGAAATGGCAGGTAAAAAACATAATTATATATCTGCCATTATACAAATGGGTCCGAATAAGTGTCCGAGTGTTTAAACCCTAATGCATGAGAAATGGAAAGTAAACGCTATAATTACATATCTGTCATGATGCAAGGGGGTCCGAATACATGTCCGAGTGTTTAAACCCTAATGCATGAGAAATGGCAAGTAAACAACACAACTACATATCTGCCATCATGCAAGAGGGTCCAAATATGTGTCTTAGTGTTTGAACCCTAATGCATGAGAAATGGCAAGTAAATACCATAATTACATATCTGCCATCATGCAAAAGGGTCCGAATAAGTGTCCGAGTGTTCGAATGCTAAAGCATGAGAAATGGCAAGTAAACACCATAACTACATATCTACCATCAAGCAAGAGGGTCCAAATAAGTGTCTGAGTGTTTAAACCCCAATGCAAGAGAAACGGCGTGTAAACAGCACAATTACATATCTGCCATCTTGCAAGAGGGCCCGAATACGTGTCTGAGTGTTTATACCCTAATGCATGAGAAATGGCAAGTAAACACCATAACTACATATCTACCATCAAGCAAGAGGGTCCAAATAAGTGTCTGAGTGTTTAAACCCCAATGCAAGAGAAACGGCGTGTAAACAGCACAATTACATATCTGCCATCTTGCAAGAGGGCCCGAATACGTGTCTGAGTGTTTATACCCTAATGCATGAGAAATGGCAAGTAAACACCATAACTACATATCTACCATCAAGCAAGAGGGTCCAAATAAGTGTCTGAGTGTTTAAACCCCAATGCAAGAGAAACGGCGTGTAAACAGCACAATTACATATCTGCCATCTTGCAAGAGGGCCCGAATACGTGTCTGAGTGTTTATACCCTAATGCATGAGAAATGGCAAGTAAACACCATAACTACATATCTACCATCAAGCAAGAGGGTCCAAATAAGTGTCTGAGTGTTTAAACCCCAATGCAAGAGAAACGGCGTGTAAACAGCACAATTACATATCTGCCATCTTGCAAGAGGGCCCGAATACGTGTCTGAGTGTTTATACCCTAATGCATGAGAAATGGCAAGTAAACACCATAACTACATATCTACCATCAAGCAAGAGGGTCCAAATAAGTGTCTGAGTGTTTAAACCCCAATGCAAGAGAAACGGCGTGTAAACAGCACAATTACATATCTGCCATCTTGCAAGAGGGCCCGAATACGTGTCTGAGTGTTTATACCCTAATGCATGAGAAATGGCAAGTAAACACCATAACTACATATCTACCATCAAGCAAGAGGGTCCAAATAAGTGTCTGAGTGTTTAAACCCCAATGCAAGAGAAACGGCGTGTAAACAGCACAATTACATATCTGCCATCTTGCAAGAGGGCCCGAATACGTGTCTGAGTGTTTATACCCTAATGCATGAGAAATGGCAAGTAAACACCATAACTACATATCTGCATGGGAAATTGTAAGTAAACGCCATAATTACATATCTGCCATCATGCAAAAAATTCCAAAGAAGTGTTCGAGTGTTCAAACCTTAATGCATGAGAAATTGTAAGTAAACACCATAATTACATATCTGCCATCATGAAAGAGGGTTCGAATAAGTGTTCGAGTGTTCGAACCATAATGCACGAGAAATTCTAAGTAAACACTATAATTACATATCTGCCATTATGCAAGACGTTCCGACAAAGTTGCCTAGTGTTCGAACCCTAATGCATGGGAAATTGTAAGTAAACGCCATAATTACATATCTGCCATCATGCAAAAAATTCCAAAGAAGTGTTCGAGTGTTCAAACCTTAATGCATGAGAAATTGTAAGTAAACACCATAATTATATATCTGCCATCAAGCAAAGAGGGTCCAAAGAAGTGTCCGAGTGTTCAAACCTTAACGTATAAGAAATTGTAAGTAAACACCACAATTACAATTCTACCATCGTGCAAGAGTGTCCAAATAAGTGTCCGAGTGCTCGAACGGTAATGCATGAGAAATGGAAAGTAAACACCAAAATTACATATCTGCCGTCATGCAAGAACGTCTGAATAAGTGTCCGATTGTTGAAACCCTAATGCATGAGAAATGGTAGGTATACAACATAATTGTATAACTGCCATCATGCAACACGGTCCAAAAAAGTGTCCGAGTGTTTAAACCGTAATGCATTGGAAATGCCTGGTAAAAAACATAATTATATATCTGCCATCATACAAAAGGGTCTGAATAAGCGTCCGAGTGCTTAAACCCTAATGCGTGAAAAATGGAAAGTAAACACCATAATTACATATCTGCCATCAAGCAAGAGGGTTTGAATAAGTGTCCGAGTGTTTGAACCCTAATGCATGAGAAATGGAATGTAAACACCATAATTACACATCAGTCATCATGCAAGAGGGTCCGAATACGTGTCCGAGTGTTTAAACCTAATGCATGAGAAATGGCAAGTAAACATCATAATTACATATCTACCATCATGCAAAAGGGTCCGAATAAGTGTTCGAGTGTTCAAACGCTAATGCATGAGAAATGGCAAGTAAACACCATAATTACATATCTGCCATCATGCAAGAGGGTCCGAATAAGTGTCCGAGTGTTTGAACGCTAATGCAAGATAAATGGCGAGTAAACACTACAACTACATATCTACCATCAAGCAAGAGGGTCCGAAAAACTGTCTGAGTGTGCGAACCCTATTGCATGAGAAATGGCAAGAAAACACCATAATTACATATCGGCCATCATACAAGAGGGTCCGAATACGTGTTCGGGTGTTCGAATCCTAATGCACGAGAAACGACAAGTAAACACCATAATTACATATCTGCCATAATGCAAGAGGGTCCGAAAAAGTGTGCGATTGTTCGTACGCTAATAATGCATGAGAAATGGCAAGTAAACTCCATAATTACATATCTGCCTTCATGCAAGAGGGTCCGAATAAGTGTCCGAGTGTTCGAACGCTAATGCATGAGAAATGGCAAGTAAACACCATGACAACATATCTGCCTCCATGCAAGAGCGTCCGATTAAGTGTCCGATTGTCTAAACCCTAATGCATGAGAAATGGCAAGTAAACAACAAAATTATATATCTGCGATCATGCAAAGGGGTCCAAAAAAGTGTCCGAGCGTTTAAACCCTAATGCATGAGAAAGAGCAGGTAAGTAACCCTAATGCATGAGAAATGGCAAGTAAACCCCATAATTACATATCTGCCATCCAGCAAGGGGGTTTGAATAAGTGTCCGAGTGTTCGAACCCTAATGCATGAGAAATGGCAAGTAAACACCATAACTGCATATCTGTCATCATGCAAAAGGGTCCGAATAAGTTTCCGAGTGTTTAAACCTTAATGCATCAGAAATGGCAAGTAAATACCATAATTACATATCTGGCATCATGCAAGAGGGTCTGAATACGTGTCCAAGTGTTCAAATCCTAATGCACGAGAAACGGCAAGTAAACACCATAATTACATATCTGCCACCATGCAAGAGTGTCCAAAAAAGTGTCCGAGTGTTCGAACGCTAATGCATGAGAAATGAAAAGTAAACAACATAATTATATATCTGCGATCACGCAAGAGGGTCCAAAAAAGTGTCCGAGCCTTTAAACCCTAATTCCTGAGAAATAGCAGGCAAAAAACATAATTATTTGTCTGCCATCATACAAACGGGTCCAAATATGTGTTCGAGTGTTTAAACCCTAATGCATGCGAAACGGCAAGTAAACACCATAATTACACATCTGCTATCAAGCAAGGGGGTTTGAATAAGTGTCCGAGTGTTCGAACCCTAATGCATGAGAAATGGCAAGTAAACATCATAATCAGATATCTACCATCATGCAAAAGGGTCCGAATAAGTGTTCGAGTGTTCGAACGCTAATGCATGAGAAATGGCACGTAAACACCATAATTACATATCTGCCATCATGCAAGAGGGTCCTAATAAGTGTCCGAGTGTTCGAACGCTAATGCATGAGAAATGAAAAGTAAACACCATAATTACATATCTTCCGTCTTGCAGAAGGGTCCGAATAAGTGTCTGAGTGCTCGAATGGTAATGCATGAGAAATGGAAAGTAAACACCATAACTACATATTTGCCATCATGCAACAAGGTCCGAATAAGTGTCCGATTGTTGAAACCCTAATGCATGAGAAATGGCAGGTAAACAACATAATTATATATCTGCGATCACGCAAGAGGGTCCAAAAAAGTGTCCGAGCCTTTAAACCCTAATGCATGAGAAATAGCAGGCAAAAAACATAATTATTTGTCTGCCATCATACAAACGGGTCCAAATATGTGTTCGAGTGTTTAAACCCTAATGCATGCGAAACGGCAAGTAAACACCATAATTACATATCTGCTATCAAGCAAGGGGGTTTGAATAAGTGTCCGAGCGTTCGAACCCTAATGCATGAGAAATGGAAAGTAAACACCACAATTACACATCTGTTATCATGCAAGATGGTCCGAATACATGTCCGAGTGTTTAAACGCCAATGCATGAGAAATGGCAAGTAAACACCATAACTACATATCTGCTATCATGCTAGAGGGTCCAAATAAGTGTCTGAATGTTTGAACCCTAATGCATGAGAAATGGCAAGTAAATACCATAATTACATATCTGCCATCATGCGAAAGGGTCCGAATAAGTGTACGAGTGTTCGAATGCTAATGCATGAGAAATGGTAAGTAAACATCATAATTACATATCTGCCATCATGCAAGAGGGTCCGAAAATGTGTCCGATTGTTCGAACCCAAATGCATGAGAAATGGCAAGTAAACACCATAACTACATATCTGCATCAAGCAAGAGGGTCCGAATAAGTGTCAGAGTGTTCGAACCCTAGTGCATGAGAAATGGCAAGTAAACACCATAATTACATATATGCCATCATGCAAGAGGGTCCAAATAAGTGTCTGAATGTTTGAACCCTAATGCAAGAGAAATGGCAAATAAACACCATAACTACATATCTGCCAACATGCTAGAGGGCCCGAATAGGTGTCCAACTGTTTAAACCCTAATGCATGAGAAATGGCGAGTAAACACCATAATTACATATCTGCCATCAAGCAAGAGGATCCGTATACGTGTCTGTGTGTTTAAACCCAAATGCATGAGAAATGGCAAGTAAACACCATAATTATGTATCGGCCATCATGTAAGAGGGTCCGAATAAGTGTCCGAGAGTTCGAACGGTAATGCATGAGAAATGGCAAGTAAACACCATCACTACATATCTGCCATCTGAATAAGTGTCCGATTGTTTAAACCCTAATGCTTGAGAAATGGAAAGTAAACACCATAACTACATATCTGCCATCAAGCAAGAGGGTCTAAATAAGTGTCCGAGTGTTCGATGCGTAATGCATGAGAAAGGGCAAGGAAACACCGTAATTACATATCTGTCACCAAGCTAGATGGTCCGAATACGTGTCCGAGTGTTTAAACCCTAATGCATGAGAAATGGAAAGTGAACACCATAACTATGTATCTGCCATCATCCAAGGGGGTCCGAATAAGTGTCCGAGTGTTTGAACCTTATTGCATGTGAAATGGCAAGTAAACACCATAATTACATATCTGCCATCATGCAAGAGGGTCCGAATAAGTGTCAGAGTGTTCGAATGCTAATCCACGAGAAATGGCAAGTAAACACAATAATTACATATCTGCCATCGTGCCAGAGTGTCTGAATAGGTGTCCGAGTGTTTAAACCCTATTGCATGAGAAATGGCGAGTAAACACCATAATTGCATATCTGCCATCATGCAAGAGGGTCTGAATAAGGGTCCGAGTATTCGACCCCTAATGTATGAGAAATGGCTAGTAAAACACCATAATTACATATCTGTCATCTTGCAAAAGGATCCGAATACGTGTCCGTGAGTTTAAACCCTAATGCATGAGAAATGGCAAGTAAACACCATAGTTACATATCTACCATCACGCAAGAGGAGGGTCCTAATAAGTGTCAAAGTGTTTAAACCGTAATGCACGACAAAAGGCAAGTAAACACCGTAATTACATATCTGCCATCATGCTAGAGGATTTGGTTAAGGGTCCGAGTGTTCGAACCCAAATGTATGAGAAATGGCTTGTAAACACTATAATTACATATCTGCATCATGCAAGAGGATTCGATTACGTGTCCGTGTGTTTCAACCCTAATGCATGAGAAATGGCTTGCAAACACCAGAATTACATATCTGCCATCATGCAAGAGGGCCCGAATAAGTGTCCAAGTGTTTAAACCCTAATGCATGAGAAATGGCAAGTAAACACCATAACTACATATCTGCCATCACGCAAGAGGATCCGAATAAGTGTCCGAGTGTTTGAACCTTAATGCATGTGAAATGGCAAGTAAACACCATAATTACACTGCCATCACTGCAGGAGGGTCCTGAATACGTGTCCGAGGTGTTTGAACCTTATGCATGTGAAATGGACAAGCAAACAGCCAATAATTACATATCTACCATCATGCAAGAGGTTCTGAATAGTGTTTCGAGTGTTTGAAACCCTAATGCATGAGAATGGAAAGTAAACACACATAATTACATATCTGCATGATGCAAGACGGTCCCGAAAGACAGTGTCCGAGTGTTTAACCCCCCAATGCATGAGAAATGGCAAGTAAACACATAACTAACATATCTGTCATCACGCAGAGGGTCCGAATTAGTGTCTAAGTGTTTGAACCCTAATCATCGGAAATAGCAAGTAAACACCCTATTACAGATCTCCACCATGTAAGAGGGTTTGAATAAGTGTCCGAGTGTTCGAACCCTAATGCATGAGAAATGGAAAGTAAAACCACCATAATTACGCATCTGTCATCATGCAAGGGTCCGAATACGTGTCCGAGTGTTTACACCTAATGCAAGAGAAATGCAAGTAAACACCATAACTACGTATCGCCACCATGAAAGAGGGTCCAAATAAGTGTCTGAGTGTTTGAACCCTAATGCCTGGAAAGGCAAGTAAACACCATAATACATATCTGCCATCATGCAAAAGGTCTGAATAAGTGTACGGAGTGCTCAACGCTAATGCATGAGAAATGGCAAGTAAACCATCATAATTACATATCTGCCATCATGCAAGAGGGTCCGAACAGTATCCGAGTGTTCGAACGCTAATGCATGAGAAATGGCAAGTAAACACCATTACTACATATCTGCTCATGAAAGCAAAGGTCCGAATAAGTGTCTGAGTTTTCGAACGCCTAGTGCAATGAGAAATGGCAAGTAAACACCATAATTACATATATCCATCATGCAAGAGGGTCCGAATAAATGTCCGAGTATTATACCTAATGCATGAGAAATGGTAGTAAACACCATAACCACATATCTGCCATGACGCTAGAGGGGCCGAGTAGGTGTCCCAATCTGTTTAAACCCTAATGCATGAGAAATGGCAGAGTAAACACAGATAATTACATATCTGCCATCATGCAAAAGAGCCTGAATAAGTGTCCGAGTGTTCGACCGTAATGTATGAGAAATGGCTAGTAAACACCATAATTCATATCTGCCATCATGCAAGAGCATCTGAATACGTGTCTGTGTGTTAAATCCCAATGCATGAGAAATGGCAGGTAAACACCATAATTATATCAGCCATCATGTAAGAGGGTCTGAATAAGTGTCTGAGTGTTTCGAACGTAATACATGAGAAATGGAGTGTAAACACCAATAACTACATATCTTGCCATCAAGCAAGAGGGTCTGAATAAGTGTCCGATTGTTTAAACCATAATGCAAGAGAAATGGCAGGTAAACAACATAATTATATATCTGCCATCATGCAGAGAGGGTCTGAATAAGTGTCAAAGTGTTTAAACCTAATGCATGAGAAATGGCAAGTGAACACCATAACTACATATCTGCCATCATGCAAGAGGGCCTGAATAAGTGTCCTGAGTGTTTGAACCTTAATGCATGTGAAATGGAAAGTAAACATATAATTACATATTTGCCCATCGTGCAGAGGGTCCGAATAGTGTTCGAGTGTTTAAACCCTATTGCATGAGAAATGGCGAGTAAACACATAATTACATATCTGCCATCATGCAAGAGGGTCTGAATAAGTGTCCGAGTATTCGACCCCTATTGTATGAGAAATGGCTAGTAAACACATAATTACATATCTGTCATCTTGCAAGAGGTCCGAATACGTGTCCGTGTGTTTAAACCTATGCATGAAAATGCAAAGTAAACACCAAATAATTACATATCAGCCACCATGCAAGAGGGTCCGAATACGTGTCAAAGTGTTTAAACCGTAGTGCATGGGAAATGGCAAGTAAACACCTAAATTACTATCCACCATCATGCTAGAGTATCTGGTTAAGTGTCGAGTGTTCGAACCCAAATGTATGAGAAATGGCTAGTAAACACCAATAATTACATATATGGCCATCATGCAAGATATCCGAATAAGTGTCCGAGTGTCGAATGCAAATGCATGAGAAATGGCAACTAAACACCATAATTACATATCTGCCATCAAGCAAGAGGTCCGAATAAGTGTCCAAGTGTTTAAACCCTAATGCATGAGAAATGGCAAGTAAACACCATAATTACAATATCTACCATCAATGCAAGAGGGTCTGAACAAGTGTCCGAGTGTTCGAACACCAATGTATGAGAAATGGCGGTAAGCACCATATTACATATTTCCATCAATGCAAGAGGATCCGAATACGTGTCCATGTGTTTAAACCCAAATGCATGAGAAATGGCAAGTAACACCAGAATTAAATATCTGCCATTATGCAAGACGGTCCGAATAAAGTGTCCGAGTGTTCAACTGGTAATGCATGAGAAATAGCCAGTAAACACCAAAACTACATATCTGCCATCAAGCATGTGGGTCCTGAATAAGTGTCCAATTGTTTAAACCCTCATGCAATGAGAAATGGCAGGTAAACAACAATAATTTTACATCTCCATCATGCAAGACGGTCTGAATAAGTGTCCGAGCGTTTAAAACCGGAATCATGAGAAATGGAAAGTAAACACCGTAATCTACATATCTGCCAGTCAAGCAAGAGGGTCTGAATAATGTCCGAGTGTTCGAACCCTAATGCATGAGAAATGGCAGTAAACATCATAATTACATATCTGTCATCAAGCAAGAGGGTATGAATACGTGTCCGAGTGTTAAACCCTAATGCATGAGAAATGGCAAGTGAACCATCAAATTACATATCTGTCATCAAGCAAGAGGGTATGAACGTGTCGAGTGTTTAAACCCTAATGCATGAGAAATGTCAACGAAAACGCCATAACTACATATCTGTCATCAAGCAAGAGGGTCCGAATAAGTGTTCGAGTGTTTGAACGCTAATGCATGAGAAATGGTAAGTAAACACCATATTACATATCTGTCGTCTTGCCTGAGGGTCTGAATAGGTGTCCGAGTTTAAACCCTATTGCATGAGAAAATGGCGATAAACACCATAATTACATATCTGCCATCTTGCAAGAGGGTCTGAATAAGTGTCCGAGTATTCGACCCTAATGTTGAGAAGTGACTGGTAAACACCGTAATTACATATTGCCATCATGCAAGAGGATCCGAATACGTGTCCGTGTGTTCAACCCTAATGCATGAGAAATGACAGGTAAAAAGGATAATTATATCTGCACTCATGCAAGAGTGTCTGAATAAGTGTCCGAGTGTTTAAACCCGAATGCATGAGAAATGGAAAGTAAACACCATAACTACATATCTGCCATCAAGCAAGAGGGTATGAAAAGTGTCCGAGTGTTCGAAACCCTCATGCTTGAGAAATGGCAAGTAAACACCATAATTACATATCTGCCATCAACAAGAGGTCTGAAAACATGTCCGAGTGTTTAAAGCCTGATGCATGAGAAATGCAAGTAAACACCATAATTACATAATCTGACATCATCCAAGCGGATCTGAATTACTGTCCGAGTGTTCGAACCCATAATGTTTGAAAAATGGCTAGTAAACACCATAATTACATATCTGCCATCATGCAGAGGGTCTGAATAAGCGTTCCCGAGTGTTTGAACCTTAATGCATTTGAAATGGCAAGTAAACACCATAATTACATATCTGCCATTATGCAAGAGAGTCCGAATAAGTGTCCTGAGTATTCGAACCCTAATGCATGAGAAATGGAAAGTAAACGAACAAATAATTAAAATCTGCCATCAAGCAGAGGGTCCAAATACTGTTCCGAGTGTTTGAGCCCTAATGCATGAGAAATGGCAAGTAAACACCATCACTACATATCTGCCATCTGCAAGAGGGTTCGAATTAGTGTCTGAGTGTTTGAACCCTAATGCGTGGAAATGGCAAGTAACCATAATTACATATCTGCCATCATGCAAAAGGTCCGAATAAGTGTACGGAGTGTTCGAACGCTATTGCATAAGAAATGGCAAGTAAACACACATAATTACATATCTGCCACCATGTAGAGGGTCCGAATCAATTGCCGAGTGTTCAAACGGTAATGCATGAGAAATGGACAAGTAAACACCATAACTACATATCTGTCATCATGCAAGAGGGTCCGAATAAGTGTCCGATTGTTCAAACCCTAATGCATGAGAAATGGCAGTAAACAACATAAATATGTATCTGCCATCATGCAAGAGGGTCCAAATAAGTGTCCGAGTAGTAACCACCATAATGCAAGAGAAATATGCCGGTAAACAACATAATTATATATCTG
>NW_021027505.1:630825-653797 GCF_004153795.1 Camellia sinensis
ATCATGCAAGAGGGTCCGAATAAGTTTTCGAGTGTTTAAACCCTAATGCATGAGAAATGGCAAGTAAACGACATGATTATATATCTGCCATCATGCAGAGGGTCCAAAAAAGTGTTCGAGTGTTTAAACCGTAATGCATGAGAAATGGCAGGTAAAAAACATAATTATATATCTGCCATCATACAGAAGGGTCCGAATAAGTGTCCGAATAAGTGTCCAAGTGTTTAAACCCTAATGCATGAGAAATGGAATGTAAACACCATAATTACATATCTGCCATCAAGCAAGAGGGTTTGAATAAGTGTTCGAGTGTTTGAATCCTAATGCATGAGAAATGGACAGTAAACACCATAATTACATATCTGCCATCATGCAAGAGGGTCCGAATAAGTGTACGAGTGTTCGAGCGCTAATGCATGAGAAATGGCAAGTAAACACCATAATTACACATCTGCCATCATGCAACAGGGTCCGAATAAGTGTCTGATTGTTCGAACGCTAATGCACGAGAAATGGCAAGTAAACACCATAACTACATATCTGCCGTCAAGCAAGAGGGTACGAATAAGTGTCTGAGTATTCGAACCCGAATGCATGAGAAATGGCAAGTAAACACCATAATTACATATCTGCCATCACGCAAGAGGGTCCGAATACGTGTCCGAGTGTTTAAACCCTAATGCATGAGAAATGGCAAGTGAACACCAAAACTAGATATCTGCCATCATGCAAGAGGATCCGAATAGGGGTCCGAGTGTTCGACCCCTAATGTGTGAGAAATGGCTGGTAAACACCATAATTACGTATCTACCATCATGCAAGAGGATCCGAATACGTGTCCATGTGTTTCAACCTTAATGCATGAGAAATGACAAGTAAACACTAAAATTACATATCTGCCGTCATGCATGAGGGTCCGAATAAGTGTACGATTGTTCGAACGCTAATGCATGAGAAATGGCAAGTAAACACCGTCATTACATTTCTGCCATCATGCAAGAGGGTCCGAATAAGTGCCCGAGTATTTGAACGCTAGTGCATGAGAAATCGCTAGTAAACACCATAACTACATATCTGCCATCATGCAAGATGGTCCGAATAAGTGTCCGATTGTTTAAACCTTAATGCGTGAGAAATGGCAGGTAAACATCATAATCAGATATCTGCCATCATGCAAAAGGGTCTGAATAAGTGCCCAAGTGTTTAAATCCAAATGCGTGTGAAGTGGAAAGTAAACTCCATAATTACATATCTGCCATCAAGCTAGAAGGTCTGAATAAGTGTCTTAGTTTTCGAACCGTAATGCATGAGAATTGGCAAGTAAACACCATAATTACATATCTGTCATCACGCAAGAGGGTCCGAATAAGTGTCCGAGTGTTCAAACGCTAATGCATGAGAAATGGCAAGTAAACACCATCACTACATATTTGCCATCATGCAAGAGGGTCCGAATAAGTTTTCGAGTGTTTAAACCATAATGCATGAGAAATGGCAAGTAAACACCATATCTGGCATAATGCAAGAGGTTCTGAATGCATGTCCGAGTGTTCGAATCCTAATGCACGAGAAACGGCAAGTAAACAGCATAATTACATATCTGCCATCATGCAAGAGGGTCTGCATAAGTGTCCAAGTGTTTAAACCCGAATGCATGAGAAATGGAAAGTAAACAGTATAACTACATATCTGCCATGAAACAAGAGGGTCTGAATAAGTGTCCGAGTGTTTGAACCCTAATCCGTGAGAAATGGCAAGTTAACACCATAATTACATATCTGCCATCAAGCAAGGGGGTCTGAATACGTGTCCGAGTGTTTAAACCCTAATGTATGAGAAATGGCGAGTGAACACCATAACTACGTATCTGCCATCATGCAAGACGGTCCGAATAAGTGTCCGAGTGTTTGAGCCTTAATGCATGTGAAGTGGCCATCATGCCAGAGGGTCTGAATGGGTGTCTGAGTCTTTAAACCCTATTGCTTGAGAAATGGCGAGTAAAGACCATAATTACATATCTGCCATCATGCAAGAGGGTCTGAATAAGTGTCCGAGTATTCGACCCCTAATGTGTGAGAAATGGCTGGTAAATACCATAATTACATATTTGCCATCATGCAAGAGGATCCGAATACGTGTCCGTGTGTTTCAACCCTAATGCATGAGAAATGGCAGGTAAGCAACATAATTATATGTCTGCCATCATGCAAGAGGGTCTGAATAAGTGTCCGAATGTTTAAACCCGAATGCATGAGAAATGGAAAGTAAACGCCATAACTACATATCTGCCATCAAGCAAGAGGGTCTGAATAAGTGTCCGACTGTTCGAACCCTAATGCATGAGAAATGGCAAGTAACCGGTGTAGAAACCAAGCACACCAACCCATGGAGAAATGTCCAGCAATAATCGAAGGCATCTTCAGACCTCTCCTTTCAGTAACCAGGTTACTCAAGAACAGAAACCACCGACAGTCAAAGAACCCACCAAACAGTGACCAAACTCCAAATTAGGCTCAACCCATGGACGATTTGACCAACGGGGGTGACAAATGATAGCCATGGCTAACCGCAACTCAAGAGACCATGAATATCGAAGAAAGATTGGACAAGAAAACCTCTCAAACTACCAGAGAACTCCAAACACAATTAAAATTACAAAACAAAAGTCAGTAACACCCCAAACCAGGGCTTACAAGACCTAAACCATACTCACTCGCCCTCATAAAGCGGGTAGAGGAGCTAAACAATCTGGTCGGAACAGCACCAGTCCTTCACCACCAAGATACACCTCCGGGGGGAGCTTTCTCTCTCTAGAATCTAGAGAGAGAGGCTCTGCTTTCTTCCCCTCTAATTGAAAACCCAACTTTCTCTTTTGATATTGCTCTTCACAGACCTAAAAAAGAAACTGCTATTCCTATCCCCTAGACCAAGCCATTGGACTCTAGATTTTTGAAGAGCAAGGCACTCTTCCAGCTTACTAAGCTCAATGTATCTTTTTAACTCCTCTCTCTCCTCAACTTGTAGCCCACAGTTCAATGGGTCCTTATCAAGCTTAATTTGAGCAAGATCCAAACTAGCCTTAGATATACGGACACGAGTGGAAATATCACTAAAATCTTTTTTATTTAAAAGCTTAAGACTGACTTTAAGTTGTCTCAACTTCTGATAGATTCTGAACATAGGGACACCACGAATATACTGAAACCAGGTATTTGAAACAGTGCTAAGAAAATCTGGGTGTTGAGACCAGAAATCAAAGTATTTGAAAGGTTTCTTAAAGGAGCTACTGTTAACACTGATGTTGACCACAACAGATGAATGATCAGAAATACCAGCCGGCAGAAAAGTAGCCGTAGACTCAGGAAACTTGTCCAGCCAGGCCTCATTAACCAGGACTCTGTCAATCTTGGTAGCTATAAAAGCTCCCTCACACCTTTTATTAGCCCATGTGAATTGGCATCCACCATAAGATAAATCAGCCGATTCAGATGCGTTAATATAGGTATTAAACTCCTCATTTTCAGAAGTCCAGGTAAAAGAACCCCCAATTTTTTCCTGTTGGTATCTTATAGCATTGAAATCACCCAAAAAAACACAAGGAATTTTGGACTTAGCACGGGAGATGTTAAACATTTTATCAAAAAATACTTTCCTCAAAGTGTGCTTGTTTTCAGCATAGACAAATACAGCAAAGAAATATTCATTTGTAGCCAAGTCAAGAATTTTACACAAAATATGCTGATTTGACATGGAAATCAGTTGAAGATCACAAAAATCATTGTTCCAGCACACCCAGACTCTCCCAGTTTCAGTTGGTTGGCTTAGGCAACTATTAGTATCATTAGCTTAGGTGGCCAAGTTTAGCTCAAACTAATCTCTCTTAGCCTCCAAGAAAGAGAAATACGGAGTAATTGTAGCTTAACGATATTACTTTTACCTAAGCAACTCATTTAATGTTTCCTAAATCATCTATGTGCTCAATTCCCAAGTCCAAAAGGATGAATCTGAATCCGCCTTACTTTTCATCGTATTTCCATTTCCTTTCTCTAGCGTTCTCTCTTTTATTGTAGGAACAAGTTAGCTTAGTCATCGTCTTAGGAGGCCAAGTTTCACGCAAACTAATCTTGATTAGCCTCCAAGAAAGAGAGTTTACGGAGTAACTGTAGCTCAACGATATTAGTTTACCTTAAGCAACTCATTTCATGTTTTCTAAATCGCCTAAGTGTTCAGTTCTCAAGCCCAAACGGACGAATTTGAATTCCCGTTAATTTTCATCCCAATTCCCTTTCATTTTTCCCTAGCTTTCTCTTTTTCCTCTTGCTCTCTCCGTCCTTCTCTAACCTTTCTCCCTTTTGCTCTAGGAACTAATTAGCTTAGGCAACTATTAGTTTCATTAGCCTAAGCGGCCAAGGTTGGCTCAAACTGATCTTTCTTAGCCTCCAAGAAAGAGAATATGCGGAGTAATTGTAGCTTAACAATATATTACTTTTACCTAAGCAACTCATTTAATGTTTTCTAAATCATCTAAGTGCTCAATTCCCAAGTCCAAAAGGATGAATCTGAATTCGCCTTACTTTTCATCGTATTTCCATTTCCTTTCTCTAACTTTCTCCTCTACCACTCAGGAACAAAGATTCTCTCTAACCCTCTCCGTCCGTCCTTCTAGAACGTTCTCTCTTTTGTTGTAGTTACAAATTAGCTTAGTCATTGTCTTAAGAGGCCAAGCTTCACGCAAACTAATCTTAATTAGCCTACAGGACTGAGAATTTATGGGGTAATTATAGCTTAACGATATTAGTTTAACTTAAGCGACTCATTTCATGTTTTCTAAATCACCAAAGTGTTCAGTTCTCAAGTCCAAACGGATGAATTTGAATTTCCTTTAATTTTCTTCCTAATTCCCTATCGTCTCTACAACTTCCTATTTTTTTCATAACTCTCTCCGTCCTTCTCCAACCTTCTCTCTTTTCTTCTACAAACCAATTAGCATAGGCAACTATTAGTATCATTGGCTTAGGTGGCTAAGTTTACCTCTAACTAATCTTTCTTAGCTTCTATGAAAGACAATATACGGAGTAATGGTAGCTTAACGATATGACCTTTACCTAAGCAACTCATTTAATGTTTTCTAAATCACCTAAGTGTTCAATCCAAAAAGTTGAATTTCAATTCGCATCATATTTATCTTTCTTTGCCCAAACTTTCTCTTCCACCACCAAGGAAGAAAGATTTTCTCTAACTCCCTCCGTCCTTCTAGAACCTTCGCTTTTTTATCGCAGAAGCTAATTAGCTTAGGCAGATATCAGTTTCATTGGCTTAAGAGGCAAAATTTCACTCAAACTAATCTTGCTTAGCCTCCAACAAACGTAATTTACGGAATTATCGTAGCTTATCGTTAATAGTTTAACTTAAGCAACTCGTTTCATGTTCTCTAAATCACCTAAGTGTTCAATTCTCATATCCAAATCGATGAATTTCAATTCCCTGTAAGTTTCATTCCATTTACCTCCCTTTTCGCCAACTATATCTTCTAGTTCTCAGGAAGAAAGTTTCTCTCTGTAACTCTCTCCGCCCCGCTCTCTTTTTTTCTAGGATCCAATTAGCTTAGGCAACGAACAGTTTCATTAGCTTAAGTGGCCAAGTTTAACTCGAACTAATCTTGCTAAGCCTCCAGAAAAGAGATTTTACTTAGTGATTGTGCAAAACCGTATGAGTCTAACTTAAGCATCTCATTTAAAGTTTTCTAAATCACCTAAATATATATGTTAGCGTCTCGGAAGGTGACAGGTCTTCGCGCCCATTACATATGCGTGGTCCATCACTCTCCAGTACTCTCATTGCATACGGACGCACATGTCTTCTTCTTGTTGCTATTTATTTTTTTATTTTTTCACCAAACTGGTTTAAAAAGTGACCTTTAATCATAAAGAGAGTATTTGGTAGGGGCATAAAAGAGATGGATGGTGGATTGATTGTAAAACTTAGACTCTTAAACATAGAAATGAGTAAAAGGAAGCTTGGAATAACATGCAACAAGTTATGTATACTAATTATGAGACAAAAAATGGACTAAACAAAGCATGAATCAATTTAAAAGGCTTGGATAGCCCTAAAATAGCCCTTAACACATGAAAAACAGAGGCTAAAAGTTAATGAAAATAGCCTAAAAACCTAAACAATAAAGAACAGAATGAAGGCTAGTAAGCAAGAATAAAGAGGGGTAGCGAACCCCTCCATTTTTGAAACTTCAAAACATGATTTTTGGCCTCTTAAAAACTCTAAAAATCAGTGTAGATATCAAAGAAAAAGAATGGAAAATGAAGGGTTTGAGCTATAGGTAAAGGTGTAGAAGAAAGAAGCTCTCTCTACCCTTTTAGTAGCTCTTCAAACCCAACCTTAAACACTTTAAATAGACTCAAAAAAATACAAAACAATAAGAATTATGAAGCAAATGGAAGAAATGAAAGCAAGAGAGAAGAAAACAAGCTTATACCTTTCAAGGGGCAAGCTTGTTGTTTGTGATCCAAACTTGGTTTCAACCTACTCTCAAGCTTGAATTATGCTCTCCAAGATCAACCAAGACGCTAAGGTGGTGAGATAAGGTTGTATATAGGAAAAAGAGAAAGCTAGGGAAAAATGAAAGGGAATTTGGATGAAAATTAACGGGAATTCAAATTCGTCCGTTTGGGCTTGAGAACTGACCACTTAGGCGATTTAGAAAACATGAAATGAGTTGCTTAAGTTAAACTAATATCGTTAAGCTACAATTATCCCGTAAATTCCTAGTCTTGTGGGCTAATCAAGATTAGTTTGCGTGAAGCTTGGCCTCTTAAGATAATGACTGAGCTAATTTGTTCCTACAATAAAAGAGAGTTCTCCTCTACCACTCAGGAAGAAAGATTCTCTCTAACTCTCTCCGTCCTTCTAGAACGTTCTCTCTTTTATTGTAGGAACAAATTAGCTTAGTCATTGTCTTAAGAGGCCAAGCTTCATGCAAACTAATGTTGATTAGCCTACAAGACTGAGAATTTACGGGGTAATTGTAGCTTAACGATATTAGTTTAACTTAAGCAACTCACTTCATGTTTTCTAAATCACCTAAGTGTTTAGTTCTCAAGTCCAAATGGATGAATTTGAATTTCCTTTGATTTTCTTCATAATTCCCAATCGTCTCTCCAACTTCCTATTTTTTTCATAACTCTCTCCGTCCTTCTCCAACCTTCTCTCTTTTCTTCTACAAACCAAATAGCGTAGGCAACTATTAGTATCATTGGCTTAGGTGGCTAAGTTTACCTCCAACTAATCTTTCTTAGCCTCCAAGAAAGAGAATATGCGGAGTAATGGTAGCTTAGCGATATTACCTTTACCTAAGCAACTCATTTATTGTTTTCTAGATCTCCTAAGTGTTCAATTCTCAAGTCCAAAAAGTTGAATTTCAATTCGCATCATATTTCCCTTTCTTTGCCCAAACTTTCTCTTCCACCACCAAGGAAGAATTCTTGAATCATCAAAGAAGCCATAATCACATGTTGTCGACTAAGTGCATCAGCGACCACATTTCCTTCCCCTGGGTGGTAAAGGATCTCGAAATCATAACTACTGATAAATTCAACCCATCTCTGTTGCCTCATGTTCAACTCTTTTTGAGAAAAGAGATATTTAAGGCTCTTGTGATCAGTGTACAACTAATCTTTCTTAGCCTCCAAGAAAGGTAATTTACGGAATAATCGTAGCTTATCGTTAATAGTTTAACTTAATCAACTCGTTTCATGTTATCTAAATCACCTAAGTGTTTTCAATTTTCATATCCAAATCAATGAATTTCAATTCCCTGTAAGTTTCATTCTATTTATCTCCCTTTTCCCCAACTATCTCTTCTAGTTCTCAGGAAGAAAGTTTCTCTCTAACTCTCTCCGCCCCTCTCTCTTATTTTCTAGGAACTAATTAGCTTAGGCAACGAACAGTTTCATTAGCTTAAGTGGCCAAGTTTAACTCGCACTAATCTTGCTAAGCCTCCAGAAAAGAGATTTTACTTAGTGATTGTGCAAAACCGCATTAGTCTAACTTAAGCATCTCATTTAAAGTTTTCTAAATCACCTAAGTGTTCAATTCTCAAGTCCAAGAGGTTGAACTTGAATTCCCATTAATTTGCATCCAAATTCCCTTTCTTTTCTATAACTTTCTCTCCTACCACTCAAGAAGAAAGTTTTCCTCTAACTCTCTCTGTCCTTCTCCAACCCACTCTCTTTTGTTCTTGGAAAAAACTAGCTTAGGCAACTATTAGTTTCATTAGCCTAAGCGGCCAAGTTTAACTTAAACTAATCTTTCTTAGCCTCCAAGAAAGAGAATATACGGTGCAATTATAGCTTAACGACATTTCTTTTGCTTAAGAAACTTATTTAATGTTTTCTAAATCACCTAAGTGCTCAATTCTCAAGTCCAAAAAGATGAATTTGAATTCGCCTTAGTTTTCTTCGTATTTCCATTTCCTTTCTCTAACTTTCTCCCCTACCACTCGGGAACAAAGATTCTCTCTAACTCTCTCCGTCCTTCTAGAGCGTTCTCTCTTTTATTGTAGGAACAAGTTAGCTTAGTCATTATCTTAAGAAGGCAAGTTTCATGCAAACTAATCTTGATTAGCCTCCAAGAAAGTGAGTTTTCGGAGTAGCTGTTGCTTAACGATATTAGTTTAACTTAAGCAACTCATTTCATGTTTTCTAAATCACCTAAGTGTTCAATTCTCAAGTCCAAAAAGATGAATTTGAATTCGCCTTAATTTTCTTCATATTTCCATTTCTTTTCTCTAACATTCTCCTCTAGCACTCAGGAACAAAGATTCTCTCTAACTCTGTTCATCCTTCTAGAACGTTCTCTCTTTTATTGTAGGAACAAGTTAGCTTAGTCATTATCTTAAGAGGCCAAGTTTCACGCAAACTAATCTTGATTTGCCTCCAAGAAAGAGAGTTTACGGAGTACTTGTAGCTTACCGATATTAGTTTAACTTAAGCGACTCATTTTAAGTTTTCTAAATCACCTAAGTGTTCAGTTCTCATGCCCAAACGGACGAATTTGAATTCCCGTTAATTTTCATCCCAATTCCCTTTCATTTCCCTAGCTTTCTCTTTTTCCTCTTGCTCTCTCCGTCCTTCTCTAACCTTCTCCCTTTTTTTTTTTTGGGTGAATAAGACATAATATAAAAAAAGACAGAGAACTACACAACTACAAGGGGCATACCCCAGGACCTAACATATAACTATACAACTGATGAGAGAACAAACAAAAAACCAGTCAACTAGCAAGGATCAAAACCGGCTGCCAAAATTAAAGATAAAAAAAGCAATACATAGAAGAATGCCCCCCAGGGATATGTGCATAAGCCGCATACTGACGAATGAGGTCCATGAACACATCCAATCGATAACCCAAAGATGACAATAAAAAGAAACAGTCCCACTGACAACACAAACAAAACAACCACTGAAATAAAAACCCGGCACAACCCGCACGGGTAAGCCAAAAAATATCATCACATCAATACCGTCTAGCATCCCAAAACAGAAGTTCAATACAGAAATAAAAATTAAGAAAAGACAAGTGACCACCAAGGCGCTACAAGCAGCCATCATCCCAGAACAGTAACCTTTGGCGCGCAATCTGCCAAACAACTGAGAATCAATAAGCCAGCATTCAATAGGAGAAGTAAAAGTCATCCTCTCCATGCAACTCCAACAGAACTTAGTCATTGTAATGAAACCAGAAATGCCAAGAGCTTCCGAAACAGCAGGTATGCAGTCCCCAAAACCTGGCCACCTCTTCCGACCCATATAACCCAAGGCCTGCTCATACATTATAATAGACCCTGTAAGAACAGCCATAAGTAAGTACCTCCAGCAGATAAGATACAATCTACTAGAAATTGAAACAACAACAGTGCCCTCATTATAGAATCTCACATCACTCGGCCCACAATTTAGGGGCTCACACCACTCGACTTGTGCTTCCTTACCCTGCAAATAAAGATATATAATATATATTAACATTAGTAAATATGGTGGCTGAATACACTCAACCCTCATGTGAAGTGAAATTTTGATTCCTCTCATCACTCAACCCTCAAGTACACAGATGCATCCACAGAGAATTTTGACCAGATCCTACACAAAAACAAACCATTACGCAAACACACAATGTTGCTCACCAACACTCAACCCACATATATGGAACTCACATCACACAGCAGCCCTCCCATATCTGATAATATGGGGCTTCAATATTGTTATTGGTAGGTTCCATTGGGCAAGAAACCAGCTGTCACTAGCAGAGCTAGGCAAGTTCTTAATGGACAACATTCTACTTCTCACCATCTGGATTATAGATTTGATAATCACCTCTTCAGGTTTAAATTCTTTGTTAAAAACACGATTATTTCTCTCAATCCAGATGTGGTAAATAGAACACAAGAAAGCATTGCTAAGAATATTAGCTCTAAGAGAGTTACCCTTGGTCTCCTTCGTAGCATATGTAACAATATCCGGCCAATCCAAATCAGGCCAATTAATGTTGCATTTGCCTTCAATAGCACCCCAGACTCTATTGGCAAATTTGCACTTAAAAAAGAGATGAGAATGACTCTCTCCAGGGTCAAGGCAGTAAGGGCACTGTGAATGAGGAGCTAAACCAAACAACATTAGCCTATCACCAGTGTACAACCTGTTATGGATAGCAACCCAGACAATGAAACTGACTTTCGGGATCCTATGAGGGCCCCAGAGGAGTTTATGCCAAACCACTCTACCAAAACTACGTCTCCAGTGATTCCAAGCTGAGTGGATGGAAAACTGACCATCAGAAGTAAGATTCCAGATAACTTGGTCACACTTGGAAGGGTTAGGTTTGCAACGTTCAGGAGTAGATGAAATCAACTCCTGAATTTCCCAAGAGTTAGGAAAAGGCCACTTCCAGGAATGACCATTAATGATTTGACTGACTTTGGTCTCATTGTTGAGGCACGAATCATACATAATCCTGTCACCAAACTTATTCCAAAGAGGACCAAGAGGGTGCCAATTGTCGTACCAAAGGAATGTAGACTCTCCACAACCAACTTGGTGATTAAATAGAGGAGACATCCAGTCCCTAAGAGACAATATTTTCCTCCAAACCCAGGAAGGGTCAGGGGGAATTTTGACCCTCCAGAAGCTTCTACCCTTGAGTAAATAAGATTTAACCCACTGGCACCACATAGACTTCTCGCCACCAGAAAAAAGGAACCAAACATGTTTAGCTATAGCAGCTCTATTCCAGATATCAAGAGATTTAAACCCAAGGCCCCCCTCACTTTTAGGAGCACACACAGAATCCCAAGCAATCTTGGCACTGTGAGTTTTGAGCTCACTGCCAGACCAGAGGAAAGCTCTAAGAATGCTTTCAATCTCCTTAATAACCTTCTTAGGGAGAATAAACAGGGAAGACCAGTAAACTTGAATAGAAAAAAGGATGGACTGGATAAGCTGGCTCCTCCCCGCATAAGACAAAACTCTATTAGTCCAATTCTTAACTCTTTTGGTGATCCAATCAATGAGAGGAGCACAATCCGTGGCCCTCAATTTGGTTGTGATAAGAGGGACACCAAGATATTTAACTGGGAGTGTGCCCTCTTTGAATTTAGCAATACCAAGAATAGAGGTACGCAACCCCATCTCACAACCAGAAAAGTAGATATTACTCTTACTGGGATTAGGGATAAGGCCCGAGAGGTTAGAAAATTCCTCAAGGCCTTCCATAATAAGCTTAACAGTATGCACATCACCTTTGCTAAAAATCATGAGATCATCAGCAAAACAGAGATTTATAATCTTAGTCTTCTCACACCTCCAATGGAACTTAAACAAAGGATGCATAGACTTCTCAGCCAAGATTTTAGCAAGAATTTCCATAGCTAAAACAAATAAGTAGGGGGATAGAGGGTCACCTTGACGCAGACCTCTAGCCCCTTTGAAGTAGCCACGAAGACTACCATTAATGCAAATAGAAAAGGATGGACTAGAGATGCAGGCCTGGATCCAAGAAACCATGACAGGTGGAAAGGCCATAGCTTAAGAATATCGATAATAAATTCCCATCTCACACTGTCATAAGCTTTCATGATATCCACTTTCATGGCACACTTCGGGGTAGGGGACTTCCTATGGTACCCTCTCATAAGCTCCTGAGATAGGAAAATATTGTCAGATATTTCCTACCTTGAACAAATGCTGACTGAACGGGATCAACAAGATCAGGGAGAACAGTTTTAATCCTGTTTGCAATGATCTTGGCAATGCATTTGTAGATAGTGTTGCAGCAAGAGATGGGTCTGAAGTCACCCACTTTAACAGGATTGGGGACCTTAGGAATGAGAGCAATAATGGTACTATTAACTTCGGATAGAAGTCTCCCGGACTCAAAAAAGGTTCTAACAGCTTGGGTGACCTCTCTCCCCACAATATTCCAAGCACTTTTGAAAAAGCCAGCAGAGAAGCCATCAGGGCCAGGGGCCTTATTTGCTTTAAGAGACCAAAAAGTGTCCTTGATCTCTTTATCAGTCACAGGGCTAGCAAGCAGAAGCGATTGATCAGAAGATATTTTAGACTTAACAAGAGACTGGACTCTATCAAACCCATTGTAATGGTCATCAATAGGGGTACCAAATAAACCAGAGAAGAAATCTATGAAAGCATTATGAATGTCCTTAGGTTCTGAAGATTTTTTGCCATCCATCATCTCCAAACTTAAGATCTTACCCCTATTGATGTTACCCTTAATGGTTTTGAAAAAAAACCTGCTATTGCTATCACCCTGACTAAGCCACTGGACTCTAGATTTTTGGTGAGCCAGACTCTCCTCAACAACCAGAAGATCAACATACTTTTTGTAAAAGGTTCTCTCAAGTTGTTGCAAGGAAGTATTGCTAGGATCCTTATCCAACTTACACTGAGCAGAGAGGAGCTCAGACCTAGAAGTGTGGACTCTAGTAGTAATGTCACTAAAGTCTTTCTTATTCAGAGCCTTAAGTGCTGGTTTCAGATTTTTCAGTTTCTGACACACTCTAAACATAGGGACACCTTGAATGTATTGGTTCCAAATTGTAGAAACCACAGAGGAAAAGTCCTCATGGTCAGCCCAGAAGTCAAAATATTTGAAAGGTTTCTTGAAAGAAGTCACCTTATCAGATATATGAACCACAGCTGGCGAGTGATCAGATATGCCAGAGGGCAAAAAGGTAGCAAATGAGGCAGGGAATGCATCAAGCCAAGCCTCATTTACCAGCACTCTGTCAATCTTAGAGGCAATGTAATCCCCGCTAGTTCTCTTATTGGCCCAAGTGAATTGGCAGCCTCCATAGGAGAGGTCAACCAGCTCGGCTTGTAAGATACAAGAGTTGAACTCCTCTTTATCCTTAGACCAACCAGTAGAGCCTCCAGATTTTTCATAAGGAAATCTAATAGCATTAAAATCTCCTAAAATTACAAGAGGAATATTGGACTGAGCTTGGGAGATATTGACCATGGACTCAAAAAATTCTTTCCTAACTTCATGTTTATTCTCAGCATAAACAAAACAGACTCTGAACGTATAATCCGTGGTTAAATCATGCACTTCACAAAAAATATACTGATCAGATTCATGTAACTTTTGAATTTTACAAAAAGCTGAGTCCCAGCAGACACATATCCGCCCAGTTTTAGAAGGTTGTGAGTTTGTCAAAAAGGGCCAGTTGTTTACACCAGAAGAAAAAATCTGTTGTTCATTCAAAGCTTTTATTTTAGTTTCCAAAATGCCCAAAATTTTAATGTCTTCATTCAGCAGGAATTTTCTAACTTCTTTATGTCTATGAGGATTATTAAATCCTCTAACATTCCAAGATGCAATTTTTAAAGACATTGGAGATAACAAAAAAATTCACAAACCCACAAACCAGTAGAACTGGAGTTACCTGCGTTTCTTCCTCTGGCTTTTATTACCCTTGCCAGAGGAGTTACCTTTTGCACTTGAGCCTGCTTGGGCTTGCTTGCCAGTATGAAATTTGCCAGGAGTGGATTCCACAAGATTTTCCACTTTAGCCAACAATCCTGTATCATGAGGGAGAACTAGGCTTGTGATTTTTACCAGTTCCTTCTGAAGGGCCACCAGATCCTCCATATTCTCATCCTTTGACTCCACCTCTGTTGGATTTAGCACCTCTCTGTGAGTTTGATCAGATAGTTCCACTGCAGTCTCCACCTGAACTTGGATTTCTGGGTGGTTCTGTTCTTCCCCAGATTGTGGCAATCCTTCCTCAATAGGCTCCTCATTGTTTACTGTCTCAGTAGTCGTTTCTGGAACACCAACTTTCCTCTTACCCTTGGCCATAACAGTTTCCCAGCTAGGATCAGGGTGATTTTGTACTTCCTTTTGGATGTTGATTAGAGCCGCAACCTGAGTTTTCACACATCTGGCTGTATCGTGCCCAAACGCTATGCAGTGATCACATTTTGGAGGTAAACCTTGGTATTCAACTTTGACTGTGGCTTCTATACCTTCACAGTCTACCTTAAACATAGCCGGTAAGGTAGATGCTGCTTCTACCTCAACACACACCCTAGCAAAGGACACCCTACTACCCTGTTCCGTGAGTTGGTCCATAAAAAGAGGGACACCTACAGCACTAGCTATTCGACTTAATCCATCACTATCCCAGTATTCAAATGGGACATTGAAGAACTTAGCCCACACAGGGACCTTGGTAGCTTTTTCCTTAGATAATTTCATCATACGGGTCCATTTTTTCAAAAACAAGTTAAAACCTCCAATATACCAAGGCCCTCCCTCGAGAAGTGAGGTACAGCATTCTGGGTTATCAAAAATGAAAAAGCTAAACCCTTCCCCATTAGCTAAAACCTCTTTCAATCCTTTATTTTTCCATAGACCAAAAGCACTATTTTTCAGGTAATTGTAGGACACCCCTTTATCCAGAAAATATCCAACCAAACACGAATCCCATTTTTCTAAAGGGTTAGGACGGGTGGGTAGGTTCACACTGACATAGCCCTCACTGCGATTAGGAGGCACATACCTGAGAGGAACGCTAGATCGCGTAGATGAAGCAGCCACATCTGCCCAGGTTCGAGTATAAGCTTGACCTCTACCACCCCCTTGACCTCTACCTCCTCTGCCTCCTCTGAAGTTAGGGTTCCCCCCTCCCCTTTGCGGACGCATCTCCTCACGGCCTCCTTCCACAATGAAACTTGGGTTCGGAGGGTCTTCAGTAGCTTGTGCAGCTTCCTGTCCTTTGGGTAGATCTGACTTGGGTTCGCCATAGCCCTTCGCTTCGTATCTATTGCGAGCAACCAATATACTGTCTTGGAGATTTTGGAACATCGGGTTATCGTCTTCCCTGCGATCTGACCATCGAGAGGTTGATAGAGAACCATCTAGGTTACTAGGTGTCAAGATTGATGGAGAAGGATCCTTCAACCTTGCCAATCGGTCAGCAACTCTCTGAAAATCTGAATCCATCAACTGAGTTCTTCGATCTGTTAGGTTTAGGGTTTTCCTTCCACCCTCAGCGTCATCGATCTTCTCTGACAGCAGAGTTACATCTACACTTGTCTCAACATTTGGATCCATGACTCTATCGCTTAAGATTTCGAATTTGTTACTCACAAACCCTAGGTTATCACTTAGTTTATACACCATAGAACCCCTCTCTACTGATTTGCTATCTCATTCATTCGATCGACTCTCCGAATGGATCAAAGCATTAACACCTAGCATCGTATTCAATGAGGATTTGAAACCCTAGAAACAGCCATTTCTAGAGAGATGCTAGAGCTTCTCACTCTAACCCATGACCTTCTCCCTTTTGCTCTAGGAACTAATTAGCTTAGGCAACTATTAGTATCATTAGCTTCGGTGGCCAAGTTTAGCTCAAACTAATCTTTCTTAGCCTCTAAGAAATAGAATATACGGAGTAATTGTAGCTTAAAGATATTAATTATACTTGCCATTTCTCATGCATTAGGTTTAAACACTTGGACACTTATTCGGACCGTCTTGCATTATGGCAGATATGTAATTATGGGGTTTACTTTCCATTTCTCATGCATTAGCATTTGAACACTCGTACCTAGCATCGTATTCAATGAGGATTTGAAACCCTAGAAACAGCCGTTTCTAGAGAGATGCTAGAGCTTCTCACTCTAACCCATGACCTTCTCCCTTTTGCTCTAGGAACTAATTAGCTTAGGCAACTATTAGTATCATTAGCTTCGGTGGCCAAGTTTAGCTCAAACTAATCTTTCTTAGCCTCCAAGAAATAGAATATACGGAGTAATTGTAGCTTAAAGATATTAATTTTACTTGCCATTTTTCATGCATTAGGTTTAAACACTTGGACACTTATTCGGACCGTCTTGCATTATGGCAGATATGTAATTATGGGGTTTACTTGCCATTTCTCATGCATTAGCATTTGAACACTCGTACACTTATTTAGACCGTCTTACGTGATGGCAGATATGTAATTATGGTGTTTACTAGCCATTTCACATACATTGGGTTTCGAACACTCGGTCCCTCATTCAGACCCTCTTGCATGATGGCAGATATGTAATTATGGTATTTACTTGCCATTTCTCATTCATTTGGGTTTAAACACTCGGACACTTAATCAGACCCTCTTGCATGATGGCAGATATGTAATTATGATGTTTACCTGCCATTTCTCATACATTAGGGTTTAAACACTTGGACACTTATTCGGACCCGCTTGCACGATGGCAGATATGTAATTATGGTGTTTACTTGCCATTTCTCATGCATTAGCGTTTGAACACTCGTACACTTATTCGGACCCTCTTGCATGATGGCAGATATGTAATTATGGTGTTTATTTGTCGTTTCTCATGCATTACGGTTTAAACACATGGACACGTATTCGGATCCTCTTGCATGGTGGCAGATATGTAATTATGGTGTTTACTAGCCATTTCCCATACATTAGGGTTCGAACACTAGGAACCTTATTCAGACCCTCTTGCATGATGGAAGATATGTAATTATGGTGTTTACCTGCCATTTCTCTTGCATTGGGGTTTAAACACTCGGACACTTGTTCAGAACCTCTTGCATCATGGCAGATATGTAATTATGGTGCTGGCATGATGGCAGATATGTAATTATGGTGTTTACTTGCCATTTCCCATGCATTTGGGTTTTAACACTCGGACACTAATTCGGACCCCTTGCATGATGGCAGATATGTAATTATGGTGTTAATTTGCCATTTCTCATGCATTAGGGTTTAAACTCTCGGGCACTTATTCGGACCCTCTTGCATGATGGCAGATATGTAATTATGATGTTTACTTGCCATTTCTCATGCATTAGGTTTAAACACTCGGACACTTATTCGGACCCTCTTGCATTATGCCAGATATGTAATTATGGTGTTTACTTGCCATTTCTCATGCATTAGCGTTTGAACACTCGTACACTTATTCAGACCCTCTTGCGTGATGGCAGATATGTAATTCTGGTGTTTACTAGCCATTTCACATACATTGGGTTTCGAACACTCGGTCCCTCCTTCAGACCCTCTTGCATGATAGCAGATATGTAATTATGGTGTTTGCTTTCCATTTCTCATTCATTTGGGTTTAAACACTCCAAAACTTAATCAGACCCTCTTGCATGATGGCAGATATGTAATTATGATGTTTACTAGCCATTTCTCATACATTAGGGTTTAAACACTTGGGCACTTATTCGGACCCGCTTGCATGATGGCAGATATGTAATTGTGGTGTTTACTTACCATTTCTCACGCATTAGCGTTTGAACACTCGTACACTTATTCGGACCCTCTCGCATGATGGCAGATATGTAATTGTGGTGTTTACTTGCCGTTTCTCATGCATTAGGGTTTAAACACACGGACACGTATTCGGATCCTCTTACATGATGGCAGATATGTAATTATGGTGTTTACTAGCCATTTCTCATGCATTAGCGTTTGAACACTCGTACACTTATTCGGACCCTCTCGCATGATGGCAGATATGTAATTGTGGTGTTCACTTGCCATTTCTTTCGCATTGGGGTTTAAACACTCGAACACTTGTTCGAACCGTTTTGCATGATGGCAGATATGTGATTATGGTGTTTACTTGTCATTTCTCATGCATTAGGGTTCGAACAGTTGAACACCTATTCGGACCCTCTTGCATGATGGCAAATATGTAATTATGGTGTTTATTTGCCTTTTCTCGTGCATTAGGGCTTAAACAATCGGACACTTATTCGAACCCTCTTGCATGATGGCAGATATGTAATTATGATGTTTACTTGCCATTTCTCGTGCATTAGGTTTTAAACTCTCAGACACTTATTCGGACTCTCTAGCATGATGGCAGATATGTAATTATGGTGTTTACTTGCCATTTCTCGTGCATTAGGATTTGAAGACTCAGACAGGTATTCAGGCCCTCATGCAAGATGGCTGATATGTGATTATGGTGTTTACTTGCCATTTCTCATGCATTAGGCTTAAACACTTGGACACTTATTCGGACCCTCTTGCATTATGGCAGATATGTAATTATGGTGTTTACTTGCCATTTCTCATGCATTAGGTTTAAACACTTGGACACTTATTCGGACCCTCTTGCATTATGGAAGATATGTAATTATGGTGTTAATTTGCCATTTCTTATGCATTAGTGTTTGAACACTCGGACACCTATTCGGATCCTCTTACATGATGGCAGATATGTAATTATGGTGTTTACTTGCCATTTCTCGTGCGTTAGGTTTTAGACAATCGGACACTTCTTCGAACCCTCTTGCATGATGGCAGATATGTGATTATGGTGTTTACTTGCCATTTCTCATGCATTAGGATTTAAACGCATGGACACGTTTTCAGATCATCTTGTGTGATGGCAGGTATGCAATTATGGTGTTCATTAGCCATTTCTCATACATTAGGGTTCGAACACTCGGACACTTAATCAGACCCTCTTGCATGATGGCAGATATGTAATTATGATGTTTACTTGCCATTTCTCATGCATTAGGTTTAAACACTTGGACACTTATTCGGACCCTCTTGCATTATGGCAGATATGTAATTATGGTGTTTACTTGCCATTTCTCATGCATTAGCGTTTGAACACTCATGCACTTATTTAGGTCGTCTTGCGTGATTGCAGATATGTAATTATGGTGTTTACTAGCCATTTCACATACATTAGGTTTTGAACACTCGGTCTCTCATTCAGACCCTCTTGCATGATGGTAGATATGTAATTATGGTGTTTACTTGCCATTTCTCATTCATTTGGGTTTAAACACTCGGACAGTTAATCGGACCCTCTTGCATGATGGTAGATATGTAATTATGATGTTTACTTGCCATTTCTCATACATTAGGGTTTAAACACTTGGACACTTATTCGGACCCGTTTGCACGATGGCAGATATGTACTTTTGGTGTTTACTTGCCATTTCTCATGCATTAGCGTTTGATCACTCGTACACTTATTCGGACCCTCTTGCATGATGGCAGAAATGTAATTATGGTGTTTATTAGCCGTTTCTCATGCATTAGGGTTTGAACACACGGACAGGTATTCGGATCCTCTTGCATCGTGGCAGATATGTAATTATGGTACTTACTAGCCATTTCGCATACATTAGGGTTCAAACACTCGAACCCTTATTCAGACCCTTTTGCATGATGACAGATATGTAATTATGATGTTTACTTGCCATTTCTTTTGCATTGGGGTTTAAACACTCGGACACTTATTCAGAACCTCTTGCTTTATGGCAGATATGTAATTATGGTGTTTACTTGCCATTTCTCATGCATTAGGGTTCGAACACTTGAACACCTATTCAGACCCTCTTGCATGATGGCAGATATGTAATTATGGTGTTTACTTAACTTTTCTCATGCATTAGGGCTTAGACAATCGGACACTTATTCGAACCATCTTGCATGATGGCAGATATGTAATTATGGTGTTTACTTGCCATTTCTCTTGCATTGGGGTTTAAACCCTCGGACACTTATTCGAACCCGCTTGAATTATGGCAGACATGTAATTATGGTGTTTACTTGCCATTTCCCATGCATTTGGGTTTTAACACTCGGACACTAATTCGGACCCCTTGCATGATGGCAGATATGTAATTATGGTGTTAACTTGCCATTTCTCATGCGGGTTTAAAATCTCGGACACTTATTCGGACCCTCTTGCATGATCGCAGATATGTAATTATGATGTTTACTTTCCATTTCTCATGCGTTAGGTTTGTACAGTTGGACACTTATTCGAACCCTCTTGCATTATGGCAGATATGTAATTATGGTGTTTACTTGCCATTTCTCATGCATTAGCGTTTGAACACTCGTACACTTATTCAGATCCTCTTGCGTGATGGCAGATACGTAATTATGGTGTTTACTAGCCATTTCACGTACATTGGGTTTCAAACACTCGGTCCCTCATTCAGACCCTCTTGCGTGATAGCAGATATGTAACTATGGGGTTTACTTGCCATTTCTTATTCATTTGGGTTTAAACACTCCAACACTTAATCAGACCCTCTTGCATGATGGCAGATATGTAATTATGATTGTTACCTGCCATTTCTCATACATTAGGGTTTAAACACTTGGGCACTTATTCGGACCCGCTTGCATGATGGCAGATATGTAATTGTGGTATTTAGTTGCCATTTCTCATGCATTAGCGTTTAAACACTCGTACACTTATGCGGACCCTCTCGCATGATGGCAGATATGTAATTATGGTGTTTGCTTGCCGTTTCTCATGCATTAGGGTTTAAACACACGGACACGTATTTGGATCCTCTTACATAGTGGCAGATATTTAATTACGGTGTTTACTAGCCATTTCACATAATTTGGGTTCGAACACTCGGACCCTTATTCAGACCATCTTGCATGATTCGAGATATGTAATTATCGTGTTTACTTGCCAGTTCTCTCGCATTGGGGTTTAAACACTCGGACACTTATTCGGACCGTCTGTGATTATGGTGTTTACTTGCCATTTCTCATGCATTAGGGTTCGAACACTTGGATAACTATTCGGACCCTCTTGCATGATGGCAGATATGTAATTATGGTTGGGGTTTGAACGCTAGGACACTTATTCGGACTCTCTTGCATGATGGTAGATATGTAATTATGGTGTCTACTTGCCATTTCTCATGCATTAGGTTCTAACACTCGGATACCTATTCGGACCCTCTTGCGTGATGACAGATATGCAATTATGGTGTTTACTTGCCATTTCTCGCGCGTTAAGGTTTTAACACTCGGACAGTTATTCGGACCGTCTTGCGTGATGGCAGATATGTAATTGTGGTGTTTACTTGCCATTTCTCGTGGATTAGGATTCGAAGACTCGGACACGTATTCAGACCCTCATGCAAGATGGCAGATATGTAAATATGGTGTTTACTTGCCATTTCACATGCATTAGGGTTTAAACACTCAGAAACTTATTCGGACCCTCTTGCATGATGGCCAAAATGTAATTATGTTGTTTACTTGCCATTTCTCATGCTTTAAGGTTCGAACAATCGGACACCTATTCGGACTCTCTTTCATGAGGGCAGATATGTAATTATGGTGTTTACTTGCCGTTTCTCGTGTATGAGAGTTTAAACAATCAGACACTTATTCAGACCCTCTTGCACGATGACAGATATGTAATTATGGTGTTTACATGCCATTTCTCATGCACTAGGGTTTAATCTCTCGGACACTTATTCGGCCTCTCAGGCATGATGGCAGATATGTAATTATGGAGTTTACTTGCCATTTCTCAGGCATTAGCGTTCGAACACTCGTACACTTATTCGAACCCTCTTGCATGATGGCAGATATGTAATTATGGTGTTTACTTGCCATTTCTCACGCATTAGGGTTTAAACACTCGGACACTTATTCGGACCTTCTTGCATGATGGCAGATATGTAATTATGGTATTTACTAGCCATTTCTCTTGCGTTGGGGTTTGAACGCTAGGACACTTATTCGGACTCTCTTGCATGATGGCAGATATGTAATTATGGTGTCTACTTGCCATTTCTCATGCAGTAGGGTTCGAACACTCGAACACCTATTCAGACCCTCTTGCATGATGGCAGATATGTAATTGTGGTGTTTACTTGCCATTTCTCGTGGATTAGGATTCGAAGACTCGGACACGTATTCATACCCTCATGCAAGATGGCAGATATGTAAATATGGTGTTTACTTGCCATTTCACATGCATTAGGGTTTAAACACTCAGAAACCTAATCGGACCCTCTTGCATGATGGCCAAAATGTAATTATGTTGTTTACTTGCCATTTCTCATGCTTTAAGGTTCGAACACTCGGACACCTATTCGGACTCTCTTTCATGAGGGCAGATATGTAATTATGGTGTTTACTTGCCGTGTCTCGTGTATGAGAGTTTAAACAATCGGACCCTTATTCAGACCCTCTTGCACGATGACAGATATGTAATTATGGTGTTTACTTGCCATTTCTCATGCACTAGGGTTTAATCTCTCGGACACTTATTCGGCCTCTCAGGCATGATGGCAGATATGTAATTATGGAGTTTACTTGCCATTTCTCAGGCATTAGCGTTCGAACACTCGTACACTTATTCGAACCCTCTTGCATGATGGCAGATATGTAATTATGGTGTTTACTTGCCATTTCTCACGCGTTAAGGTTTTAACACTCGGACAGTTATTCGGACCGTCTTGCGTGATGGCAGATATGTAATTGTGGTGTTTACTTGCCATTTCTCGTGGATTAGGATTCGAAGACTCGGACACGTATTCAGACCCTCATAAAAGATGGCAGATATGTAAATATGGTGTTCACTTGCCATTTCTCATGCATTAGGGTTCGAAC
>NW_021027505.1:653847-694030 GCF_004153795.1 Camellia sinensis
GTCCGCAGTATTTAAACCCCAATGCAAGAGAAACGGCAAAGTAAACACCAGAATTGCATATCTGCCATCACGCAAGAGGGTCCGAATAAAGTGTCCGAGAGTTTAAACCGTAAATGCATAGAAATGGCAAGGTAAACACCATAAATTACATATTTGCCTATCATGCAAGATGGTCTGAATAAGTGTCTGAGTGTTCGACCCCTAATGTATGTGAAATGGCTAGTAAACACCATTAATTACATATATACCATCATGCAAGCGATTATTCGAATACGGTGCTGTGTGTTTAAACCTTAATGCCTGGGAAATGGCCAAGTAAACACCATTAATTAAAATCTGCCATCAGCAAGAGGGTTCAAATAAGTGTACGATTATCGAACTAATGCATGAGGAAACGGCAAGTAAACACCATAATTACAATTTGCCATCATGCCTGAGGGTCCGAATAATGGGTCCGAGAGTTTAAACCCTAATGCATGAAGAAATGGCAAGTAAACACCATAATTACATATCTGTCATCATGCAAGAGGGTCTGAATAAGTGTCTGATTTAAAACCGTAATACACGAGAAACGACAAAATAAACACCATAAGTACATCTGCCATCAATGGAAGAGGGTCTGAATAGGTGTCCGAGTGTTCGAACCCTAATGCATGAGAAATGGCAAGTAAACACCATAATTACATATCTGCCATCAATGCAAGAGGGTCCGAATAAAGTGTCTGAGTGTTTAAACCCTAATGCATGAGAAATGGCAAGTAAATACCATATTTATATATTCTTGCATGAGGGTCCTGAATGAGTGTCCGAGCCTTCAAATCCTAATCCGAGATATGGCAAGTAAACAACATATTACATATCTGTCATCACGCAAGAGGGTCCGAATGGTGTCCGAGTGTTCGAACCTAATGCATGAGAAATGGCAAGTAAAAACCATAATTACATATCTGCCATCATGCAAGGGGGCCTGAATAAGTGTCCGAGTGTTTAAACCCAAATGCATAAGAAATGGCAGGTAAACACCATAATTACATATCTGCCATCACGCAAGAGGGTTCGAATAAGTGTACGAGTGTTCGAACGCTTTCGCACAAGAAATGGCAAGTAAACACCGTAATTACATATCTACTATCACGCAAGAGGGTCCGAAAATTGTCCGTGAGTTTAAACCCTAATGCAGAGAAATGACAAGTAAACACCATAATTACATATCTGCCATTATGCAAGAGGGTCTGAATAAGTGTCCGAGTGATCGAACCCTAATCTATGAGAAATGGGTTGTAAACACTATAATTAATATTGTCATCATGCAAGAGAAGCCGAATACGTGTCCGTGTGTTTAAACCCTAATGCATGAGAAATGGCAAGTAAACACCACAATTACATATCTGTCATCATGCAATACGGTCCGAATAAGTGTCCGAGTGTTCGAACGCTAATGCAGTGAGAAATGGCAAGTAAACACCATAATACATATCTGCCATCTGGCAAGACGGTCCGAATAAGTGTCCGAGTGTTAAAACATTAATGCACAAGAAATGGCAAGTAAACACCATAATTACATTTCTGCCATCCGCAAGACGGTCCGAATAACTGTCCGAGCGTTAAAACCTCTACGCCGAGAAATGGCAAGTAAACACCATAATTGCATATCTGTCATCACGCAAGAGGGTCCAGAATAGGTATCCGAGTGTTAAGAACTAATGCATGAGAAATGGCAAGTAGACACCATAAAATATCTACATCGCAAGAGAGTCCGAATAAGTGTCTAGCGTTCAAACCCCAATGCAAGAGAAATGGCTAGTAAATACCATAATTACATATCTGCCATCATGCATGAAGGTCCGAATAAGTGTCCGAGTGTTTGAAACCCTAATGCGTGAGAAATGGCAAGTAAACACCATAATACAATCTTACTATCACGCAAGAGGGTCCGAATAAGTATCCGAGAGTTTAAACCTTATGCATGAGAAATGACAGTAAACACCATAATTACATATCTGCCATCATGCAGAGGGTCTGATAAGTGTCCGAGTGATCGAACCCTAATGTATGAGAAATGGCTTGTAAACACCTATAATTGCATAATCTGTCATCATGCAAAGAAGCCGAATACGTGTCCGTGTGTTTAAACCCTAATGCATGAGAAATGGCAAGTAAACACCACAATTACATATCTGTCATCATGCATACGGGTCCGAATAAGTGTCCGAGTGTTCGAACGTAATGCGTGAGAAATGGCAAGCAAACACCATAACTACATATCTGCCATCATGCAAGACGGTCCGAATAAGTCTCCGAGTGTTAAACATTAATGCACAAGAAATGGCAAGTAAACACCACAATTACATATCTGCCATCACGCAAGACGGTCCGAATAACTGTCCGAGTGTTAAAACCTTAACGCGCGAGAAATGGCAAGTAAACACCATAATTGCATATCTGTCATCACGCAAGAGGGTCCGAATAGGTATCCGAGTGTTAGAACCCTAATGCATGAGAAATGGCAAGTAGACACCCTAATTACATATCTGCCATCATGCAAGAGAGTCCGAATAAGTGTCCTAGCGTTCAAACCCCAACGCAAGAGAAATGGCTAGTAAATACCATAATTACATATCTGCCATCATGCAAGTAGGTCCGAATAAGTGTCCGAGTGTTTAAACCCTAATGCGTGAGAAATGGCAAATAAACACCATAATACATATCTGCCATCATGCAAGAGGGTCGAATAAGTGTACGAGTGTTCGAACGCTAATGCCTGAGAAATGGCAAGTAAACTCCCATAATTACATATCTGCCATCATGCCTGAGAGGCCGATAAGTGTCCGAGAGATTAAAACCCTAGTGCATGAGAAATGGCAAGTAAACACCATAATTACATATCTGTCATCGTGCAAGAGGGTCTGAATAAGGGTCCGATTGTTTTAAACTCTCATACACGAGGACACGGCAAGTAAACACCATAATTTACATATCTGCCCTCATGAAAGAGAGTCCGAATAGGTGTCCGAGTGTTCGAACCTTAAAGCATGAGAAATGGCAAGTAAACAACATTAATTACATTTTGGCCATCATGCAAGAGGGTCCGATTAGTGTTTCTGAGTGTTTAAACCCTAATGCATGTGAAATGGCAAGTAAACACCATATTTACATATCTGCCATCTTGCATGAGGTATGAATACGTGTCCGAGTCTCGAATCCTAATCACGAGAAATGGCAAGTAAACACCACAATTACATATTCTGCCATCATGCAAGAGGGCTGAATAGGGTTCGAGTGTTCGAACCCTACTGCATGAGAATGGCAAGTAGACACCATAATTACATATCTGCCATCATGCAAGAGAGTCCGAATAAGTGTCCCTAGCGTTCAAACCCCAACGCAAGAGAAATGGCTAGTAAATACCATAATTACATATCTGCCATCATGCAAGAAGGTCCGAATAAGTGTCCGAGTGTTTAAACCCTAATGCGTGAGAAATGGCAAGTAAAACCATAATTACATACTGCCATCATGCAAGAGGGTTCGAATAAGTGTACGAGTGTTCGAACGCTAATGCCTGAGAAATGGCAAGTAAACCCATAATTACATATCTGCCATCATGCTGAGAGGCCGAATAAGTGTCGAGAGATTAAACCCTAGTGCATGAGAAATGGCATGTAAACACCATAATTACATATCTGTCATCGTGCAAGAGGTCTGAATAAGTGTCTGATTGTTTAAACTCTCATAACACGGAAACGGCAAGTAACAACCATAATTACATATCTGCCCTCATGAAAGAGATTCCGAATAGGTGCCGATTGTTCGAACCTTAAAGCATGAGAAATGGCAAGTAAACAATAATTACAATTTGCCATCATGCAAGAGGGTCCGAATAAGTTTCTGAGTGTTTAAACCCTAATGCATGTGAAATGGCAAGTAAACACTATTATTTACATATCTCCATCTTGCATGAGGTCTGAATACGTGTCCGAGTCTTCGAATCCATCCACGAGAAATGGCAAGTAAACACCACAATACATATCTGCCATCATGCAAGATGGTCTGAATAGGTGTTCGAGTGTTCGAACCCTAATGCATGAGAAATGGCGCAAGCAAACACCTATATTACATATCTGCCATCATGCACAGCGGCCGAATAAGGTCCGAGTGTTAAACCCAAATGCATAAAAAAATGGCAAGTAAACACCCATAATTACATGTCTGCCATCATGCAGAGGTCCGGACAAATGTCCCTGTGTTTAAACCCTAATGCACGAGGAAGGGCATGTAAACACATAATACATATCTGTCATCATGCCAAAGGGGCGAATAGGTGTCCGAGTGTTCGAACCCCAATCCTATGAAGAAATGGCACAGTAAAGTCGCATAAATTACATACTCTGATCAACCAAGAGAGTTCCTGAATAAAGTGTCCGGTGTTTAAACCCCAATGCAAACAAATGGCTGGTAAACACCATAATAACAGCTCCATCATGGCAGAAGGTCCGAATAAGCTGTCCGAGTGTTTAGACATACATGCCGATGAGAAATGGCAGTAAATACAATATTACGTTATTGCCATCTCGCATTAGGTCTACAACACTCGGAACCTTATTCGGCTTCTTGCATGCAGGAGACATTGTTAATAATGGTGTTTACCAGCCATTTGTCTTGCATTGGGGTTTAAACACCTCGGACACTTATCGGACCTCTTGGTTGATGGCAGATATGAATAGGGACTACTTGCCATTTCTCATGGATTAGGGTTCGAACACTCGGGACACCCTTTCCGGCCCCATCTTGCATGATGACAGATATGTAATATATGGTGTTACATGCCGTTCCTCGGCCATTAGGGTTTAAAACACAGGGACAGGTTGTCCGGACCCTCTTGCATGATGGCAGACATGTATTATGGTGTTACTTGCCATTTCTTATGCATTTTGGGTTTTTAAACACTCGGCACTTATTCGGACCGCTAGCATGATGGCAGTATTGTAATTATGGTGTTTGCTGCCATTCTCATGCATTAGGGGTTCGACACTCGAAACGCTATTCAGTACCACTTTCATTTGATGGCAGATATGTAATTGTGGTGTTATACTTCCATTTCTCGTGGAATTAGGATTCGAAGACTCGGTTACTACGGTATTCAGAACCCTCATGCAAGAGGCAGATATGTAAATATGTGTTTTACTGCCATTTTCAACATGCATTAGGGTTTAAACACTCAGAAACTTATTTCGGACCCTCTTGCATGAATGCCAAATGTAAAATTTGTTGTCTTACTTGGCTCATTTTCTCAGCTTGAGGTTCGAACAATCGGACACACTATTCGGACTCTCTTCATGAGGGCAGATATGTAATTAATGGTGTTTTACTTGCCGTTTCTCGTGTATGAGAAGTTTAAAACAATCAGACCACTTATTTCAGGACCCTCTTGCCACGATGACATGAATATGTAATTACTGTGGTGTTACATGCCATTTCTCATGCACTAGGGTTATCTCCTCGGACACTTATTCGGTCTCAGGCATGAATGGCAGATATGTAATTTTATGGAGTTTACTTGCCATTTCTCAGGCAATTAGCGTGTCGAACACTCGTTACACTTATTCGAAACCCTCTTGCATGATGGGCAAGATATGTAATTATGGTGTTTACTTGCCAATTTCTTCACGCAATTAGGGTTTAAAACTCGGACACTTTATTTCCGGACCTCTTGCATGATGGCGATATGTAATTATGGTACATTTCTCTTGCGTTGGGGGTTGAACGCATAGACACTTATTCGGATCTCTGCTTGATGCAGCAGATATGTAATTATGTGTCTACTTTGCCATTTCCATGCAGTAGGGTTCGAAACACCTCGAAACCACCTATTCAGGACCCTCCCCCCTTGCATTGATTGGCAGATATTGTAATTGTTGGTGTTTACTTGCCATTTTCCTCGGTGGTTAGGAATTCGAAGACTCGGACACGTATTCATACCCTCATGCAAGGATGGCAGATATGTAATATTGGTGTTTACTTCGCCATTTCACATGCATTAGGGTTTAAAACACTCAGAACCTAAATCGGACCCTCTTGCATGATGGCCAAAATGGTAATTATGTTGTTTTACTTGCCATTTACTCAATCATTAAGGTTCGAGACACTCGGACACCTATTCGGACTCTCTTCATGAGGGCGATATGTAATTATGGTGTTTACTTCCGCTGTTCGTCGTGTATGAGAGTTTAAACAATCGGACACCTTATTCTCGACCCTCTTGCACGATGAACAGATATGTAATTGGTGTTTTACTTGCCATTTCCATAGCACTAGGGGTTTAATCTGCTCGGACACTTATTCGGCCTCTCAGGCATTGATGGCAGATATGTAATTATGGAGTTTACTTTGCCATTTCTCAAGGCATTTAGCCGGTGTCGAACACTCGTACACTTATTCGAACCCTCTTTGCATTGATGGCAGATATGTTAATCTATGGTGTTTTATTTGCCATTTCTCACGCATAGTCTTAGGGTTTAAAACACGTCGACACTTATTCGGACCTACTTGCATGATGGCAGATATGTAATTATGGGTATTACTAGCCATTTCTCTTGACGTTGGGGTTTTGAACGCTAGGGACACTTATTTCGGAAACTTTCTTGCATGATGCAGATATGTAATTAGGGTGTCTACTTGCCATTTTCTCATGCATTAGGTTCTAACACTCGGATACCTATTCGGACCCTCTTGCGTGATGACAGATATGCAATTATGGTGTTTACTTGCCATTTCTCGCGCGTTAAGGTTTTAACACTCGGACAGTTATTCGGACCGTCTTGCGTGATGGCAGATATGTAATTGTGGTGTTTACTTGCCATTTCTTGTGCATTAATGTTTTAACACTCGGACACTTATTCGGACCGTCTTGCATGATAGCAGATATGTAGTTATCTTGTTTGCTTGCCATTTCTCACGCATTAGCGTTCGAACACTCGGACACTTATTCGGACCGTATTGCATGATGACAGATATGTAATTGTGGTGTTTACTTGCCATTTCTCATGCATTAGGGTTTAAACACACGGACACGTATTCGGCTTCTCTTGCATGATGACAGATATGCAATTATAGTGTTTACAAGCCATTTCTCATACATTAGGGTTCGATCACTCGGACACTTATTCAGACCCTCTTGCATGATGGCAGATATGTAATTATGGTGTTTACCTGTCATTTCTCATGCATAAGGGTTTAAACTCTCGGATACTTATTCGGACCCTCTTGCGTGATAGTAGATATGTAATTATGGTGTTTACTTGCCATTTCTCACGCATTAGGGTTTCAACACTCGGACACTTATTCGGACCTTCATGCATGATGGCAGATATGTAATTATGGTATTTACTAGCCATTTCTCTTGCATTGGGGTTTGAACGCTAGGACACTTATTCGGACTCTCTTGCATGATGGTAGATATGTAATTATGGTGTCTACTTGCCATTTCTCATGCATTAGGTTCTAACACTCGGATACCTATTCGGACCCTCTTGCGTGATGACAGATATGCAATTATGGTGTTTACTTGCCATTTCTCGCGCGTTAAGGTTTTAACGCTCGGACAGTTATTCGGACCGTCTTGCGTGATGGCAGAAATGTAATTATGGTGTTTACTTGCCATTTCTTGTGCATTAATGTTTTAACACTCGGACACTTATTCGGACCGTCTTGCCAGATGGCAGATATGTAGTTATGGTGTTTACTTGCCATTTCTCACGCATTAGCGTTCGAACACTCGGACACTTATTCGGACCGTATTGCATGATGACAGATATGTAATTGTGGTGTTTACTTGCCATTTCTCATGCATTAGGGTTTAAACACACGGACACGTATTCGGCTTCTCTTGCATGATGACAAATATGTAATTATAGTGTTTACAACCCATTTCTCATAGATTAGGGTTCGATCACTCGGACACTTATTCAGACCCTCTTGCATAATGGCAGATATGTAATTATGGTGTTTACTTGTCATTTCTCATGCATTAGGGTTTAAACTCACGGACAATTATTCGGACCCTCTTGCGTGATAGTAGATATGTAATTACGGTGTTTACTTGCCATTTCTTGTGCATTAGCGTTCGAACACTCGTACACTTATTCGAACCCTCTTGCGTGATGGCAGATATGTAATTATGGTGTTTACCTGCCATTTCTTATGCATTTGGGTTTAAACACTCGGACACTTATTCAGGCCCCCTTGCATGATGGCAGATATGTAATTATGGTTTTTACTTGCCATTTCTCATGCATTAGGGTTCGAACACTCGGACACCCATTCGGACCCTCTTGCGTGATGACAGATATGTAATTATGTTGTTTACTTGCCATATCTCGTGGATTAGGATTTGAAGGCTCGGACACTCATTCAGACCCTCATGCAAGATGGTGGATATATAAATATGGTATTTACTTGCCATTTCTCATGCATTAGGGTTTAAACACTCAGACACTTATTCGGACCCTCTTGCATGATGGCAGATATGTAATTATGGTGTTTACTTGCCATTTCTCATGCATTAGGGTTCGAACACTCGGACACCTATTCAGACCCTCTTCCATGATGGCAGATGTACTTATGGTGTTTATTTGTCGTTTCTCGTGTATTACGGTTTTAACAATCAGACACTTATTCAGACCCTCTTGCATGATGACAGATATGTAATTATGGTGTTTACTTGCCATTTCTCATGCATTAGGGTTTAAACTCTCGGACCCTTATTCGGACCCTCAGGCATGATGGCAGATATGTAATTATGGTGTTTACTTGCCGTTTCTCATGCATTAGCGTTCGAATACTCGTACACTTATTTGAACCCTCTTGCATGATGGCAGATTTGTAATTATGGTGTTTACTTGCCATTTCCCAGGCATTAAGGTTTAAACACACAGACACGTATTCGAATCCGCTTGCATGATGGTATATATGTAATTATGGTGTTTACTAGCCATTTCACATACATTAGGGCTCGAACACTCAGACACTTATTCAGACCATCTTGCATGATAGCAAATATGTAATTATGGTGTTTACTTGCCATTTCCTATGCATTACGGTTTAAACTCTCGGACACTTATTCGGGCCCTCTTGCGTGATGGCAGATATGCAATTCTGGTGTTTACTTTCCGTTTCTCTTGCATTGGGGTTTAAATACTCGGACACTTATTCGGACCCCCTTGCATGATGGCAGAAATGTAATTATGGTGTTTACCTACCATTTCTCATGCATTAGGGTTCGAACACTCGGACACCAATTCGGACACTCTTGCATGATGGTAGATATGTAATTATGGTGTTTACTTGCTGCTCCTCGAGCATTAGGGTTTAAACACTCGGACACTTATTCGGACCCTCTTGCATGAAGGCAGATATGAAATTATGGTGTTTACTTGCCATTTCTCATGCATTTGCGCTTAAACACTCAAACACTTATTCGGATCCACTTGCATGATGGCAGATATGTAATTATGGTATTTACTTGCCATTTCTCATGCATTAGAGTTCGAACACTCGGACACCCATTCAGACCATTTTGCATGATGGCAGATATGTAATTAAGGTGTTTATTTTGCCATTTCGAGTGCATTAGGATTTGAAGACCCGGACAGGTATTCAGACCCTCATGCTAGGTGGCAGATATGTAATTATGGTGTTTACTTGCCGTTTCTCATGCATTAGGGTTTAAACACTCAGACACTTATTCGGACCCTTTTGCATAATGGCAGAAATGTAATTATGATGTTTACATGCCATTTCTCATGCATTAGGGTTCGAACACTCGGACACCTATCCAGACCCACCTGCATGATGGCAGATATGTAATTATGGTGTTTACTTGCCGTTTCTCGTGCCTTAGGGTTTAGACAATCCAACACTTATTCGGACCCTCTTGCATGATGGCAGATATGTAATTATTGTATTTACTTGCCATTTCTCATGCATTTGGGTTTAAACACTCGGACATTTATTCCGACCCCATGCATGATGGCAGATATGTAATTATGGTGTTTACTAACCATTTCTTATACATTAGGGTTCGGTCACTCGGACACTTATTCAGACCCTCGTGCATGATGGCAGATATGTAATTATGGTGTTTATTTGCCATTTCTCATGCCTTAGGGTTTACACTCTCGAAGACTTATTCAGACACTCTAGCATGATGGCAGATATGTAATTATGGTGTTTACTGCCATTCCTCATGCATTAGCGTTCGAACACTCGTACACTTATTCAAACACTCTTGCGTGATGGCTGATATGTAATGATGGTGTTTACTTGCCATTTCGCATGCATTAGGGTTTAGACACACAAACACGTATTCGGATCCGCTTGCACGATGGTAGATATGTAATTATGGTGTTTACTCGCCATTTCACATACATTAGGGCTCGAACTCTCAGACTCTTATTCAGACCCTCTTGCATGATGGCAGATATGTAATTATGGTGGTTACTTGCCATTTCTCATGCATTAGGCTTAAAAACACGGACACGTATTCGGATCATCTTGCATGATGGCAGATATGTAATTTTGGTGTTTACTTGCCATTTCTCATGCATTAGGGTTTAAACGCTAGGACACTTATTCGGACCCTCTGGCATGATGGCAGATAATTAATTATGGTGTTTACTTGCCATTTCTCATGCATTAGAGTTGGAACACTCGTACACATATTCGAACCCTCTTCCACGATGGCAAATTTGTAATTATGGTGTTTACTTGTCATTTCGCAGGCATTAGGGTGTAAACACAAGGACACGTATTCGGATCCTCTTGCATGATGGCAGATATGTAATTATGGTGTTTACTTGCCATTTCACATACATTAGGGTTCGAACACTTGGACCCTTATTCAGACCCTCTTGCATGATGGCAGATATGTAATTATGGTGTTTACTTGCCATTTCACACGCATTAGGGTTTAAACACTCGGACACTTATTCGGTCCCTCTTGCTTGATGGCAGATATGTAATTATGGTGTTTGTTTGCCATTTCTCTTCCATTGGTGTTCAAACACTCGGACACTTATTCGGACCCTCTTGCATGGTGGCAGATATGTAATTATGGTGTTTACTTGCCATTTCTAATGCATTAGGGTTCGAACACTCGGACACCTATTCGGACCCTCTCGCATGATGGCAGATATGTAATTATGGTGTTTACTTGCCATTTCTCATGCATTAGCGTTCGAACACTCGAACACTTATTCGGACCCTCTTACATGAGGGCAGGTATGTAATTTTGGTCTTTATTTGCCATTTCTCATGCATTAGGGTTTAAACACACGGACACGTATTCGGCTTCTCTTGCATGATGGTAGATATGTAATTTTGGGGTTTACTAGCAATTTCTCGTACATTAGGGTTCGATCACTCGGACACTTATTCAGACCCTCTTGCATGGTGTCAGATATGTAATTATGGTTTTTATTTGTCATTTCTCATGCATTAGGGTTTAAACTCCCGGACACTTATTCGGACCTTCTGGCATGATGGCAGATATGTAATTTTGGTGTTTACTTGCCATTTCTCATGCATTAGCATTCGAACAGTCGTACACTTAAAAACATGGACATGTATTCGGATCCGCTTGCATGATGGCATAAATGTAATTATGGTATTTACTTGCCATTTCTCCCGCATTAGAGTCTAAACTCTCGAACACTTATTCGGACCTTCTTGCATGATGGCAGATATGTAATTATGGTGTTTACCTGCCATTTCTCTTGCCTGGGGGTTTAAACACTCGGACACTTATTCGGACACTCTTCCTTGATGGCAGATATGTAATTATGCTCTTCACTTGCCATTTCTCATGCATTAGGGTTCGAACACTCGGCCACCTATTCGGACCCTATTGCATGATGACCGATATGTAATTATGGTGTTTACATACCATTCCTCGCGCATTAGGGTTTAAACACTCGGACACTTGTTCGGACGCTCTTGCATGACGGCAGACATGTAATTATGGTGTTTACTTGCCATTTCTTATGCATTTGCGTTTAAACAGTCGAACACTTATTCGGACCCCCTTACATGGTGGCAGATATGTAATTACGGTGTTTACTTGTCATTTCTCATGCATTAGGGTTCGAACACTCGGACAACCATTCGGACCCTCTGGCATGATGGCCGATATGTAATTAGGGTCTAAACCTTCGGACACTTATTCGGACCTTCTTACATGATGGCAGATATGTAATTATGGTGTTTACCTACCATTTCTTATGCAATTGGGTTCAAACACTCGGACACTTATTCGGACGCTCTTGCTTGATGACATATATGTAATTATGGTCTTTACTTGCCATTTTTCATGCATTAGGGTTCGAACACTTGGACACCAATTCGGACCCTTTTGCTTGACGACAGATATGTAATTATGGTGTTTACTTACCGTTCCTCGTGCATTAGGGTTTAAACACTCGGACACTTGTTCGGACCCTCTTGCATGATGTCAGACATGTAACTATGGTGTTTACTTGCCAATTTCTTATGCATTTGGGTCTAAACACTTGGGCACTTATTCGAACCCCCTTGCATGATGGCATATATGTGATTATGGTGTTTACTTTCCATTTTTGATGCATTAGGGTTCGAACACTCGGGCACCCATTCGGACCCTCTTGCATGATCGCAGATATGTACTCATGGTGTTTACTTGCCATATCTCATGGATTATGATTAGCAGACTCGGACACGTATTCAGACCCTCATGCAAGAGGGCAAATATGTAAATTTGGTGTTTACTTGCCAATTCTAATGCATTACGTTTAAACACTCAGACACTTATTCGGACCCTCTTGCATGATAGCAGATATGTAATTATGGAGTTTAATTGCCATTTCTCATGCATTAGGGTTCAAACACTCGGACACCTATTCGGACCCTCTAGCATGATGGCAGATATATAATTATGGTGTTTTCTTGCCGTTTCTCGTGTATTAGGGCTAAACAATCGGACACTTATTCAGACCCTCTTGCATGATGACAAATATGTAATTATGGTGTTTATTTGCCATTTCTCATGCATTAGGGTTTAAACTCTCGGACACTGATTCGGACCCTCAGGCAGGATGGCAGATATGTAATTATGGTGTTTACTTGTCATTTCTCATGCATTAGCGTTTGAACACTCGTACACTTATTCCAACCCTCTTTCATGATGGCAGATTTGTAATTATGGTGTTTAGTTACCATTTCACATGCATAATGGTTCAAACACACGAACACGTATTCGGATCCACTTGCATAATGGCAGATATGTAATTATGGTGTTTACTAGCCATTTCTCCTGCATTAGGGTTCGAACACTCGGACACATATTCGGACGCTCTTGCATGATGGCAGATATGTAATTATGATGTTTACTTGCCGTTTCTCGTGCGTTAGGGTTTAAACAATCGAAAACTTATTCGGACCCTCTTGTGTGATGGCAGATATGTAATTATGGTGTTTACTTGCCATTTCCCATGCATTTGGGTTTGAACACTCGGACACTTATTCGGACCCCTTGCATGATGGTAGATATGTAATTATGGTGTTCACTTTCCATTTCTCATGCATTAGGGTTCGAACACTCGGGCACCCATTCGGAACTTCTTGCATGATGGCAGATATGTAATTGTGGTATTTACTAGCCATTTCTCATACATTAGGGTTCGATCACTCGGACACTTATTCAGACCCTCTTGCATGATGGCAGATATCTAATTATGTTGTGTGCTTGCCATTTCTCATGCGTTAGGGTTTAAACTCTCGGACACTTATTCAGACATCCTGGCATGATGGCAGATATGTAATTATGGTGTTTACTAGCCATTTCACATACATTAGGGCTCGAACCCTCGGAGACTTATTCAGACCCTCTTGCATGATGGCAGATATGTAATTATGGTGTTTACTTGCCATTTCTCACGCATGAGGGTTTAAACACTCGGACACTTATTGGGACCCTCTTGTATGATGACAGATATGTAATTCTGGTGTTTACCTGCCGTTTCTCTTACATTGGGGTTTAAATACTTGGACACTTATTCGGACCCCCTTGCATGATGGCAGATATGTAATTATGGTGTTTACCTGCCATTTTGCATGCATTAGGGTTCGAACACTCGGACACCGATTCGGACCCTCTTGCATGATGGCAGATATGTAATTATGGTGTTTTCTTGCCATTTCTCATGCATTTGGGTTTAAACAGTCGGACACTTATTCGGAGCCCCTTACATGATGGCAGATATGTAATTATGGTGTTTACATGCTATTTCTCATGCAATAGGGTTCGAACACTCGGACACCCATTCGGACCCTCTTGCATGATGGCAAATATGTAATTATGGTGTTTACTTGCCATTTCTCGTGCATTTGGATTTGAAGACTCGGACAGGTATTCAGACCCTTATGCAAGATGGTAGATATGTAATTATGGTGTTTACATGCCATTTCTCATGCATTACGGTTTAAACACTCAGACACTTATTCGGACCATTTTGCATAATGGCATATATGTAATTATGGTGTTTAATAGCCATTTCTCCTGCATTAGGGTTCGAACACTCGGACACATATTCGGACCCTCTTGCATGATGGCAGATATGTAATTATGGTGTTTACTTGCCGTTTCTCGTGCGTTAGGGTTTAAACAATCGGTAACTTATTCTGACCCTCTTGTGTGATGGCAGATATGTAATTATGGTGTTTACTTGCCATTTCTCATGCATTTGGGTTAAAACACTCGGACACTTATTCGGACCCCTTGCATGATGGTAGATATTTAATTATGGTGTTTACTTTCCATTTCTCATGCATTAGGGTTTGAACACTCGGACACCCATTCGGAACCTCTTGCATGATGGCAGATATGTAATTGTGGTGTTTACTAGCTATTTCTCATACATTAGGGTTCGATCACTCGGACACTTATTCAGACCCTCTTGCATGATGGCAGATATCTAATTATGGTGTGTGCTTGTCATTTCTCATCCGTTAGGGTTTAAACTCTCGGACACTTATTCGGACACTCTGGCATGATGGCCGATATGTAATTATTGTGTTTGCTTGCCACTTCTCATGCATTAGCATTCGAACACTCGTACGCTTATTCGAACCCTCTTGCATGATGGCAGATTTGTAATTATGGTGTTTACTTGCCATTTCTCATGCATTAGGGTTCGAACACTCAAACACCTATTCGGACCCTCTTGCATGATGGCCGATATGTAATTATGGTGTTTACTTGCCATTTTTCGTGCATTAAGGTTTTAATACTCGAACACTTATTCCAACCCTCTTGCATGATGGCAGATATGCAGTTATCGTGTTTACTTGCCATTTCTCATGCATTAGCATTCGAACACTCGGACACTTATTCGGACCCTCTTGCAAGATGGCAGATATGTAATTGTGGTGTTTATTTGCCATTTCTCATGCATTAGGGTTTAAACACTCGGACACTTATTTCGCCCCTCTTGCATGATGGCAGATATGTAATTGTGGTGTTTACTAGCTATTTCTCATACATTAGGGTTCAATCACTCGGACACTTATTCAGACCCTCTTGCATGATGGCAGATATCTAATTATGGTGTGTGCTTGTCATTTCTCATGCGTTAGGGTTTAAACTCTCGGACACTTATTCGGACACTCTGGCATGATGGCCGATATGTAATTATTGTGTTTGCTTGCCACTTCTCATGCATTAGCATTCGAACACTCGTACGCTTATTCGAACCCTCTTGCAAGATGGCAGATATGTAATTGTGATGTTTACTTTCCATTTCTCATGCATTAGTGTTTAAACAGACAGACACGTATTCGGCTTCTCTTGCATGATGGCAGATATGTAATTATGGGGTTTACTAGCCATTTCTTATACATTAGGGTTCGATCACTCGGACACTTATTCAGACCCTCTTGCATGATGGCAGCTATGTAATTATGGTTTTTATTTGTCATTTCTCATGCCTTATGGTTTAAACTCTCGGACACTTATTCGGACCCTCTGGCATGATGGCAGAGTTGTAATTATGGTGTTCACTTGCCATTTCTCATGCATTAGCGTTCGAACACTCGTACACTTTTTCGAACCCTCTTGCATAAGGGCAGATTTGTAATTATGGTGTTTACTAGCCATTTCACATACATTAGGGCTCGAACACTCGGACACTTGTTCGGACCTTCTTCCATGATGGGAGATATGTGATTATGGTGTTTACCTGCCATTTCTCTTGCGTTGGGGTTTAAACACTCGGACACTTATGCGGACCCTCTTGCTTTAAGGCAGATATGTAATTCTGGTCTTCACTTGCCATTTGTCACGCATTAGGGTTCGAACACTCAGACACCTATTCGGACCCTATTGCATGATGACAGATATGTAATTATGGTGTTTACATGCCGTTCCTCGTGCATTAGGGTTTAAACACTCGGACACTTGTTCGGACGCTCTTGCATGACGGCAGACATGTAATTATGGTGTTTACTTGCCATTTCTTATGCATTTGGGTTTAAACACTCGGACTCTTATTCGGACCCCCTTGCATGATGGCAGATTTGAAATTATGTGTTTTCTTGCCATTTCTCATGCATTAGGGTTCGAACACTCAGACACCCATTCGGACCCTCTTGCATGACGGCAGATATGTAATTATGTTATTTACTTGCCATATCTCGTGCATTAGGATTTCAAGACTCGGACACATATTCAGACCCTCATGGAAAATGGCAGATATGTAAATATGTTGTTTACTTGCCATTTCTCACGCATTAGCGTTTAAACACTCAGACACTTATTCGGACCTTCTTGCATGATGGCAAATATGTAATTATGGTGTTGACTTGCCATTTCTCATGCATTAGGATTCGAACGCACGGACACCTATTCGGGCCCTCTTGCATGATGGCAGATTTGTAATTATGGTGTTTACTTGCCGTTTCTCGTCTATTAAGGTTTAAACAATCGGACACTTATTCAGACCCTCTTGCATGATGACAAATATGTAATTATGGTGTTTACTTACCTTTTCTCATGCATTAGGGTTTAAACTCTCGGACACTTATTCGGACCCTTAGGCATGATGGCAGATATGTAATTATGGTGTTTACATGCCATTTCTCATGCATTAGCGTTCGAGCGATGGTGAGGATCGTGAGGATATCCTTGCGGGATGTGCAAGGGATGTTATTTCAATTAGGTCCTTTTGTTGATAGGAATGTTCATGGCCCACATATTAGGCCTATGGGGCCCAAGAACATCCTCCTTGTTTAATCCATTTTGCTTAGGGTGTTTTTTTGTTGCTTCTGCACATAGCTCGTAGGTATCTTTGAGCTCTTGTTGTTCTAGCAGGTTGTTTGTTTTGGTCGTTGTGGGCCCCTTTTGGACGGGTCTGCAGAGTTGCTGTCCAATTTTTTTTCTGGTTCTTGTATAGTTTTGGTAGGGCCTGGGGCATGCCCCTTGTATGTTGTGTAAGATTTTGTTTTTTTTATTCATGGCTTACTTACCCAAAAAAAGAACCCTCTTGCATGATGGCAGATTTGTAATTATGGTGTTTACTTGTCATTTCACATGCATAAGGGTTTAAACACACGGACACGTATACGGATCCGCTTGCATGATGGCAGATATGTAATTATGGTGTTCCCAGCCATTTCACATATATTAGGGCTCGAACACTCGGACACTTATTCAGACCCTCTTGCATGATGGCAGATTTGTAATTCTGGTGTTTACCTGCTGTTTCTCATGCATTGGGGTTTAAATACTCGGACACTTTTTCGGACCCTCTTGCATGATGGCCGATATGTAATTATGGTGTTTACTTGCCATTTCGAATGCATTAGGGTTTAAACACATGGACATGTATTCGGATCAGTTTGCATGATGGCAGATATGTAATTATGGTATTTACTAGCCATTTCTCTTGCATTAGGACTCGAACACACGGACACTTATTCGGACCCTCTTGCATGATGGCAGATATCTAATTATGGTGTTTACTTGCTGTTCCTCGTGCATTAGGGTCTAAACACTCGGACACTTAGTTGGACCTTCTTGCGTGATGCCAGATATGTAATTATGGTGTTTGCCTGCCATTTCTTATGCATTTAGGTTTAAACACTCGGACACTTATTCGGGCGCTTTTGCTTGATGACAGATATGTAATTATGGTCTTTACTTGCCATTTCTCATGCATTAGGGTTCGAACACTCGGACACCTATTCGGACCCTTTTGCATGACGACAGATATGTAATTTTGGTGTTTACTTGCCGTTCCTCGTGCATTAGGGTGCAAACACTCGGACACTTGTTCGGACCCTCTTGCATGATGTCAGACATGTGACTATGGTGTTTACTTGCCATTTCTTATGCATTTGGGTTTAAACACTCGGGCACTTATTCGAACCCCCTTGCATGATGGCAGATATGTGATTATGGTGTTTATTTGACATTTCTCATGCATTAGGGTTCGAACACTAGGACACCCATTCAGACCCTCTTGCATGATGGCAGATATGTAATTATGGTGTTCAATTGCCATATCTCGTGGATTAGGATTAGCAGACTCGGACACGTATGCAGACCCTCATGCAAGATGGCAGATATGTAATTTGGTGTTCACTTGCCATTTCTAATGCATTAGGTTTAAACACTAAGACACTTATTCGGACCCTCTTGCATTATGGCAGATATGTAATTATGGTGGTTACTTGCCGTTTCTCATGCAATAGGGTTGGAACACTCGGACACCTATTCGGACCCTCTTGCATGATGGCAGATATGTAATTATGGTGTTTTTGTTTTTGGGTAAATAAGACGTAATTATGGTGTTTACTTGCCGTTTCTCGTGTATTGGGGTTTAAATAATCGGAAACTTATTCGGACCATCTTGCATGATGACAGATATGTAATTATGGTGTTTACTTGTCATTTCTCGTGCATTACGGTTTAAACTCTCGGACACTTATTCGGACCCTCAGGCATAATGACAGATATGTAATTATGGTGTTTACTTGTCATTTCTCATGCATTAGCGTTCGAACACTCGTACACTTATTTGAACCCTCTTGCATGATGGCATATTTGTAATTTTGGTGTTTACTTACCATTTCACATGCATAAGGGTTTAAACACACGGACACGTATTCGGATCCGCTTGCATGATGGTAGATATGTAATTATGGTGTTTACTAGCCATTTCACATACATTGGGGCTCCACCACTCGGACACTTACTCAGACCCTCTTGCATTATGGCAGATATGTAATTAAGGTGTTCACTTGCCATTTCTCACGCATGAGGGTTTAAACACTCGCACACTTATTCGGACCCGCTTGCATGATGGCAGATATGTAATTCTGGTGTTTACATGTTGTTTCCCTTGCATTGGGATTTAAATACTCGGACACTTATTCGGACCCCCTTGCATGATGGCAGATATGTAATTATGGTGTTTACGTGCCATTTCTCATGCATTTGGATTTAAACAGTCGGACACTTATTCGGACCCCCTTAAATGATGGCAGATATGCAATTATGGTGTTTACATGCCATTTCTCCTGCATTGGGGTTCGAACACTCGGACACCCATTCGGACCCTCTTGCATGATGGCAGATATGTAATTATGGTGTTTTCTCGCCATTTCTTGTGCATTTGGATTTGAAGACTCGGACAGGTATGCAGACCCTCATGCAAGATGGCAGATATGTAATTATGGTGTTTACATGCCATTTCTCATGCATTACGGTTTAAACACTCAGACACTTATTCGGACCCTTTTGCATAATGGCAGATATGTAATTATGGTGTTTACGTGCCATTTCTCATGCATTAGGGTTCGAACACTCGGTCTGGTATTCGGACCCTCTTGCATGATGGCAAATATGTAATAATGGTGTTTACTTGCCGTTTCTCGTGCGTTAGGGTTTAAACAAACGGACACTTATTCGGAGCCTCTTATATGATGGCAGATATGTAATTATGGTGTCTACTTGACATTTCACATTCATTTGGGTTTAAACATTCGGACACTTATTCGGACCCCTTGCATGATGGCAGATATGCAATTATGGTGTTTCTTTGCCATTTCTCATGCATTAGGGTTCGAACATACGGACACCCATTCGGACCCTTTTGCATGATGGCAGATATGTAATTATTGTGTTTACTAGCCATTTCTCATGCATTAGGGTTCGATTACCCGGACACTTATTCAGACCCTCTTGCATGATGGCAGATATCTAATTATGGTGTTTACTTGCCATTTCTCATGCATTAGAGTTTAAACTCTCGGAAACTTATTCGGACACTCTGGTATGATGGAAGATATGTAATTATGGTGTTTACTTGCCATTTCTCATGCATTAGCGTTCGAACACCCGTACGCTTATTTGAAAACTCTTGCATGATGGCAGATCTGTCATTATGGTGTTTACTTGCCATTTCGCATGCATTGGGGTTTAAACATAGAGACACATATTCAGATCCGCTTGCATGATGGCAGATATGTAATTATGGTGTTTACTAGCCATTCCACATACATTAGGGCTCGAACCCGCAGACACTTATTCAGACCCTCTTGCATGATGGCAGATATGTAATTATGGTGTTTACTGGCCATTTCTCATGCATTAAGAGTTAAAAACACAGACACGTAGTCGGATCATCTTGCATGATGGCACATATGTAATTTTGGTATTTACTTGCCATTTCTCATGCATTAGGGTTTAAAGTCTGGGACACTTACTCAGACCCTCTGGCATGATGGCAGATAATTAATTATGGTGTTTAATTGCCATTTCTCATGCATTAGCGTTCGAACACTCTTACCCTTATTCGAACCCTCTTGCACGATGGCAGATATGTAATTATGGTGTTTACTCGCCATTTTGCATGCATTAAGGTTTAAACACACGGACACGTATTTGGATTCTCTTGCATGATGATATGTAATTATGGTGTTTAGTAGCCATTTCACATACATTAGGGTTCGAACACTCGGAACCTTATTCAGACCCTCCTGCATGATGGCAGATTTGTAATTATGGTGTTTACTTGCGATTTATCACGCATTAGGGTTTAAACACTCGGACACTTATTCAGAACCTCTTGCATGATGGCAGATATGTAATTATGGTGTTTACTTGGCATTTCTCTTGCATTGGGGTTTGAACACTCGGACACTTATTCGGACCCTCTTGCATGGTGGCAGATATGTAATTATGGTGTTTACTTGCCGTTTCTCGTGCATTAAGGTTTTAACACTCGGACACTTATTCGGACCCTCTTGCATGATTGCAGATATGTAGTTATGGTGTTTACTTGCGATTTCTCATGCATTAGCGTTCGAACACTCGGACACTTATTCGGATCCTCCTGCTTGATGGCAGATACGTAATTATTGTGTTTACTTGTCATTTCTCTTGCATTGGGGTTTAAACACGCGGACACTTATTCGGACCCTCTCGCATGATGGCAGATATGTAATTATGGTATTTACTTGCCATTTGTCATGCATTGGGGTTCGAGCACTTGGACACCTATTCGGACCCTCTTGCATGATGGCAGATATGTAATTATGGTGTTTATTTGCTGTTTCTCGTGCATTAAGGTTTTAACACTCGGACACTTATTCGGACCCTCAGGCATGATGGCAGATATGTAGTTGTGGTGTTTTCTTGCCATTTCTCATGCATTAGGGTTCGAACACTCGGACACCCATTCGGACCCTCTTGCATGATGGCAGATATGTAATTATGTTGTTTACTTGCCATATCCCGTGGATTAAGATTTGAAGACTCGGACACATATTCAGACACTCATGGAAGATGGCAGATATGTAAATATGTTGTTTACTTGCCATTTCTCATGCATTAGCGTTCAAAAACTCAGACACTTATTCCGACCCTCTTGCATGATGGCAGATATGTAATTATGGTGTTTACTTGCCATTTCTCATGCATTAGGGTTTGAACACACGGACACCTATTCGGACCCCTTGCATGATTGCAGATTTGTAATTATGGTGTTTACTTGCCGTTTCTCGTGTATTAGGGTTTAAACAATCGGACACTTATTCAGACCCTCTTGCATAATGACAGATATGTAATTATGGTGTTTACTTACCATTTCTCATTCATTAGGGTTTAAACTCTCGGACACTTATTCGGACCCTTAGGCATGATGGCAGATAAGTAATTATGGTGTTTACTTGCCATTTCTCTGGCATTAGCGTTCGAACACTCGTACACTTATTCGAACCCTCTTGCATGATGGCAGATTTGTAATTATGGTGTTTACTTGCCATTTCACATGCATATGGGTTTAAACACACGGACACGTATTTGGATCCGCTTGCATGATGGCAGATATGTAATTATGGTGTTACTTGCCATTTCACTTACATTAGGGCTCGAACACTCGGACACTTATTCCGACCCTCTTGCATGATGGTAAATATGTAATTCTGGTGTCTACCTTCCGTTTCACTTGCATTGGGGTGTAAATACTTGGACACTTTTTCAGAACCTCTTGCATGATGACAGATATGTAATTATGGTGTTTACTTGTCATTTCTCGTGCATTAGGGTTCGGACACTCGAACACTTATTCGGACCCTGTTGCATGATGGCAGATATGTAATTATGGTGTTTACTTGCCATTTCTCATGCATTAGCGTTCGAACACTCGTACACTTATTCGAACCCTCTTGCATGATGGCAGAAATGTAATTATTGTGTTTACTTGCCATTTCGAATGCATTAGGGTTTAAACACATGGACATGTATTCGAATACACTTGCATGATGGCAGATATGTAATTATGGTATTTACTAACCATTTCTCATGCATTAGGGCTCGAACACTCGGACACTCATTCGGACCCTCTTGCGTGATGGCAGATATGTAATTATGGTGTTTACTTGCCGTTCCTCGTGCATTAGGGTCTAAACCTTTAGACACTTATTCGGCCATTCTTACATGATGGCAGATATGTAATTATGGTGTTTACCTGCCATTTCTTATGCATTTGGGTTTAAACACTCGAACACTTATTTGGACGCTCTTGCTTGATGACGGATATGTAATTATGGTCTTTACTTGCCATTTTTCATGCATTTGGGTTCGAACACTCGGACACCTATTCGGACCCTTTTGCATGACAACAGATATGTAATTATGGTGTTTACTTGCCGTTCCTCGTGCATTAGCGTTTAAACCCTCGGACACTTGTTCGGACCCTCTTGCATGATGTCAGACATATAACTATACTGTTTACTTGCCATTTCTTATGCATTTGGGTCTAAACCCTCGGGCACTTATTCGAACCTCCTTGCATGATGGCAGATATGTGATTATGGTGTTTACTTGCCATTTCTCATGCACTAGGGTTCGAACACTTGGACACCCATTCGGACCCTCTTGCACGATGGCAGATATGTAATTATGGTGTTTACTTGCCATATCTCGTGGATTAGGATTAGCAGACTCGGACACGTATTCAGACCCTCATGCAAGAGGGCAGATATGTAAATTTAGTATTTACTTGCCATTTCTAATGCATTAGGTTTAAACGCTCAGACACTTATTCGGATCCTCTTGCATGATGGCAGATATGTAATTATGGTGTTTAATTGACATTTCTCATGCATTAGGGTTCGAACACTCGGACACCTATTCGGACCCCCTAGCATAATGGCAGATATATAATTATGGTGTTTACTTGCCGTTTCTCATGTATTAGGGTTTAAACAGTCGGACACTTATTCAGACCCTCTTGCGATGACAGATATGTAATTATGGTGTTTATTTTTCCATTTCTCATGCATTAGGGTTTAAACTCTCGGACACTTATTTGGACCCTCAGGCATGATGGCAGATATGTAATTGTGGTGTTTACTTGTCATTTCTCATGCACTAGCGTTCGAACACTCGTACGCTTATTCGAACCCTCTTGCATGATGGCAGATTTGTAATTATGGTGTTTAGTTTCCATTTCACATGCATAATGGTTTAAACACACAGACACGTATTCGGATCCGTTTGCATAATGGCAGATATGTAATTATGGTGTTTACTAGACATTTCACATACACTAGGGCTCGAATACTCGGACACTTATTTAGACCCTCTTACATGATGGCAGATATGCAATTATGGTGTTTACTTGCCATTTCTCACGCATGAGGGTTTAAACACTCGAACACTTATTAGGACCCTCTTGCATGATGGCAGATATGTAATTCTGGTGTTTACCTGCCGTTTCTCTTACATTGGGGTTTAAATACTCGGACACTAATTCGAACCCCCTTGCATGATGGCAAATATGTAATTATGGTGTTTACTTGCCAATGCATGCATTAGGGTTCGAACACTCGGACACCTATTCGGACCCTCTAGACACGTATTCGGATCCGTTTGCATAATGGCAGATATGTAATTATGGTGTTTACTAGACATTTCACATACACTAGGGCTCGAATACTCGGACACTTATTTAGACCCTCTTACATGATGGCAGATATGCAATTATGGTGTTTACTTGCCATTTCTCACGCATGAGGGTTTAAACACTCGAACACTTATTAGGACCCTCTTGCATGATGGCAGATATGTAATTCTGGTGTTTACCTGCCGTTTCTCTTACATTGGGGTTTAAATACTCGGACACTAATTCGAACCCCCTTGCATGATGGCAGATGTGTAATTATGGTGTTTACTTGCCAATGCATGCATTAGGGTTCGAACACTCGGAGACCTATTCGGACCCTCTTGCTTGATGACAGATATGTAATTATGGTGTTTATTTGCCATCTCTCAAGCATTTGGGTTTAAACAGTCGGACACTTATTCGGACCCCTTACATGATAGCAGATATGTAATTATGGTGTTTACATGCCATTTCTCATGCATTAGGGTTCGAACACTCGGACACCCATTCGGAACCTCTTGCATGATGGCAGATATGTAATTACGGAGTTTACTTGCCATTAATCCTGCATTTGGATTTGAAGACTCGGACAGGTATTCAGACCCTCATGCAAGATGGCAGATATGTAATTATGGTGTTTACATGCCATTTCTCATGCATTACGGTTTAAATACTCAGACACTTATTCGGACCCTTTTACATAATGGCAGATATGTAATTATGGTGTTTACTTGCCATTTCTCCTGCATTAGGGTTCGAACACTCGGACACATATTTGGACCCTCTTGCTTGATGGCAGATATATAATTATGGTGTTTACCTGCCGTTTCTCGTGCGTTAGGGTTTAAACAATCGGACACTTATTCGGACCCTCTTGTATGAGGGCAGATATGTAATTATGGTGTTTACTTGCCATTTCTCATGCATTTGGTTTTAAACACTCGGACACTTATTCGGACCCTTGGCATGATGGTAGATATGTAATTATGGTGTTTACTTGCCATTTCACATGCATTAGGGTTCGAACACTCGGACACCCATTCGAAACCTCTTGCACGATGGCAGATATGTAATTACGGTGTTTACAAGTTATTTCTCATACATTACGGTTCGATCACTCGGACACTTGTTCAGACCCTCTTGCATGATGGCAGATATCTAATTATGGTGTGTGCTTGCCATTTCTCACGCATTTGGGTTTAAACTCTCGGGCACTTATTCGGACACTCTAGCATGATGGCAGATATGTAATTATGGTGTTTGCTTGCCATTTCTCATGCATTAGCGTTCGAACGCTCGTACGCTTATTCGAACCCTCTTGCATGATGGCAGATATGTAATTATGGTGTTTACTTGCCAATTCTCATGCATTAGGGTTCGAACACTCGGACACCTATTCGGACCCTCTTGCATGATGGCAGATATGTAATTATGGTGTTTATTTGCCGTTTTTCGTGCATTAAGGTTTTAACACTCGAACACTTATTCGGACCATCTTGCACGATGCCAGATATGTAGTTATGGTGTTTACTTGCCATTTCTCATGCATTAGCGTTCGAACACTCGGACGCTTATTCGGACCCTCTTGCATGATGGCAGATATGTAATTGTGGTGTTTACATGCCATTTCTCACGTATTTGGCTTTAAACAGACGGACACGTATTCGACTTCTCTTACATGATGGCAGATATGTAATTTTGGGGTTTACTAGCCATTTCTCATACATTGGGGTTCGATCACTCGGACACTTATTCAGACCCTCTTGTATGATGGCAGATATGTAATTATGGTGTTTACTAGCCATTTCACATACATTAGGGCTCGAACACTCGGACACTTATTCAGACCCTCTTGCATGATGGCAGATATGTAGTTACGGTGTTTACTTGCCATTTCTCCCGCATTAGAGTCTAAACACTCGGTCACTTATTCGGACCTTCTTGCATGATGGGAGATATGTAATTATGGTGTTTACCTGCCATTTCTCTTGCATTGGGGTTTAAACATTCGGACACTTATTCGGACCCTCGTACTTGATGGCAGATATGTAATTTTGGTCTTCAATTGCCGTTTGTCACGCATTAGGGTTCGAACACTCGGCCACCTATTCGGGCCCTATTGCATGATGACAGATATGTAATTATGGTGTTTACGGACACTTGTTCGGACGCTCTTGCATGACGGCAGGCATGTAATTATGGTGTTTACTAGCCATTTCTTTTGCATTTGGGTTTAAACACTCGAACTCTTATTCGGACCCCCTTGCGTGATGGCAGATATGAAATTATGTGTTTTCTTGCCATTTCTCAGGCATTAGGGTTCGAACACTCAGACACCCATTCGGACCCTCTGGGATGATGGCAGATATGTAATTATGTTGTTTACTTGCCGTAGCTCGTGGATTAGGATTTGAAGACTCAGACACGTATTCAGACCCTTTTGAAAGATGGCAGATATGTAAATTTGTTGTTTACTTGCCATTTCTCATGCATTAGCGTTTAAACACTCAGACACTTATTCGGACCCTCTTGCATGATGGCAGATATGTAATTATGGTGTTTACTTGCCATTTCTCATGCATTAGGGTTCGAACACACGGACACCTATTCGGACCCTCTTGCATGATGGCAGAATTGTAATTATGGTGTTTACTTCCCGTTTCTCGTGTATTAGGGTTTAAACAATCGGACACTTATTCAGACCCTCTTGCATGATGACAAATATGTAATTATGGTGTTTACTTACCATTTCTCATGCATTAGGGTTTAAACTCTCGGACACTTATTCGGACCCTTTGGCATGATGGCAGATATGTAATTATGGTGTTTACATGCCATTTCTCATGCATTAGCGTTCAAACACTCGTACACGTATTCGAACCCTCTTGCATGATGGCAGATTTGTAATTATGGTGCTTACTTGGCATTTCACATGCATAAGGGTTTAAACACACGGACACGGAGTCGGATCCGCTTGCATCATGGCAGATATGTAATTATGGTGTTACTAGCCATTTCACATATATTAGGGCGCGAACCCTCGGACACTTATTCAGACCCTCCTGCATGATGGCAGATATGTAATTCTGGTGTTTACCTGCCGTTTCTCATGCATTGGGGTTTAAATACTTGGACGCTTATTCGGACCCTCTTGCACGATGGCCGATATGTAATTATGGTGTTTACTTGCCATTTTGAATGCATTAGGGTTTAAACACATGGACATGTATTCGGATCCGTTTGCATGATGGCAGATATGTAATTATGGTATTTACTTGCCATTTCTCATGCATTAGGGTTCGAACACTCGGACACCTATGCGGACCCTTTTGCATGACGACAGATATGTAATTATGGTGTTTACTTGCCGTTCCTCGTGCATTAAGGTGTAAACACTCGGACACTTGTTCGGACCCTTTTGTATGATGTCAGACATGTAACTATGGTGTTTACTTGCCATTTCTTATGCATTTGCGTTTAAACACTCGGGCACTTATTCGAACCCCTTGCATGGTGGATGATATGTGATTATGGTGTTTACTTGCCATTTCTGATGCATTAGGGTTCGAACAGTCGGACACCCATTCAGACCCTCTTGCATGATGACAGATATGTAATTATGGTGTTTACTTGCCATATCTCGTGGATTAGGATTAGCAGACTCGGACACGTATTCAGACCCTCATGCCAGATGGCAGATATGTAAATTTGGTGTTTACTTGTCATTTCAAATGCATTAGGTTTAAACACTAAGACACTTATTCGGACCCCCTTGCATGATGGCAGATATGTAATTATGGTGTTTGCCAGCCATTTCGCATGCATTAGGGTTCGAACACTCGGACACCTATTCAGACCCTCTTGCATGATGACAGATATGTAATTATGGTGTTTACTTTCCATTTCTCATGCATTTGGGTTTAAACAGTCGGACACTTATTCGAACCCCCTTAAATGATGGCAGATATGTAATTATGGTGTTTACATGCAATTTCTCATGCATTGGGGTTCGAACACTCGGACACCTATTCGGACCCTCTTGCATGACGGCAGATATGTAATTATGGTGTTTTCTCGCCATTTCTCGTGCATTTGGATTTGAAGACTCGGACAGGTATTTAGACCCTCATGCAAGATGGCTGATATGTAATTATGGTGTTTACATGCCATTTCTTATGCATTACGGTTTAAACACTCAAATACTTATTCGGACCCTTTTGCATAATGGCAGATATGTAATTATGGTGTTTACGTGCCATTTCTCATGCATTAGGGTTCGAACGCTCGGACTGGTATTCGGACCCTCTTGCATGATGGCAAATATGTAATTATGGTGTTTACTTGCCGTTTCTCGTGCGTTAGGGTTTAAACAATTGGACACTTATTCGGACCCTCTTATATGATGGTAGATATGTAATTATGGTGTCTACTTGCCATTTCTCATGCATTTGGGTTTAAACACTCGGACACTTATTCAGACCCCTTGCATGATGGCAGATATGCAATTATGGTGTTTACTTGCCATTTCTCATGCATTAGGGTTCGAACACACGGACGCCCATTTGGACCCTTTTGCATGATGGCAGATATGTAATTATTGTGTTTACTAGGTATTTCTCATACATTAGGGTTCGATCACTCGGACACTTATTCAGACCCTCTTGCATGATGGCAGATATCTAATTATGGTGTTTACTTGCCATTTCGTATGCATTAGGGTTTAAACTCTCGGAGACTTATTCGGACACTCTAGTATGATGACAGATATGTAATTATGGTGTTTACTTGCCATTTCTCATGCATTAGCGTTCGAACACTCGTACGCTTATTCGAACCCTCTTGCATGATGGCAGATCTGTAATTATAGTGTTTACTTGCCATTTCGCTTGCATTAGGGTTTAAACACACAGACACGTATACATATCTGCTTGCATCATGGCAGATATGTAATTATGGTGTTTACAAGCCATTCCACATACATTAGGGCTCGCACTCGCAGACACTTATTCAGACCCTCTTGCATGATGGCAGATATGTAATTATGGTGTTTACTTGCCATTTCTCATGCATTAAGATTTAAAAACACAGACATGTAGTTGGATTATCTTTCATGATGGCAGATATGTAATTTTGGTGTTCACTTGCCATTTCTCATGCATTAGGGTTTAAACTCTAGGACACTTATTCGGACCCTCTGGCATGATGGCAGATAATTAATTATGGTGTTTATTTGCCATTTTTCATGCATTACCGTTCGAACACTCGTACACTTATTCGAACCCTCTTGCACGATGGCAGATATGTAATTATGGTGTTTACTCGCCATTTCTCATGCGATAGGGTTTAAACACTTTGACACCTATTCAGACCCTCTGGAATGATGACAGATATGAAATTATGGTGTTTACTTGCCATTTTGCATGCATTAGGGTTTAAACACACGGACACGTATTCGGATCCTCTTGCATGATGGCAGATATGTAATTATGGTGTTTACTAGCCATTTCACATACATTAGGGTTCGAACACTTGGAACCTTATTCAGACCCTCTTGCATGATGGCAGATTTGTAATTATGGTGTTTACTTGCCATTTCTCACGCATTAGGGTTTAAACACTCGGACACTTATTCGAAACCTCTTGCATGATGGCAGATATGTAATTATGGTGTTTATTTGCCATTTCTCTTGCATTGGGGTTTAAACACTCGGACACTTATTCGGACCCTCTTGCATGGTCGCAGATATGTAATTATCGTGTTCACTTGCTGTTTCTCGTGCATTAAGGTTTTAACACTTGGACACTTATTCAGACCCTCTCGCATGATGGCAGATATGTAGTTATGGTGTTTACTTTCCATTTCACATGCATTAGCGTTCGAACACTCGGAGACTTATTCGGACACTCTTGCATGATGCCAGATATGTAATTGTTGTGTTTACTTGCCATTTCCCTTGCATTGGGGTTTAAACACGCGGACACTTATTCGGACCCTCTCGCATGATGGCAGATATGTAATTATGGTATTTACTTGCCATTTATCATGCGTTAGGGTTCGAACACTCGGACACCTACTCGGACCCTCTTGCATGATGGCAAATATGTAACTATGGTGTTTATTTGCCGTTTCTCGTGCATTAAGGTTGTAACACTCGGACACTTATTCAGACCCTCTTGCATGATGGCAGAGATGTAGTTGTGGTGTTTACTTGCCATTTCTGATGCATTAGCGTTCGAACACTCAGACACTTATTCGGAACCTCTTGCATGATGGCAGATATGTAATCGTGGTGTTTACTTGCCATTTCTCATGCATTAGGGTTTAAACACACGGACACATATTCGGCTTCTCTTGCATGATGGCAGATATGTAATTATGGTGTTTCCTAGCCATTTCTCATACATTAGGATTCGATCACCCGGACACTTATTCAGACCATCTTGCATGATGGCAGATATGTAATTTTGGTGTTTACTTGTCATTTTTCTTGCATTAGGGTTTAAACACTCGGACACTTATTCGGACCCTCAAGCATGATGGCTGATATGTAATTATGGTGTTTACTTGCCATTTCTCTTGCATTGGGGTTTAAACACTCGGACACTTATTCGGACCCTCTTGCATGGTGGCAGATATGTAATTATGGTGTTTACTTGCCGTTTCTCGTGCATTCAGGTTTTAACACTCGGAAACTTATTCGGACCCTCTTGCATGATGGTAGATATGTAGTTATGGTGTTTACTTGCCATTTCTCGTGCTTTAGCGCTCGAACACTCGGACACTTATTCGGACCCTCTTGCATGATGGCAGATATGTTATTATTGTGTTTACTTGCCATTTCTCTTGCATTGGGGTTTAAACACGCGGACACTTATTCGGACCCTCTCGCATGATGGCAGATATGTAATTATGGTATTTACTTGCCATTTCTCATGGATTAGGGTTCGAGCACTCGGACACCTATTCGGACCCTCTTGCACGATGGCAGATATGTAATTATAGTGTTTATTTGCCGTTTCCCGTGCATTAATGTTTTAACACTCGGAAACTTACTCGGACCCTCTTGCATTATGGCAGATATGTAGTTGCGGTGTTTTCGGGCCATTTATCATGCATTAGGGTTCGAACACTCGGACACCCATTCGGACCCTCTTGCCTGATGGCAGATATGTAATTATGTTGTTTACTTGCCATATCTCGTGGAATAGGATTGGAAGACTCGGACACATATTCAGACACTGATGCAAGATGGCAGATATGTAAATATCTTGTTTACTTTCCATTTCTCATGCATTAGCATTTAAACACTCAGACACTTATTCGAACCCTCTTGCATGATGGCAGATATGTAATTACGGTGTTTACTTGCCATTTCTCGTGCATTAGGGTTCGAACACACGGATACCTATTCGGACCCTCTTGCAAGATGGCAGATTTGTAATTATGGTGTTTACTTGTCGTTTCTCGTGTATTAGGGTTTAAACAATCGGACACTTATGCAGACCCTCTTGCAAGATGATAGATATGTAATTATGGTGTTTACTTAACATTTCTCATGCATTAGGGTTTAAACTCACGGACACTTATTCGGACCCTTAGGTATGATGGCAGATATGTAATTATGGTGTTTACTTGCCGTTTCTCTGGCATTAGCGTTCGAACACTCGTACAGTTATTCGAACCCTCTTGCATGATGGCAGATTTGTAATTATGGTGTTCACTAGCCATTTCACATGCATTAGGGCTCGAATACTCGGACACTTATTCAGACCCTCTTGCATGATGCCAGATATGTAATTCTGCTGTTTACTTGCCGTTTCCCTTGCATTGGGGTTTAAATACTCGGACACTTATTCGGACCCTCTTGCATGATGACAGATATGTAATTACGGTGTTTACTTGTCGTTTCTCATGCATTAGGGTTCGAACACTTGGACACTTATTCGGACCCTCTTGCATGATGGCAGATATGTAATTATGGTGTTTACTTGCCATTTCTCATGCATTAGCGTTCGAACACTCGTACACTTATTCGAACCCTCTTGCATGATTGCAAAAATGTAATTATGGTGTCTACTTGCCATTTCGAATGCATTAGGGTTTAAACACATGGACATGTATTCGAATACACTTGCATGATGGCAGATATATAATTATGGTATTTTCTAGCAATTTCTCATGCATTAGGGCTCGAACACTCGGACACTTATTCGGACCCTCTTGCATGATGGCAGATATGTTATTATTGTGTTTACTTGCCATTTCTCTTGCATTGGGGTTTAAACACGCGGACACTTATTCGGAGCCTCTCGCATGATGGCAGATATGTAATTATGGTATTTACTTGCCATTTCTCATGGATTAGGGTTCGAGCACTCGGACACCTATTCGGACCCTCTTGCACGATGGCAGATATGTAATTATAGTGTTTATTCGCCGTTTCCCGTGCATTAAGGTTTTAACACTCGGACACTTACTCGGACCCTCTTGCATTATGGCAGATATGTAGTTGCGGTGTTTTCTGGCCATTTATCATGCATTAGGGTTCGAACACTCGGACACCCATTTGGACCCTCTTGCCTGATGGCAGATATGTAATTATGTTGTTTACTTGCCATATCTCGTGGAATAGGATTGGAAGACTCGGACACATATTCAGACACTGATGCAAGATGGCAGATATGTAAATATCTTGTTTACTTGCCATTTCTCATGCATTAGCATTTAAACACTCAGACACTTATTCGAACCCTCTTGCATGATGGCAGATATGTAATTACGGTGATTACTTGCCATTTCTCATGCATTAGGGTTCGAACACACGGATACCTATTCGGACCCTCTTGCATGATGGCAGATTTGTAATTATGGTGTTTACTTGTCGTTTCTCGTGTATTAGGGTTTAAACAATCGGACACTTATGCAGACCCTCTTGCATGATGATAGATATGTAATTATGGTGTTTACTTAACATTTCTCATGCATTAGGGTTTAAACTCTCGGACACTTATTCGGACCCTTAGGCATGATGGCAGATATGTAATTATAGTGTTTACTTGCCGTTTCTCTGGCATTAGCGTTCGAACACTCGTACAGTTATTCGAACCCTCTTGCATGATGGTAGATTTGTAATTATGGTGTTTACTTGCCATTTCACATGCATAAGGGTTTAAACACTCGGACACGTATTTGGATCCGCTTGTATGATGGCAGATATGTAATTATGGTGTTTACTAGCCATTTCACATACATTAGGGCTCGAGCACTCGGACACTTATTCAGACCCTCTTGCATGATGCCAGATATGTAATTCTGCTGTTTACTTGTCGTTTCTCTTGCATTGGGGTTTAAATACTCGGACACTTATTCGGACCCTCTTGCATGATGATAGATATGTAATTATGGTGTTCACTTGTCATTTCTCATGCATTAGGGTTCGAACACTTGGACACTTATTCGGACCCTCTTGCATGATGGCAGATATGTAATTATGGTGTTTACTTGCCATTTCTCATGCATTAGCGTTCGAACACTCGTACACTTATTCGAACCCTCTTGCATGATTGCAAAAATGTAATTATGGTGTCTACTTCCCATTTCGAATGCATTAGGGTTTAAACACATGGACATGTATTCGAATACACTTGCATGATGGCAGATATGTAATTATGGTATTTTCTAGCAATTTCTCATGCATTCCGGCTCGAACACTCGGACACTTATTCGGACCCTCTTGCATGATGGCAGTTATGTAATTATGGTGTTTACTTGCCGTTCCTCGTGGATTAGGGTCTAAACCTTCAGACACTTATTCGGACCTTCTTACATGATGGCAGATATGTAATTATGGTATTTACCTGCCATTTCTTATGCATTTGGGTTTAAACACTCAGACACTTATTCGGACGCTCTTGCTTGATGACAGATATGTAATTATGGTCTTTACTTGCCATTTTTCATGCATTAGGGTTCGAACACTCGAACACCTATTCGGACCCTTTTGCATGACGACAGATATGTAATTATGGTGTTTACTTGCCATTCCTCGTGCATTAGGGTTTAAACACTCGGACACTTGTTCGGACCCACTTGCATGATGTCAGACATGCAACTGTGGTGATTACTTGCCATTTCTTATGCATTTGGGTCTAAACACTCGGGCACTTATTCGAACCCCCTTGCATGATGGCAGATATGTGATTATGGTGTTTACTTGCCATTTCTCATGCATTAGGGTTTGAACACTCGGACAGCCATTCGGACCCTCTTACACGATGGCAGATATGTAATTATGGTGTTTACTTGCCGTATCTCGTGGATTAGGATTAACAGACTCGGACACGTATTCAGACCATCATGCAAGAGGGCAGATATGTAAATTTGGTGTTTACTTGCCATTTCTAATGCATTAGGTTTAAACGCTCAGACACTTATTCGGATCCTCTTGCATGATGGCAAATATGTAATTATGGTGTTTAATTGTCATTTCTCATGCATTAGGGTTCGAACACTCGGACACCTATTCGGACCCCCTAGCATGATGGCAGATATATAATTATGGTGTTTACTTGCCGTTTCTCGTGTATTAGGGTTTAAACAGTCGGACACTTATTCAGACCCTCTTGCATGATGACAGATATGTAATTATGTTGTTTATTTTCCATTTCTCATGCGTTAGGGTTTAAACTCTCGGACACTTATTCGGACCCTCAGGCATGATGGCAGATATGTAATTATGGTGTTTACTTGTCATTTCTTATGCATTAGCGTTCGAACACTCGTACGCTTATTCGAACCCTCTTGCATGATGGCAGATTTTTAATTATGGTGTTTAGTTACCATTTCACGTGCATAACGGTTTAAACACACGGACACGTATTCGGATCCGCTTGCATAATGGCACATATGTAATTATGGTGTTTACTAGCCATTTCACATACATTAGGGCTCGAACACTCGGACACTAATTCAGACCCTCTTGCATGATGGCAGATATGTAGTTATGGTGTTTACTTGCCATTTCTCACGCATGAGGGTTTAAACACTCGAACACTTGTTGGGACCCTCTTGCATGATGGCAGATATGTAATTCTGGTGTTTACCTGCCATTTCTCTTACATTGGGGTTTAAGTACTCGGACATTTATATTGTTTGGAAAGTGGAGCCTGATTAAGTTTGTTTATTGTTGATATACTCAGAATTTCGTGGTAAATTTGGTTATCACATGGAGCAGATAGGGTTACTTTTTTGGTAATTGGTTATGTGGGTTTTGTCCCACGGGTTTTTTTGGCCTATGGTTCTTTTTAGTGGGGGCCCATGGTTTTGGTTAATTTTGGGCTGTCCGTGGGCCACTATATTGTGGGCAGATGGGCTCTGTTATTGGGTTCATTTTGGATATTCTCTTGTTTAGACTCTTTACAGTGAATTATGTATAGTTAATGATTTTTTGATGATTGATTGTGTGATCCTCATGTGACTCGATGTGAGGTTGGTTTTGAGCCATCTCCGCCAAGAGTGATTGGGGAGTCACTGCTATGGGGAATAGTGGTTTGATAACCAACCGAGTTAGAGACTGGGAGATGAGCGGGAGGATAGCTACCGGTTTTTGGTTGCTTCTTGTCTTCATGTGACCCGTCCTAATTAATCGCAGTGCCACGCCTGACATGGAGTGTAGGGCCCACTGCCGTGGGGTTTGAGGCTTGTGATCTACCAAGGTAGGGACTGGGGGATGTGATGATTGATCTCATGCTTTTGTTGGCTGTGCATTGGTTTGTTGCTAAGGGGCTACCGTCTTTTCACTTCAACTCCTTGGTCCGTGGCCTATGGTGGTTCTTTTTAGTGGTGGCCCACGGTTTTGGTTAATTTTGGGCTGTCCGTGGGCCACTATATTGTGGGCAGATGGGCTCTGTTATTGGGTTCATTTTGGATATTCTCTTGTTTAGACTCTTTACAGTGAATTATGTATAGTTAATGATTTTTTGATGATTGATTGTGTGATCCTCATGTGACTCGATATGAGGTTGGTTTTGAGCCATCTCCGCCAAGAGTGATTGGGGAGTCACTGCTATGGGGAATAGTGGTTTGATAACCAACCGAGTTAGAGACTGGGAGATGAGCGGGAGGATAGCTACCGGTTTCTGGTTGCTTCTTGTCTTCATGTGACCCGTCCTAATTGATCGCAGTGCCACGCCTGACATGGAGTGTAGGGCCCACTGCCGTGGGGTTTGAGGCTTGTGATCTACCAAGGTAGGGACTGGGGGATGTGATGATTGATCTCATGCTTTTGTTAGCTGTGCATTGGTTTGTTGCTAAGGGGCTACCGTCTTTTCACTTCAACTCCTTGGTCCGTGGCTTATGGTTTTCGATCGTGTTAGCTTCATGTGACTCTGCTGGGATTTCTCATGGGGTAGATTTTATCCTCCGACAAGGCTTTAGTTAAGGGGCTTGGATGTCACGGCTGTGAGGAGTGGGTTGCTTATTGGATTCCATGTTTTTATCGGCAGTGGAGTTTGGGGGCTTGTGGGGTTGATTATTATCTTTGACTCGGCTTGAGGGTTGTTGTTTGGTTTGTGTGTCTGTTTTGTTTATTAGCTTTGTGGTGTTTTTTTTGTGTGTATCTTTGCCCATATATCCACCTCAAGTTTTCATCTATTATCTCTGATGGTAGGGGTTACTTGAGGACAAAGAGGATATAAGGGCAGAGTTGGGGTTTTTCAGGTTTCCTGTTGTTTCTTGTTTGTTCCCCTTATTTTAGGGGTTGCAGTGGTAGTTTATGTTGGTTATATTTCTTTTTATTTGTTGTTGGGCGTGCCTGGGGTATGCCCCTTGTAAACTTGTAAATTTTCATTGTCTTTATTTCATGACTTACTTACCCAAAAAAAAAAAGTACTCGGACACTAATTCGGACCCCCTTGCATGATGGCAGATATGTAATTATGGTGTTTACCTGCCATTTCGCATGCATTAGGGTTCGAACACTCGGACACCTATTCGAACCCTCTTGCATGATGACAGATATGTAATTATGGTGTTTATTTGCCATTCCTCATGCATTTGGGTTTAAACAGTTGGACACTTATTCGAACCCCTTACATGATGGCAGATATGTAATTATGGTGTTTACATGCCATTTCTCATGCATTAGGGTTTAAACACTCAGACACCTATTCGGACCCCCTTGCATGATGGCAGATTTGTAATTATGGTGTTTACTTGCCATTTCTCGTGCATTAGGGTTTAAACACTCGGATACTTATTCGGACCCTCTTGCATGATGGTAGATATGTAATTATGGTTTTACTTGCCATTTCACATGCATTTGGGTTCAAACACTAGGACACCTATTCGGACCCTCTTGCATGATGGCAGATATGTAACTATGGTGTTTACTTGCCATTTCTCGTGCATTAGGGTTTAAAAAATCGGACACTTATTCGGACGCTCTTGTATGATGGCAGATATGTGATTATGGTGTTTACTTGCCATTTCACATGTATTTGGGTTTAAACACTTAGACACTTATTCGAACCCTCTTGCATGGTGGTATATATGTAATTATGGTGCTTACTTGACACTTGTCATGCATTAGGGATCGAAAACTCGGACAGCCATTCGGACCCTCTTGCATGATGGTAGATATGTAATTATGGTATTTACTTTCCATTTCTCGTGCATTAGGATTTGAAGACTTGGAGACATATTCAGACCCTCTGGCATGATGGCAGATATGTAATTATGGTGTTTACTTGCCGTTTCTCACGCATTAGGGTTTAAACACTCAGACACTTATTCGGATCCTCTCTTGCATAATTGTAGATATATAATTATGGTGTTTACTTGCCGTTTCTCATGCATAAGCGTTCGAACACTCGGACACTTATTCGAACCCTCTTGCATGATGGCAGATATGTAATTATGGTGTTTACTTGCCATTTCTCACGCATTAGGGTTTAAACACTCGGACACTTATTCGGACCTTCTTGCATGATGGTAGATATGTAATTATGGTATTTACTAGCCATTTCTCTTGCGTTGGGGTTTCAACGCTAGGACACTTATTCGGACTCTCTTGCATGATGGCAGATATGTAATTATGGTGTTTACTTGTCATTTCTCATGCATTAGGGTTCGAACATTCGGACACCTATTCGGACCCTCTTGCGTGATGACAGATATGTAATTTTGGGGTTTACTTGCAATTTCTCGCGCGTTAAGGTTTTAACACTCGGACAGTTATTCAGACCGTCTTGCGTGATGGCAGATATGTAATTATGGTGTTTACTTGCCATTTCTCGTGCATTAAGGTTTTAACACTCGGACATTATTCGGACCGTCATGCATGATGGCAGATATGTAGTTATGGTGTTTACTTGCCATTTCTCACGCATTAGCGTTCGAACACTCGGACACTTATTCGGACCTTGTTGCATGATGACAGATATGTAATTGTGGTGTTTACTTGCCATTTCTCATGCATTAGGGTTTAAACAGACAGACACATATTCGGCTTCTCTTGCATGATGACAGATATGTAATTGTAGTGTTTACAATCCATTTCTCATACATTAGGGTTCGATCACTCGGACACTTATTCAAACCCTCTTGCATGATGACAGATATGTAATTATGGTGTTTACTTGTCATTTCTGACGCATTAGGGTTTAAACTTTCAGACACTTATTCAGACCCTCTGGCATGATGGCAGATATGTAATTATGGTATTTACTGGCCATTTCTCATGCATTAGCGTTCGAACACTCGTACACTTATTCGAACCCTCTTGTATGATGGCAGATATGTAATTATGGTGTTTACTTGCCATTTCGCATGCATTAGGGTTGAAAAACATGGACATCTATTCGGATCCGCTTGCATGATGGTAGATATGTAATTATGGTATTTACAAGACATTTCACATACGTTAGGGCTCGAACCCTCGAACACTTATTGAGACCCTCTTGTGTGATGGAAGATACGTAATTATGGTGTTTACTTGCCATTTCTCACGCATTAGGGTCTAAACACGCGGACAATTATTTGGACCTTCTTGCATGATGGAAGATATGTTATTATGGTGTTTACCTACCATTTGTCTTGCATTGGGGTTTAAACACTTGGACACTTATTCGAACCCTCTTGGTTTATGGCAGATATATAATTATGGACTTTACTTGCCATTTCTCATGTATTAGGGTTCGAACACCCGGCCACCTATTCGGACCCTCTTGCATGATGACAGATATGTAATTATGGTGTTTACTTGCCGTTCCTCGTGCATTAGGGTTTAAACACTCGGACACTTGTTCGGACCCTCTTGCATGATGGCAGACATGTAATTATGGTGTTTACTTGCCATATCTCGTGGATTAGGATTCGAAGACTCGGACACGTATTCAGACCCTCATGCAAGATGACAGCTATGTAAATATGGTGTTTACTTGCTATTTCTCAGGCATTAGGGTTTAAACACTCAGAAACTTATTCGGACCCTCTTGCATAATGGCCGAAATGTAATTATGGTGTTTACTTGCCATTTCTCATGCTTTAAGGTTCGAACACTCGGACACCTATTCGGACTCTCTTTCATGAGGGCAGATATGTAATTATGGTGTTCACTTGCCGTTTCCCGTGTATGAGAGGTTAAACAATCGGACACTCATTCAGACCCTCTTGCATGATGACAGATATGTAATTGTGGTGTTTACTT
>NW_021027505.1:698021-718462 GCF_004153795.1 Camellia sinensis
GGCACGTTGTTCGGACCCTCTTGCATGGTGGCCAACATGTAATTATGGTGTTTACTGCCATATCTCGTGGATAGGATTCGAAGACTCGGACAACGTATTCAGACCCTCACTCAAGATGGCTAGCTATGTAAATATGGGTGTTTACTTGCTATTTCCAGATTAGGGTATTAAACACTCAGAAACTTATCGGACCCTCTGCATAAATGGCTCGAATTAATTATGTGTTTACTTGCCAATTTCTGTCATCTTAAGGTTCAACACTCGAACACCTATATCGGAACTCTCTTTCATGCAGGGCAAATATTTAATTATGGTGTTCACTTGCGTTTCCCGTTATGAGCAGGTTAAACAATCGGACAACTCATTCAGACCCTCTTGCATATTGACAATATGTAAATGGTGTTTACTTGCCATTTCTCGTGCTACTAGCGTTTTACATCTCTCGGACACTTATTCGACCCTCAGCATATGGCCAGATATGTAATTTGGCTTACTTTGCATTCTCACTGCATTAGCGTTCGAACCACTCATACCACTTTTCGAACCTCTGCATAGTAGCAGATAATAATTATGGTGTCTACTTCCAATTTCTCACGCATTAGGGTTTAAACACTGGACACTTATCCGACCTTCTTGCATATGGCAGATATGTAATTATGGTATTGTACAGCCACTTTCTCTTGCATTGGCTTTGAACGCTGACACTTATTCGACCCTTTGCATGATGAATATGTAATTAGCTGTCTTACTGCATTTCTTCATGCATTTAGGTTTCGAACACATCGACACCTATTCACCCTCTTCTATGATATTGTAATATATGATGTTACTTGCATTTCTTGCGCATAAGGTTTTAACACTCGACAGTTATCGGACCGTCTTGCGCGATGGCAGATATTTAATATGGTGTTTACTTGCCAATTTTCGTGCATTAACTTTTAACACTCGGACCTATTCGGACGTCTTGCATGTTATGACAGATATGATAGTTATGGTTTTACTTGCCATTCTCACGCATTAGCGTTCGACACTCCGACAACTTATTCGACCCTGTTGCGATTGATGACAATAGTTAATTGTGTGTTTACTGCCATTTCCAGCATTAGGGTTTAAACACCAGACGACGATTTTCAGCTTCTCTTGCATTATGACAGATAGTAATTTATAGGTTTACAAGCCATTTCTCATACATTAGGGTTCGATCACTCGGACACTTATTCAGACCCTCTTAGACAGATGCGCAATATTTAATTAATATGTTACATGTTCATTTCTCGGGCATAGGGTTAAACCTCACGACATTATCGGACCTCTAGCGTAGATAGCAGAATGAATTAACTGGTACTTGCCATTTCTTATGCATTATCGTTCCAACACTCGTAACTTATTCGAACCCTCTTGCATTAATGGGCAGGAAATGTAATTATGTTATTTTTTTGGGTGAAAAGACATAAATAAAACAGCGGAAATAATTATTATTTAGATTAATATACATTAATTAATTATGTGTTATACCTCCTTTAGAATGCATTGGGTTTAAACACATGGACATGTATCGGATCACTTGCCATGATGCAGATATTAAATATGGATTACTAGCCATTCCTCATGCATTTAGGGCTCGAACACCTCGAACACTATTTCGGCCCTCTTGCATGATTGCAGATATTATATCTATTGGTGTTACTTTTCCTTTTTTCCTCGTGCATTGAGTCTAAACACTCGACAATATTCGACCTTGTTGCATGATGGCAGTATGTAATTATGGGTTTATTTTCCGTTTCTCGTTGCAATAAGTTTTAACACTCGCCGACACTATTCGACCCTCTGCGCATGATGGCAGATATGTAGTTGTGGTTGTTTTTCATTTCTCATGTATAGGTTCGAACACTCGAACACCCATTCGACCCTCTTCTCATGGCAATTATTAATTAGTTGTTTACTTGCCCTACTCGTGGATTAGATTGAAGGCCTCGACACGCATCAACCCCTCATGCAAGATGGTAGATATGTAAATATTATTACTTGCCAATATCTCAGTGCATTAGGTTTAAAACACTCAGAAACTTATTCGGACCCTCTGCATTGATGCAGATATTAATTATGGTAGGTTACTTCCATTTCTCATGCATTAGGTTCGAAACATCGGACACCTAATTCGACCGTCTTGCATGATTCAGATGTAATTATGGTGTTTATTTGCCGTTTCTCGTGTATTATGGTTTAAACAATCGGGACACTTATTCAGTACCCTCTTGCATGTCATGACAGATAATATATGTGTTTTACTTCGCCATTCCATGCATTGGTTAAACTCTCGGAAACTTATTCGGCCCTTGGCATGATGGCAGATATTAATTATGGTGTTTACTTCCGTTTCTCATGCATAGCGATTCGAAACTCGTACACTTATTTGAACCCCTCTTGCATATGGCGATTCTGTAATTATGGTGTTATACTTCCATTTCACATGAATTAGGGTTAACACACAACCGACCACGTATTCGACTGTCCACTTGCATGATGCAAATATGTAATTAATTACTATTTTACTACCATTTCTCATGCATTAGGGCTGAACACTCGACACTTATTCGGGCCTCTTGTGTGATGCAAGATATGTAATTATGGTTTTACTTCCGTATCCTCGTGCATAGGTCCACGACACTCGGACACTATTCGACCTTCTTGCATATGGGCCAATATGTATTATGGGTTACCTGCCATGTCTTATGCATTTGTTTTAACACTCGGACCACTTATTCGGACCCCCTTGCATGATGGCAGATATGTAATTGTGGTTTTTACTTGCCATTTCTCATGCATTAGCGTTCGAACACTCGGACACCCATTCGGACCCTCTCTATGACAGATATGTATTATGTGTTTACTATGCCATTATCTCGTGATTTGGATTTGACAGCGCTCCGACAGGTATCAGACCCTCATGCGAGATGGGGTATATGTAAATATTGTTATTTACTTGCATTCTCTCATGCATTAGGGTTTAAACACTCAACACTTAATTCGGACCCCTAGATGATGGCAGATATGTAATTATGGTGTTATTGCCATTTCTCAGACATTAGGTGTCGAAAACACTCGACACCAATTCAGACCCCCTTGCTTGATGAATAATTATGGTGTTTATTGTCGTTTCTCGTTATTATGGTTTTTAACAATCTGACACTTATCAGACGTCATTGCATTGATGCAATATAATTATGGTGTTTACTTTGCCATTTCTCATGCATTAGGGTTTTAAACCCTCGAAAACTTATTCGCGACCCGCTAGCATGATGCAGATATGTATTATGGTGTTTACTTGCCGTTCTCAGCATTAGCGTACAAAAACACTCGTACACTTATTTGAACCCTCTTCACTGATGGCCAATTTGTAATATGTGCTTACTTGCCATTTCATCATGGCATTTAGTTTAAACACGGACACGTATTGGATCCGCTTGCATGATGCCATATATTCATTATGGTTTCTATGCCATTCACACACATTAGGCAATCGAACACTCAGACACTTATTCAGACCCTCTTGCATGATGTAAATATGTAATGTATGGATGTTTACTTGGACACTTTCCCACCAATTACGGTCTAAATCTCAGGAGCACTTATTCGGACCCTCTTGTTGTTGATGGCTGAATGAATTCTGTGCTTACCTGCCTTTCTCTGCAATGGGTTAAATACTCGGGACCACTTATTCAGACCCTCTTGCATGATGCAGAAATGTATTATTGTTTACCTGCCATTTCTCAGCCATTACGGTCGAACACTCAGACACCACATTCGGACCCTTCTTGGCATGATGGCTAATATGTAATTATGGTTGTTACTTTCTTCCTCGTGCAATTAGGGTTAGAACACCTCGCGACACTTTATTCTACCCTTGCCATGATGGCAAGATATGTAATTATGTGTTACTTGCCCATTTCTCATGCATTTGCGTTTAAAACACTCGAACACGTTATATACACTTGCATGATGGCAGGATATGTTAATTATAGTATTACTTCCATTCTCATGCATTATGGTCGAACACTCGGCACCCATTTCGACCCTCTGCATGATGGCAGATATTAATTACTGTTTATTCGCCACTTTCGCTGCATTAGTATTGATAGAACCGGGACAGGTAACTCAGACCCTCATTACAAAGGTGGCAGATATGTAATTATGTGTTTTACTTGCCGTATTCTCATGCATTTGGTTAAATCATCTCCAACTTATTCGACCCTTTTGCATAATCAGAAATGCAATTAATAGTTTACTTCCATTTCTCATGTCATTAGGGTTCGAACACTCGGACACCTATCCGACCCATCTTCCATAGCAGATAGTAATTATAGTTTACTTTCCGTTCTCTCTGCGTTAGGTTTAAAACAATCCGAACACTTATTCGACCCCTTGCATGATTAATATGTAAATTATGTATTTACTTCCATTTGTCATGCATCATGTTAAAGCACTCGGAATTTATCACCCCATGAATATGCAGAAGTAATATGGTGTTAACTAACCATTTCTTTTTAAACACTCGGACACCTATTCGGACCCTCTTGCATGATGGCAGATATGTAATTATGATGTTTATTTGCCATTTCTCATGCATTAGGGTTTACACTCTCGAAGACATATTCAGACACTCTAGCATGATGGCAGATATGTAATTATGGTGTTTACTTTCCATTTCTCATGCATTAGCGTTCGAACACTCGTACACTTAAAAACATGAACATGTATTCGGATCCGCTTGCATGATGGCAGATATGTAATTATGGTGTTTACTAGCCATTTCACATACATTAGGTCTCGAACACTCGGACACTTTTTTAGACTCTCTTTCATGATGACAGATATGTAATTATGGTGTTTACTTGCCATTTCTCCCGCATTAGAGTCTAAACTCTCGGACACTTATTCGGACCTTCTTGCATGATGGCAGATATGTAATTATGGTGTTTACCTGCCATTTCTCTTGCATTGGGGTTTAAATGCTCAGACACTTATTCAGACCCTCTTGCCTGATGGCAGATATGTAATTATGGTCTTCACTTGCCATTTCTCATGTATTAGGGTTCGTACACTCGGCCACCTATTCGGACCCTATTGCATGATGACAGATATGTAATTATGGTGTTTGCATGCCGTTCCACGTTCATTAGGGTTTAAACACACGGACACTTGTTCGGATGCTCTTGCATGATGGCAGACATGTAATTATGGTGTTTACTTTCTATTTCTTATGCATTTGCGTTTAAACACGCGAACATTTATTCGGACCCCCTTGCATGATGGTAGATATGTAATTATGGTGTTTACTTGCCATTTCTCATGCATTTGGGTTCGAACACTCGGACACCCACTCGGACCCTCTTGCATGATGGCAGATATGTAATTATGTTGTTTACTTGCCATATCTCGTGGATTAGGATTTGAAGACTCGGACACGTATTCAGACCCTCATGCAAGATGACAGATATTAAAATATGTTGTTTACTTGCCATTTCACATGCATTAGAGTTTAAACACTCAGACACTTATTCAGACCCTCTTGCATGATGGTAGATGTGTAATTATGGTGTTTACTTGCCATTTCTCATGCATTAGGGTTCGAACACACGGACACCTATTCGGACCCTCATGCATGATGGCAGATTTGTAGTTGTGGTGTTTACTTGCCGTTTGTCGTGTATTAGGGTTTAAACAATCGGACACTTATTCAGACCCTCTTGCATGATGACAGATATGTAATTATGGTGTTTACTTACCATTTCTCATGCATTAGGGTTTAAACTCTCGGACACTTATTCGGACCCTTAGGCATGATGGCAGATATGTAATTATGGCATTTACTTGCCATTTCTCAGGCATTAGCGTTCGAACACTCATACTTGTTCGAACCCTCTTGCATGATGGCAGATTTGTAATTATGGTGTTTACTTGCCATTTCACATGCATAAGGGTTTAAACACACGGACACGTATTCGGATTCGCTTCCATTATGGCAGATATGTAATTATGGTGTTTACTAGCCATTTCACATACATTAGGGCTCGAACACTCGGACTCTTATTTAGACCCTCTTGCATGATGGCAGATATGTAATTCTGGTGTTTACCTGCCGTTTCTCTTCTATTGGGGTTTAAATACTCGGACACCTATTCGGACCCTCTTGCATGATGGCAGATATGTAATGATGGTGTTTATTTTGTCATTTCTCATGCATTAGGGTTCGAACACTCGGACACTTATTCGGACCCTCTTCCATGATGGCAGATATGTAATTATGGTGTTTACTTGCCATTTCTCATGCATTAGCGTTCGAACACTCGTACACTTATTCGAACCCTCTTGCATAATGGCAGAAATGTAAATATGGTGTTTACTTGCCATTTCGAATGCATTAGGGTTTAAACACATGGAAATGCATTCGGATCCACTTGCATGATGGCAGATATGTAATTATGGTATTTACTTGCCATTTCTCATGCATTAGGGCTCGAACACTCGGACACTTATTCGGACCCTCTTGCATGATGACAGATATGTAATTATGGTGTTTACTTGCCGTTCCTCGTGCATTAGGGTCTAACCCTTCGGACACTTATTCGGACCTTCTTACATGATGGCAGATACGTAATTATGGTGTTTACCTGCCATTTCTTATGCATTTGGGTTTAAACACTCGGGCACTTATTCGGACGCTCTTGCTTGATGACAGATATGTAATTATGGTCTTTACTTGCCATTTTTCATGCATTATGGTTCGAACACTCGGACACCTATTCAGACCCTTTTGCATGATGACAGATATGTAATTATGGTGTTTGCTTGCCGTTCCGCGTGCATTAGGGTTTAAACACTCGGACACTTGCTCGGACCGTCTTGCATGATGTCAGACATGTAACTATGGTGTTTATTTGCCATTTCTTTTGCATTTGGGTCTAAACACTTGGGCACTTATTCGAACCCCGTTGCATGATGGCAGATATGTGATTATGGTGTTTATTTGCCATTTCTCATGCATTAGGGTTTAAACTCTCGGACACTTATTCGGACCCTTAGGCATGATGACAGATATGTAATTATGGTGTTTATATGCCATTTCTCAGGCATTACCGTTCGAACACTCGTACACTTATTCGAACCCTCTTGCATGATGGCAGATTTGTAATTATAGTGTTTACTTGCCATTTCACAAGCATAAGGGTTTAAACACACGGACACGTATTTGGATCCGCTTGCATGATGGCAGATATGTAATTATGGTGTTTACTGGCCATTTAACATACATTAGGGCTCAAACACTCGGACACTTATTCAGAACCTCTTGCATGATGGCAGATATGTAATTCTGGTGTTTACCTGCCGTTTCTCTTGCATTGGGGTTTAAATACTCGGACACTTATTCTGACCCTCTTGCATGATGGCAGATATGTAATTATGGTGTTTACTTGTCATTTCTCTTGCATTAAGGTTCGAACACTCGGACACTTATTCGGACCCTCTTGCATGATGACAGATATGTAATTATGGTGTTTACTTACCATTTCTTATGCATTAGGGTTTAAACTCTCGGACAATTATTCGAACCCTTAGGCATGATGGCAAATATGTAATTATGGTATTTACTTGCCATTTCTCAGGCATTAGCGTTCGAACACTCGTACACCTATTCGAACACTCTTGCATGATGGCAGATTTGTAATTATGGTGTTTACTTGCCATTTCACATGCATAAGGGTTTAAACACATGGACAGGTATTTGGATCCGCTTGCATGATGGCATATATGTAATTATGGCGTTTACTAGCCATTTCACATACATTAGGGCTCGAACACTCGGAAACTTATTCAGACCCTCTTACATGATGCCAGATATGTAATTCTGGTGTTTACCTACCGTTTCCCTTGCATTGGGGTTTAAATACTCGAACACTTATTCGTACCCTCTTGCATGATGGCAGATATGTAATTATAGTGTTTACTTGTCATTTCTCATGCATTAGGGTTCGAACACTCGGACACTTATTCGGACCCTCTTGCATGGTGGCAGATATGTAATTATGGTGTTTACTTGCCATTTCTCATGCATTAGCATTCGAACACTCGTACACTTATTCGAACCCTCTTGCATGATGGCAGAAATGTAATTATGGTGTTTACTTGCCATTTCAAATGCATTAGGGTTTAAACACATGGACATGTATTCGAATACACTTGCAAGACGGCAGATATGTAATTATGGTATTTACTAGCCATTTCTCATGCATTAGGGCTCGAACACTCGGACACTTATTCGGACCCTCTTGCATGATGGCAGATATGTAATTATGGTGTTTACTTGCCGTTCCTCGTGCATTAGGGTCTAAACTTTCGGACACTTATTCGGACCTTCTTACATGATGGCAGATATGTAATTATGGTGTTTACCTACCATTTCTTATGCATTTGGGTTTAAACACTCGGACACATATTCGGACGCTCTTGCTTGATGACAGATATGTAATTATGGTCTTTACTTGCCATTTTTCATGCATTAGGGTTCGAACACTCGGACACCTATTCGGACCCTTTTGCATGACGACAGATATGTAGTTACGGTGTTTACTTGCCGTTCCTCGTCCATTAGGGTTTAAACACTCAGACACTTGTTCGGACCCTCTTGCATGATGTCAGACATATAACTATGTTGTTTACTTGCCATTTCTTATGCATTTGGGTCTAAACCCTCGGGCACTTATTCGAACCCCCTTGCATGATGGCAGATATGTGATTCTGGTGTTTACTTGCCATTTCCCAGGCATTAGGGTTCGAACACTCGGACACCCATTCGGACCCTCTTGCATTATGGCAGATATGTAATTATGGTGTTTACTTGCCATATCTCGTAGATTAGGATTAGCAGACTCGAACACGTATTCAGACCCTCATGCAAGAGGGCAGATATGTAAATTTGGTGTTTACTTGCCATTTCTAATGCATTAGGTTTAAACACTCAGACACTTATTCGGACCCTCTTGCATGATGGCAGATATGTAATTATGGTGTTTAATTGCCATTTCTCATACATTAGGGTTCGAACACTCGGACACCTAGTCGGACGCTCTAGCATGACGGCAGATATATAATTATGGTGTTTACTTGCCGTTTTTCGTGTATTAGGGTTTAAACAATCGGACACTTATTCAGACCCTCTTGCATGATGACAGATATGTAATTATGGGCATAAGGGTTTAAACACATGGACAGGTATTTGGATCCGCTTGCATGATGGCATATATGTAATTATGGCGTTTACTAGCCATTTCACATACATTAGGGCTCGAACACACGGAAACTTATTCAGACCCTCTTACATGATGGCAGATATGCAATTCTGGTGTTTACCTACCGTTTCTCTTGCATTGGGGTTTAAATACTCGAACACTTATTCGCACCCTCTTGCATGATGGCAGATATGTAATTATGGTGTTTACTTGTCATTTCCCATGCATTAGGGTTCGAACACTCGGACACTTATTCGGACCCTCTTGCATGGTGGCAGATATGTAATTATGGTGTTTGCTTCCATTTCTCATGCATTAGCGTTCGAACACTCGTACACTTATTCGAACCCTCTTGCGTGATGGCAGAAATGTAATTATGGTGTTTACTTGCCATTTCGAATGCATTAGGGTTTAAACACATGGACATGTATTCGAATACACTTGCAAGATGGCAGATATGTAATTATGGTATTTACTAGCCATTTCTCATGCATTAGGGCTCGAACACTCGGACACTTATTCGGACCCTCTTGCATGATGGCAGATATGTAATTATGGTGTTTACTTGCCGTTCCTCATGCATTAGGGTCTAACCCTTCGGACACTTATTCGGACCTTCTTACATGATGGCAGATACGTAATTATGGTGTTTACCTGCCATTTCTTTTGCATTTGGGTTTAAACACTCGGGCACTTATTCGGACGCTCTTGCTTGATGACAGATATGTAATTATGGTCTTTACTTGCCATTTTTCATGCATTATGGTTCGAACACTCGGACACCTATTCGGACCCTTTTGCATGATGGCAGATATGTAATTATGGTGTTTGCTTGCCGTTCCGCGTGCATTAGCGTTTAAACATTCGGACACTTGCTCGGACCGTCTTGCATGATGTCAGACATGTAACTATGGTGTTTATTTGCCATTTCTTTTGCATTTGGGTCTAAACACTTGGGCACTTATTCGAACCCCGTTGCATGATGGCAGATATGTGATTATGGTGTTTATTTGCCATTTCTCATGCATTAGGGTTTAAACTCTCGGACACTTATTCGGACCCTTAGGCATGATGGCAGATATGTAATTATGGTGTTTATATGCCATTTCTCAGGCATTGCCGTTCGAACACTCGTACACTTATTCGAACCCTCTTGCATGATGGCAGATTTGTAATTATAGTGTTTACTTGCCATTTCACAAGCATAAGGGTTTAAACACACGGACACGTATTTGGATCCGCTTGCATGATGGCAGATATGTAATTACGGTGTTTACTGGCCATTTAACATACATTAGGGCTCGAACACTCGGACACTTATTCAGACCTTCTTGCATGATGGCAGATATGTAATTCTGGTGTTTACCTGCCGTTTCTCTTGCATTGGGGTTTAAATGCTCGGACACTTATTCTGACCCTCTTGCATGATGGCAGATATGTAATTATGGTATTTACTTGTCATTTCTCTTGCATTAGGGTTCGAACACTCGGACACTTATTCGGACCCTCTTGCATGATGGCAGATATGTAATTATGGTGTTTACTTACCATTTCTTTTGCATTAGGGTTTAAACTCTCGGACACTTATTCGAACCCTTAGGCATGATGGCAAATATGTAATTATGGTATTTACTTGCCATTTCTCAGGCATTAGCGTTCGAACACTCGTACAATATGTAATTATGGTGTTTACCTACCATTTCTTATGCATTTGGGTTTAAACACTCGGACACTTATTCGGACGCTCTTGCTTGATGACAGATATGTAATTATGGTCTTTACTTGCCATTTTTCATGCATTAGGGTTCGAACACTCGGACACCTATTCGGACCCTTTTGCATGACGACAGATATGTTGTTACGGTGTTTACTTGCCGTTCCTCGTCCATTAGGGTTTAAACACTCGGACACTTGTTCGGACCCTCTTGCATGATGTCAGACATATAATTATGCTGTTTACTTGCCATTTCTTATGCATTTGGGCCTAAACCCTCGGGCACTTATTCGAACCCCCTTGCATGATGGCAGATATGTGATTATGGTGTTTACTTGCCATTTCCCAGGCATTAGGGTTCGAACACTCGGACACCCATTCGGACCTTCTTGCATTATGGCAGATATGTAATTATGGTGTTTACTTGCCATATTTCGTGGATTAGGATTAGCAGACTCGAACACGTATTCAGACCCTCATGCAAGAGGGCAGATATGTAAATTTGGTGTTTACTTGCCATTTCTAATGCATTAGGTTTAAACACTCAGACAGTTATTCGGACCCTGTTGCATGATGGCAGATATGTAATTATGGTGTTTAATTGCCATTTCTCATACATTAGGGTTCGAACACTCGGACACCTATTCGCACCCTCAAGCATGATGGCAGATATATAATTATGGTGTTTACTTGCCGTTTTTCGTGTATTAGGGTTTAAACAATCGGACACTTATTCAGGCCCTCTTGCATGATGACAGATATGTAATTATGATGTTTATTTGCCATTTCTCATGCATTAGGGTTTAAACTCTCGAACAATTTTCGGACCCTCAGGCATGATGGCAGATATGTAATTATGGTGTTTACTTGTCATTTCTCATGTATTAGAGTTCGAACACTCGTACACCTATTCGAACCCTCTTGCGTGATGGCAGATTTGTAATTATGGTGTTTACTTGCCATTTCTCATGCATTAGCATTCGAACACTCGTACACTTATTCGAACCCTCTTGCATGATGGCAGAAATGTAATTATGATATTTACCGGCCATTTTACATACATTAGGGCTCGAACACTCGAACAATTATTCAGACCCTCTTGCATGATGGCAATTATGTAGTTATGGTGTTTACTTGCCATTTCTCCCGCATTAGAGTCTAAACGCTCGGACACTTATTCGGACCTTCTTGCATGATGGCAGATACGTAATTATGGTGTTTAATTGCCATTTCACATACATTAGGGTTCGAACACTCAGACACCTATTCGGACCCTCTAGCATGATGACAGATATATAATTATGGTGTTTACTTGCCGTTTCTCGTGTATTAGGGTTTAAACAATCGGACACTTATTCAGACCCTCTTGCATGATGACAGATATGTAATTATGATGTTTATTTGCCATTTCTCATGCATTAGGGTTTAAAATCTCGGACAATTTTCGGACCCTCAGGCATGATGGCAGATATGTAATTATGGTGTTTACTTGTCATTTCTCATGCATTAGCGTTCGAACACTCGTACACTTATTCGAACCCTCTTGCATGATGGCAGATTTGTAATTATGGTGTTTAGTTACCATTTCACATGCATAATGGTTTAAACACACGGACACGTATTCGGATCCGCTTGCATAATGGCAGATATGTAATTATGATATTTACCAGCCATTTCACATACGTTAGGGCTCGAACACTCAGACAGTTATTCAGACCCTCTTGCATGATGGCAGATATGTAGTTACGGTGTTTACTTGCTATTTCTCCCGCATTAGAGTCTAAACACTCGGACACTTATTCGGACCTTCTTACATGATGGGAGATATGTAATTGTGGTGTTTACCTGCCATTTCTCTTGCATTGGGGTTTAAACACTCGGACACTTAGTCGGACCCTCTTGCTTGATAGCAGATATGTAATTATGGTCTTCACTTGCCATTTGTCACACATTAGGGTTCAAACACTCGGACACCTATTCAGACCCTATTGCATGATGACAGATATGTAATTATGATGTTTACAAGCCGTTCCTCGTGCATTAGGGTTTAAACGCTCGGACACTTGTTCGGACGCTCTTGCATGACGGCAGGCATGTAATTATGGTGTTTACTTGCCATTTCTTATGCATTTGGGTTTAAACAGTCAGACTCTTATTTGGACCCCTTGCATGATGGCAGATATGTAATTATGATGTTTTCTTGCCATTTCTCATGCATTACTGTTCGAACACTCGGACACCCATTCGGACCCTCTTGCATGATGGCAGATATGTAATTATGTTGTTTACTTCCCATATCTCGTCGATTAGGATTTGAAGACTCGAACACGTATTCAGACCCTCACCCAAGATGGCAGATATGTAAATATCTTGTTTACTTGCCATTTCTCATGCATTAGCGTTTAAACACTCAGACACTTATTCGGACCCCCTTGCATGACGACAGATATGTAATTATGGTGTTTTCTTGCCATTTCTCGTGCATTAGGGTTTGAACACACGGACACCTATTCGGACCCTCTTGCATGATGGCAGATTTTTAATTATGGTGTTTACTTGCCGTTTCTCGTCTATTCGGGTTTAAACAATCGGACACTTATTCAGACCCTCTTACATGACGACAGATATGTAATTATGGTGTTACTTACCATTTCTCATGCATTAGGGTTTAAACTCTCGGACACTTATTCGGACCCTTAGGCACGATGGCAGATATGTAATTATGGTGTTTACATGCCATTTCTCATGCATTAGCGTTCGAACACTTGTACACGTATTCGAACCCTCTTGCGTGATGGCAGATTTGTAATTATGGTGTTTACTTGCCATTTCACATGCATAAGGGTTTAAACACACGGACACGTATTTGGATCCGCTTGCATGATGACAGATATGTAATTATGGTGTTGCTAGCCATTTCACATATATTAGGGCTCGAACACTCGGACACTTATTCAGACCCTCTTGCTTGATGGCAGATATGTAATTATGGTGTTTACCTGCCGTTTCTCATGCATTGGGGTTTAAATACTCAGACACTTATTCGGACCCTCTTGCATGATGGCCGATATGTAATTATGGTGTTTACTTGTCATTTCTCATGCATTAGGGTTCGAACACAAGAAATCTTATTCGGACCTTCTTGCATGATGGCCGATATGTAATTATGGTGTTTACTTGTCATTTCTCATGCATTAGGGTTCGAACACTCGAAATCTTATTCGGACCCTCTTACATGATGGCAGATACGCAATTATGGTGTTTACTTGCCATTTCTCAAGCATTAGCGTTCGAATACTCGTACACTTATTCGAACCCTCTTGCATGATGGCAGATATGTAATTATGGTGTTTACCTGCCATTTCCCTTGCATTGGGGTTTAAACACTCGGACACTTATTCGGACCCTCTTGCTTGATGGCAGATATGTAATTATGATCTTTACTTGCCATTTCTCATGCATTCGGGTTCGAACACTCGGACACCAATTTGGACCCTCTTGCATGATGAGAGATTTGTAATTACGATGTTTACTTGCCGTTCCTCGTGCATTAGGGTTTAAACGCTCGGACACTTATTCGGACCCTCTTGCATTATGGCAGATATGGAATTATGGTGTTTACTTGCCATTTCTCATGCATTTGGGTTTAAACACTCGGACACTTATTCGGACCTCTTGCATGATGGCAGATATGTAATTATGGTGTTTACTTGCCATTTCTCATGCATTGGGGTTCGAACACTCGGACACCCATTCGAACCCTCCTGCATGATGACAGATATGTAATTAGGGTATTTACTAGCCATTTCTCATACATTAGGGTTCGATCACTCGGACTCTAATTCAGACCCTCTTGCATGATGGCAGATATGTAATTATGGTGTTTACTTGCCATTTCCCATGCATTAGGGTTTATACTCTCGGACACTTGTTCGGACCCTCTGGCATGGTGGCAGATATGCAATTATGGTGTTTACTTGCCATTTCTCATGCATTAGGGTTCGAACACTCGGACAGCTATTCAAACCCTCATGCAAGATGGCAAATATGTAATTATGGTGTTTATCTGCCGTTTCTCATAGATTGGGGTTTAAATAGTCGGACACTTATTCGGACCCTCTTGCATGATGGCCGATATGTAATTATGGTGTTTACTTGTCATTTCTCATGCATTAGGGTTCGAACACTCGAAATCTTATTTGGACCCTCTTGCATGATGGCCGATATGTAATTATGGTGTTTACTTGTCGTTTCTCATGCATTAGGGTTCGAACACTCGAAATCTTATTCGGACCCTCTTGCATGATGGCAGATATGTAATTATGGTGTTTACTTGCCATTTCTCAAGCATTAGCGTTCGAACACTCGTACACTTATTCGAACCCTCTTGCATGATGGTAGATATGTAATTATGGTGTTTACCTGCCATTTTCCTTACATTGGGGCTTAAACACTCGGACACTTATTCGGACCCTCTTGCTTCATGGCAGATATGTAATTATGATCTTTACTTGCCATTTCTCATGCATTAGGGTTCGAACACTCGGACACCAATTTGGACCCTCTTTCATGATGATAGATATGTAATTATGATGTTTACTTGCCGTTCCTCGTGCATTAGGGTATAAACGCTCGGACACTTATTCGGACCCTCTTGCATTATGGAAGATATGGAATCATGGTTTTTACTTGCCATTTCTCCTGCATTTGGGTTGAAACACTCGGACACTTTTTCGGAACCCTTACATGATGGCAGATATGTAATTATGGTGTTTACTTGCCATTTCTCATGCATTGGGGTTCGAACACTCGGACACCCATTCGAACCCTCCTGTATGATGACAGATATGTAATTAGGGTATTTACTAGCCATTTCTCATACATTAGGGTTCGATCACTCGGACTCTAATTTAGACCCTCTTGCATGATGGCAGATATGTAATTATGGTGTTTACTTGCCAGTTCCCATGCATTGGGGTTTGTACTCTCGGACACTTGTTCGGACCCTCTGGCATGGTGGCAGATATGTAATTATGGTGTTTACTTGCCATTTCTCATGCATTAGGGTTCGAACACTCGGACAGGTATTCAAACCCTCATGCAAGATGGCAGATATGTAATTATGGTGTTTACTTGTCATTTCTCATGCATTAGGGTTCGAACACTCGGACACCCAATCGAACCCTCTTGCATGATAACAGATATGTAATTATGGTTTTTATTAGCCATTTCTCGTACATTCGGGTCCGATCACTTGGACACTTATTCTGACCCTCTTGCATGATGGTAGATGTGTAATTATGGTGTTTACTTGCCATTTCTAATGCATTACTGTTTAAACGGTCGGACACTTATTCGGACCCTCTGGCATGATGGCAAACATGTAATTATGGTGTTTACATGGCATTTCTCATGCATTAGTGTTCGAACACTCGTACACTTATTCGAACCCTCTTGCATGATGGCAGATATGTAATTATGGTGTTTACTTGTCATTTCGCATGCATTAGGGTTTAAACACACGGACAGGTATTCGAATCCGCTTGCGTGATGGAAGATATGTAATTATGGTGTTTACAAGCCATTTCACATACATTAGGGCTCAAACACTCGGACACTTATTCCGACCCTCTTGCATGATGGCAGATATGTAATTATGGTGTTTACTTGCCATTTCTCTTGCGTTGGGGTTTAAACACTCGGATGCTTATTCGGACCCTTTTGCATGATGGTAGATATGTAATTATGGTTTTACTTGCCATTTCACATGCATTAGGGTTCGAACACTAGGACACCTATTCGGACCCTCTTGCATGATGGCAGATATGTAACTATGGAGTTTACTTGCCGTTTCTCGTGCATTAGGGTTTAAACACTCGGACACTTGTTCGGACCCTCTTGCATAATGGCAGATATGTGATTATGGTGTTTACTTGCCATTTTACATGCATTTGGGTTTAAACACTCGGACACTTATTCGAACCCTCTTGCATGGTGGTATATATGTAGTTAGGGTGTTTACTTGACACTTCTCATGCATTAGGGATCGAAAACTCGGACTGCCATTCGAACCCTCTTGCATGATGGTAGATATGTAATTATGGTGTTTGCTTGCCATTTCATGTGCATTAGGATTTGAAGACTTGGAGACATATTCAGACCCTCATGCATGATGCTAGATATGTAATTATGGTGTTTACTTGCCATTTCTCATGCATTAGGGTTTAAACACTCAGACACTTATTCGTACCCTCTTGCATAATTGCAGATATGTAATTATGGTATTTACTTGCCATTTCTCATGCATTAGGGTTCGAAGACTCGGACACCTATTCGGACCCTCTTGCATGAGGACAGATATGTAATTATGGTGTTTACTTGCCATTTCTCGTGCATTAGGATTTGAAGACTCGGACAGGTATTCAGACCCTCATGCAAGATGGCAAAAATGTAATTATGGTGTTTGCTTGCCATTTCTCATGCATTAGGGTTGAAACACTCAGACACTAATTCGCAGCCTCTTGCATAATGGCAGATATGTATTTATGGTGTTTACTTGCCATTTCTCATGCATTTGGGTTTAAACACTCGGACACTTATTCGAACCCTCTTGCATGGTGGTATATATGTAATTATGGTGTTTACTTGCCACTTCTCATGCATTAGGGATCGAAAACTCAGAAAGCCATTCGGACACTCTTGCATGATGACAGATATGTAATTGTGGGGTTTACTTGCCATTTCTCGTGCATTAGGATTTGAAGACTTGGAGACATATTCAGACCCTCATGCATGATGGTAGATATGTAATTATGGTGTTTACTTGCCATTTCTCATGCATTTGGGTTGAAACACTCGGGCACTTATTCGGACCCCCTTGCATGATGGCAGATATGTAATTATGGTGTTTACTTGCCATTTCTCGTGCATTAGGGTTCGAACAATCGGACACCCATTCGAACCCTCTTACATGATGGCAGATATGTGATTATGGTGTTTACTTGCCATTTCTCGTGCATTAGGATTTGAAGACTCGGACAGGCATTCTGACCCTCATGCAAGACGGCAGATATGTAATTATGGTGTTGTAGACGCGCCCGTGTGGGACCCCGCTACAGTTCGGACTCAATTTGTGTCACGGTTCTTAATCTGAACCAAAGAGTCCAAATTTGGCAAATCGTTTTGAGAAAACAGATTTTTAGAAAAAGGAGTGCCAAACATGGACTGCTTTGCCAGATACAGAGTCGCCACCTAAATATTTTTATGGGAAATTTAGGAAACCCTGACTCAGTGCCAAAGGCCACGTGTCCGTCATCACCAAAGTTGCCTCGGCTCGGGAGCTTAGGTACGATTGGGGAAGGTCAGCTATGAGCACCCCCTCTCGCCCGATCCGAAGATCGGCCTCTACTAACTGTGATATCTTGTTTTGAAAGCATTATGTGTTCTTATTCCAGTTGTTAGCCTAGAATTACTATGTTATGCGTACAGCAAGCAAGTTATAGACCAAATCGCATAAATTGGAATGAAACATTTCATGTTTGTTTTGAAGATGGTTTGCTACTTGCAAGTAGGCTAAAATGCAGGTTTTGCCACCCTCAAGTGGGCTTTTAGAAAAGATGGTTTTGCCACTATCTAGTGGGCTTAAAATTCACAGTTTTAATGCGTTATCCCAATTTAAGCAATTCGACCTCCATCCACAGGCATTCAAGCAGTTATATCACATAAGCAGCTAGCCTCATGGTAATCATGCTATCATGGCAACACTCACACGCATGCGGCATGCTAAAGCATAAAAGCTCACCTGAATTCGCATTTCTTCAAGTTGGCATGACGTTTGTGATCACGTAGTGTTTGTAGAACCGTTCACAAGTGCTGCCCATGGACACATGCAAGATGCGACTAAGATAGGCTCGGCTAATCTATAATGACATGTGAAATGCTACAACTAACACGTATTCAATTTGGAATTGAAATACAAATACAATTTAGAATGATGTGCCGAGCCTGGTGCATGCGAGACAAATGTATGAATGCACGCACGCATATCATAAGGTATGCTAATTTAAATATGCCCTAGTCTACCATCATAAGCGGGTAAGTAAAAGGGAAGAAAGACGTGGGGTTGGAAGACATACACACACTCACGCACACTTATTACACAATTGCCCTCACTCAGAGGGTCCAAATAAAATATTACAGTCCGAATAAATAATACATTAATTATTACAGAATCTCTAATTAATTAACAGAATGAATGCAAAAAGAAAGGTGGCCACAGCCCCCGCCTCGGGATGCGCGAATGATGCATGCTCGAACCCGTCTTGCCCGGAAAGTTCGTACCATACCACTGCCGCCTCTGTTTACACTGCCCGGCTTCTCTGAAAATTGCCAAAGTTCTGGGACAGGTCCTCTGAACACTGTGGAAACACCATCGGCTGGAGGAAATGTCCACCGGCCATTGAAAATATCCATCGGCTGCTGATGAAGTAATCGGCCATTCGCCAATGGCCGGTCGGCACTCTATACTGCCGGTCGGCTAAAAATCCCTGTAGAATCTGGTTTTTGACAGCAACAAGGACAGACAGTGTATGGCATGGAATTTCAAGCAAGTATATGCATGGCTACTCTCCCAATCATGTAACGGACTCAAGGGAGTATGACCCTTGACCCTCGGGCTATCAATTGTGCATTTGATGCATGATAGCCTAAGGAGCCAAGGTCGCAATTCAATGTAAAAATGCATGCAACACACAAATGAGGACCAAGATCCTATCATGCCAAAGTCAAGGGCCTCGGTGACCGAAGGTTGAGGTATGTTTTGTCACTCGAAGTACAAACACCCCTCATCCTTCAGGTTTGGTTTGACACCCCAAACCAAACAATGTAATGCATGTATGCACTTGTGATTCACGTTATGCAACATGAGACTAAGATGCAAAACATGTCAAACATGTCAAAGTGCCAATCATATAAGATGCAAATGTAATGCAAACATGGACAAATATGCTCTAAGGCTAGCATGGGACAACATGTAATGAGCCAAATAAGCAACGAGCATATGATAAGCATGCGATGGTGGATCCAAACCACAAAGGGGGGAGGGGACCTCAGCCCACCCAAAACAGTGACCAAAATGTCCAAAAAGTGGACAAACACCCAATGCAAACAAGCATGGCAATAGGCCCAAGGACTAAGGCACAGGGTGGAGCACTTTGCTACCACTAACAAGGCTACTCATGGCATGAACTAAGCAACAAAGAAAAAAGGTTTTTAACATGTGAAATGAGTCCCCGCGGCCCCATGATATGGCAGCCCAAATGCTTAAGCATGGTAGCATACAAAATGACCACCCATTAAGGCGCAAAACTACAACACTTCAAGGCAATGAATGAGACGCAAATGATAATGTAAATGGAAGCATGTAAGGCAACTTAACAAAG
>NW_021027505.1:738452-762955 GCF_004153795.1 Camellia sinensis
AAAACCTATTCGACCCCTTGTTTATGATGACAGATATGTAATTATGATATTTACTTGCCATTTTGCGTGCTTAGGTTTTAAACACTCGGACACCTGTTCGGACCCTTTGCTGACTATCGTGATGCAGATTACGTAATTTTGTGTTCACTGCCATCTCGTACATTAGGCTATTTGAAGACTCGTACAGGTATGTCAAACCCCTTGCAAGATGGCAGATATGTTAATTGTGTGTTTACTTGCCATTTCTCAGCAGTAGGGTTTAATAAGATCACGACACAGTGTTCGGATCCTGTTGGATGATGGCAGATTGTTAATTATGGTGTTTACTAGCCATGTTCACATGCATTAGGGTTCTAACACTCGGACACTTATTCAGACCTCTTGATGATGGCAGATGTGTAATTATGGTGTTTACTAGCCATTTGTCATACATTAGGCTTTAAACACTCGCGCACTTATCGAACCCTCTTGCATGATGGTAGATATGTAATTATGGTGTTTACTGCCATTTCTCCTGCGTTTGGGGTATAACACTCGGACCTATTCGGACACTTTTGCATGATAGCAGATATGTAATTATGGTTACTGCCCATTGTCACATGCATTAGGGTTGAACACCGGACACTTATCGGACCTCTTGCATGATGGCAGATATGTGATTATGGTGTTTACTTGCATTTCACGTGCACTTTGGGTTTAAACACTCGGACACTTATTCGGCATCCTCTTGCATGGTGGTATATATGTAATTACAGTGTTTACTTGCACTTCTCATGCATTAGGATCGAAAACTCGAACAGCCATTCGGACCCACTTGCTTGATGGTAGATATGTAATTATGGTGTTACTTGCCATTCTCTCGTGGCATTAGGATTGAAGACTTGGAGACATATTCAGACCCTATGCATGATGGTAGATATGCTAATTAGAGTGTTTACTTGCCATTTCTCAGGATTAGGGTTTAAACACTCAGACACTTATTCGACCTCTTTCATAATGGCAGATATGTAATTATGGTGTTTACTTGCCATTTCTCATGCATTAGGGTTCGAACACTCGCACACCAATTCAGACCCTCTTGCATGATGGCAAGAAACGTAATTATGGTGTTTACTTGCCATTCTCGTGCATTAGATTTGAAGACTCGGACAGGTATTCAGTGCTCATGCAAGATGGCAAATATGTAATTGCCGGTGTTTACTTGCCATTTCTCATGCATTAGGGTTTTAACACTCACCACACTATTCGACCCTCTTGCATGATGGTAGATATGTAATTATGGTGTTTACTTGCCATTTCTCATGCATTAGGGTTTAAACACTCAGACACTTATTCGGACCTTCTTGCATAATGGCAGATATGTAATTTTGGTGTTTACTTGCCATTTCTCATGCATTAGGGTTCGAACACTCGCACACTTATTCAGACCCTCTTGCATGATGGCAGAAACGTAATTATGGTGTTTACTTGCCATTTCTAATGCATTAGCGTTCGAACACCCGAACACCTATTCGGACTCTCTTGCATGATGGCAGATATGTAATTATGATCTTTGCGTGCGATCTCTCGTGCATTAGGGTTTAAACACTCAGACACTTATTCGGACCTTCTTGCATAATGGCAGATATGTAATTTTGGTGTTTATTTGCCATTTCTCATGCATTCGGGTTCGAACACTCGGACACCTAATCGGACCCTCTTGCATGATGGCAGATATGTAGTTATGGTGTTTACCAACCATTTCACATATATTTGGGTTCAAACACTCGGACACTTATTCAGACCCTCTGGCATGATGGCAGATATGTAGTTATGGCGTTTACTTGCCACTTCTCAGGCATTAGGGTTTAAACACTCGGACACTTATTCGGACCCTCTTGCATGATGACAGATATGTAATTATGATGTTTACTTGCCATTTCTCTTACGTTGGGGTTTAAACACTTGAATACTTATTCGGACCCTTTTGCATGATGATAGATATGTAATTATGGTTTTTACTTGCCATTTCTCATGCATTAGGGTTCGGACCCTCTTGCATGATGGCAGATATGTAACTATGGTGTTTACTTGACGTTTCTTGTGCATTAGGGTTTAAACACTCAGACACTTATTCGGACCATCTTGCATGATGGCAGATATGTGATTATGGTGTTTAATTGCCATTTCACATGCATTTGGGTTTAAACACACGGACACTTATTCGGACCATCTTGCATGGTGGTATATATGTAATTATGGTGTTTACATGCCACTTCTCATGCATTAGGGATCCAAACTCGGACAGGTATTCGGACCCACTTGCTTGATGGCAGATCTGTAATTATGGTGTTTACTTGCCATTTCCAGTGCATTAGGATTTGAAGACTCGGACAAGTATTCAGACACTCATGCAAGATGGCAGATATGTAATTGCTGTGTTTACTTGCCATTTCTCATGCATTAGGGTTTTAACACTCGCACACTTATTCGTACCCTCTTGCTTAATGGTAGATATGTAATTATGATGTTTACTTGCCATTTCTAATGCATTAGCGTTCGAACACCCGAACACCTATTCGGACACACTTGCATGATGGCAGATATGTAATTATGGTTTTACTTTCCATTTCTCGTGCATTAGGGTTTAAACACTCGGACACTTATTCGAACCCTCTTGCATGATGGCAGATATGTAGTTATGATGTCTACTTGCCATTTTTTGTGCATTAGGGTTCGAACACTCGAACACCTATTGGGACACTCTTGTATGATGACAGATATGTAATTATGAGCTATACGTGCCATCTATCGTGCATTAGGGTTTGAACACTCGGACACTTATTCGGACCTTCTTGCATGATGGCAGATATGTAATTATGGTGTTTACTTGCCATTTCTCAAGGTTTAAACACTTGGACCCTTATTCGGACCCCGTTGCGTGATGGCAGATATGTAATTATGATGTTTACTTGCCATTTCTCATGCATTAGGGTTTAAACACACGGACACATGTTCGGATCCTTTTGCATGATGGCAGATATGTAATTTTGGTGTTTACTAGCCATTTCACATACATTAGGGTTCGAACACTCGGACACTTATTTAGACCCTCTGCCATGAAGGCAGATATGTAATTGTGGTGTTTACTTGCCATTTCTCACGCATTAGGGTTTAAACACTCGGATACTTATTCGGACCCTCTTGCATGATGGCAGATATGTAATTATGGTTTTTACTTGCCATTTCTCAAGCCTTAGGGTTCGAACACTAGGACACGTATTCGGACCCTCTTGCATGATGGCAGATATGTAACTATGGTGTTTACTTGTCATTTCACATGCAATTGGCTTTAAACACTCGGACACTTATTCGGACCCTCTTGCATGGTGGTAGATATGTAATTATGGTGTTTTTCCACTTCTCATGCATTAGGGTTCGAACGCTCGGACACCTATTCGGACCCTCTTGCATGATGGAAGAAATGTAATTATGGTGTTTACTTGCCATTACTCGTGCATTAGGATTTGAAGACTCGGACAGGTCTTCAGTCCCTCACGCAAGATGGCAGATATGTAATTATGGTGTTTACTTGCCATTTCTCATGCAATGGGGTTTAAACACTCAGACACTTGTTCGGACCCTCTTGCATATGGCAGATATGTAATTTTGGTGTTTACTTGCCATTTCTCGTACATTAGGATTTTTAGACTTGGAAACATATTCAGACCCTCATGCATGATGGTCGATATGTAATTATGGTATTTACTGGCCATTTCTCATGCATTAGGGTTTAAACACTCAGACACTTATTCGGACCCTCTTGCAGAATGGCAGATATGTAATTATGGTGTTTACATGCCATTTCTCACGCGTTAGGGTTTAAACACTCGGATACTTATTCGGACCCTCTTGCATGATGGCAGATATGTAATTATGGTGTTTACTTGCCATTTCTCTTACGTTGGGGTTTAAGCACTCGAATACTTATTCGGAACCTCTTGCATGATGGTAGATATGTAATTATGGTTTTTACTTGCCATTTCTCATGCATTAGGGTTCAAACACTAGGACACCTATTCGGACCCTCTTTTTTTTTTTTTTTGGGTAAGTAAGTCATAAAATAAAGACAGTAAAATGTACAAGTTTACAAGGGGCATACCCCAGGTACACCGAACAACAAATAATAGACGAACAAAGCACCACAAACTACCACTAGACATCCTACAACAAAAAGCCACACTTGCAGGAGCGAAAGAACAACAGAAAATAGAACCCCATTTTGCCCATATATCCTTTTTGTCCCCAAGTAACCCCTATGATCAGAAATAATAGATGGAAACTTGGGATGGATATATGGGCGAATAAGCAAAAAACACCACAGATACATAAAACATAACAGAAAACACACAAAACAAATGTAACTAACTAAACACCCAACAAGACCAATCGAAAAATGATAACTGCCCCCGCTTGCTCCCAGTCTCTACCTCGGATGAAAACATAGAATCCAATAAGCATCTCGCTTCTCATAGCCGTGACATCCTAGCCACTCAACCAAAGCCATGATGAAGGAAAATATCTATCCCATGAAAGATCTTGGCTAAGTCACATGAAGCCTGCATAGTCAAAAACCATAATCCACGGTCCTGAGAAGTTTAGTGAAAAAACAATAGCCCCGCTACAACAAACCAATACATAGCCAATCAAAATATGAGAGCAATCATCACATCCCCCAGTCCCTTCCTTAGTAGATCACAAGCCTCAAACCCCACGGCAGTGTCCCCTTCACTCCATGTCAGGCGTGGCCATTCTCTAACTCGGCTAGTTAACAAACCATTATTCCCCATAGCAGTGACTCCCCAATCACTCTTGGTGGAGATGGCTCGAAACCACCCTCATATCGAGTCACATGAGGATCACACAATCAATCAACATGAAATAACCGACTACAAAAGGTCCGTTGCATTGTGGCTAAACAAAATTAAAGGCCCACTTTTTCCAAACCAAAAACCACTCACCACTTGGATTTATCAAACAACATAGAAGCATAGCCCATGCAAAATGTTGTCCACACAAAAGAGCTAATCAAATTCAATTAACTCACCACACATCTCCCAGTTCCAGCAATGGCAAATTCCACACCTCAATTCCCCATGGCAGTGTCCCCCTCACTCCACACCAGAAGAGGTCAGAGAACTGCTCGAAGCCGAAAGACATGAATATGTATAGATCCTTAACCAAATAACGAAAAACCAAATATAGTAGACAGCAGAATCTATGGACTAACAAATTTAGTAATCCCATATTGAGACGCCCAAAATAATAGATCACCAGCCACAAAAACAGTAGGCACATTTGACAATATCTCCATTAAGTTCAAAAGCCATTAATATAATCAAATCTTCACCAAGTGGGCCCAAAACCACAAGCAACCCACTATTTCAACAACAAACCCAACCCACGTGCAAAACCGTGTGTCACAATCCAGTGATCCAAATCAAACGGTGATCCAAATAAAACAAAACCCATATAGATGCTTTAAGAGAAATAGAAATGCCTTACCATGTATATATTGGCTGGCCCCACCTAACTCTAAGTAAAACCAGCTCCGACGTGGGTTCTCTAACCAATTTAAAAATAGGGCCCACCACCCACTACAAAACACACCAAATCCCATTAATATACAAATCCCATATAATATTGCAATATAAAACAAAACCAATGCTGGCAGATATGTAACTATGGTGTTTACTTGTCGTTTCTCGTGCATTAGGGTTTAAACAATCGGACACTTATTCGGACCCTCTTGCATGATGGCAGATATGTGATTATGGTGTTTACTTGCCATTTCACATGCATTTGGGTTTAAACGCTCGGACACTTATTCGGATCCTCTTGCATGGTGGTACATATGTAATTATGGTGTTTACTTGCCACTTCTCATGCATTAGGGATCGAAAACTTGGACAGCCATTCGAACCCTCTTGCATAATGACATATATGTAATTATGATGTCTACTTGCTATTTCTCGTGCAATAGGATTTGAAGACTTGGATACATATTCAGACCCTCATGCATGATGGAGGATAAGTAATTATGGTGTTTACTTGCCATTTCTCTTGCATTAGGGTTTAAACACTCAGACACTTATTCGGACCCTTTTGCATAATGGAAGATATGTAATTATGGTGTTTACTTGCCATTTCTCATGCATTAGGGTTCGAACACTCGGACACCTATTCGGACCCACTTGCATGATGCCAAATACATAATTATGATGTTTACTTTCCATTTCTCGTGCATTAAGATTTGAAGACTCAGACAGGTATTCAGACCCTCATGCAAGATGGCAGATATGTAATTATGGTGCTTACTTGCCATTTCTCATGCATTAGGGTTTAAACACTCAGACACTTAGTCGGACCCTCTTGCATAATGGCAGATATGTAATTATGGTGTTTACTTGCCATTTCTCACGGATTAGGGTTCGAACACTCGGACACCTATTGAGACCCTCTATCATGATGGCAGATATGCAATTATGGTGTTTACTTGCCGTTTCTCGCGCGTTAGGGTTTAAACAATCGGACACTTATTCGGATCCTCTTATATGATGGCAAATATTAAATTATGGTGTTTACTTGCTATTTCTCATGCGTTGGGGTTCGAACACTCGGACACCCATTCGGACCCTCTTGCATGATGATAGCTATGTAATTATGGTGTTTACTAGCCATTTCTCATACATTAGGGTTCGATCACTTAGACTCTAATTCAGACCTTCTTTCATGATGGCAGATATGTAATTATGGTGTTTACTTGCCATTTTTCATGCATGAGGGTTTAAACTCTCGGACACTTATTCGGACCCTCTGGCATGATGGCAGATATGTAATTATGGTGTTTACTTGCCATTTCTCATGCATTAGGGTTCCAACACTCAGACACCCATTCGGACCCTCTTGCATGATGGCAGATATGTAATTATGGTGTTTACCTGCCATTTCTCTTGCATTGGGGTTTAAACACTCGAACACTTTTTCGGACCCACTTGCATGATGACAGATAACGACACCCATTCGGACCCTCTTGCATGAGGGCAGATATGTAATTATGGTGTTTACCTGTCATTTGTCTTGCATTGGGGTTTAAATACACGGACACCAATTCGGACCCTCTTGAATGATGACAGATATGTAATTATGGTGTTTACTTGCCATTTCTCATGCATTAGGATTTAAAGTCTCAGACACTTATTCGGACCATCTAGCATGATGGCAGATATGTAATTATGGCGTTTACTTGCCATTTCTCTTGCATTAGGGTTAAAACACTCAGACACTTATTCGGACCATCTTGCATAATGGCCGATACGTAATTATGGTGTTTACTTTCCATTTCTCATGCATGAGGGTTCGAACACTCGGACACCTATTCGGACCCTCTTGCATGATGGCAGATATGTAATTATGGTGTTTGCTTGCCGTTTCTCCTGCATTAGGGTTTAAACAATCGGACACTTATTTGGACCCTCTTGCATGACGACAAATCTTTAATTATGGTGTTTACTTGTCATTTCTCATGCATTTGGGTTTAAACCCTCGGACACTTATTCGAACCCTCTGGCATGATGGCAGATGTGTAATTATGGTGTTTACTTGCCATTTCTCTTACGTTAGCATTCGAACACTCGAACACTTATTTGAACACTCAAGCAAGATGGCAGATATGTAATTATGGTGTTTACTTGCCATTTCGCATGCATTAGGGTTTAAACAGAGAGACATGTATTCAGATTCGCTTGCATGATGGCAGATATGTAATTATGGTGTTTACTAGCCATTTCACATACATTAGGGCTCGAACACTCGGACACTTATTCAGACCCTCTTGCATTATGGCAGATATGTAATTATGGTGTTTAGTTGCCGTTTCTCACGCATTAGGGTTTAAACACTCGGACACTTATTTGGACCCTCTTGCATGATGGCTGATATGTAATTATGGTGTTTACCTGCCATTTTTCTTGCATTGGGGTTTAAACACTTGGACACTTATTCGGACCCTCTTGCATAATGGCAAATATGTAATTATGGTGTTTACTTGCCATTTCTCAGGCATTAGGGTTCGAACACTCGGACACCTATTCGGATCCTCTGACATGATGGTAGATATGTAATTGTGGTGTTTACTAGCCGTTCCTCGTGCATTAGGGTTTAAACACTCGGACACTTTTTCGGACCCTCTTGCATGATGATAGTTATGTAATTATGGTCTTTACATGCCATTTCTCACGCATTTGGGATAAACACTCGGACACTTATTCGGACCCCCTTGCATGATGGCAGATATTCAATTATGGTGTTTACTTGCCATTTCACATGCATTAGGGTTCGAACACTCAGACAACCACTCGGACCCTCTTGCGTGATGGCAGATATGTAATTATGTTGTTTACTTACCATTTCCCGTGCATTAGGATTTGAAGACTCGGACAGGTATTTAGACCCTCATGCAAGATGGCAGATATGTAATTATGGTGTTTAGTTGCCATTTTTCATGCATTAGGGTTTAAACACTCTGACACTTATTCAGACCCTCTTGCATGATGGCAGATATGTAATTATGGTCTTTACTTGCCATTTCTCATGCATTGGCGTTCGAACACTCGGACACCTATTCGGACCCCTTGCCCGATGGCGGATATGTAATTATGCTGTTTACTTGCCATTTCTCCTGCGTTGGGGTTTAAACACTCGGATACTTATTCAGACTCTCTTGCATGATGGCAGATATGTAATTATGGTTTTTACTTGCGATTTCTCATGCATTAGGGTTCGAACACTAGGACACCTATTTGGACCCTCTTGCATGATGGCAGATACGTAACTATGTTGTTTAGTTTCCGTTTCTCGTGCATTAGGGTTTAAACACTCGAACACTTATTCGGATACTCTTGCATGATGGCAGGTATGAGATTATGGTGTTTACTTGCCATTTCACATGCGTTTGGGTTTAAATACTCGGACACTTTTTCGGACCCTCTTGCATTGTGGTATATATGTAATTATGGTGTTTACTTGCCACTTCTCATGAATTAGGGATCGAAAACTCGGACAGCCATTCGGACCCTCTTGCATGATGGCAGATATCTAATTATTGTGTTTGCTTGCCATTTCTCGTGCATTAGGATTTGAAGACTTTGCGACATATTCAGACCCTCATGCATGATGGTAGATATGTAATTATGGTGTTTACTTGCCATTTCTCATGCATTAGGGTTTAACCACTCAGACACTTATTCGGACCCTCTTTCATAATGGCAGATATGTAATTATGGTGTTTACTTGCCATTTCTCATGCATTAGGGTTCAAACACTCGGACACCTATTCGGACCCTCTTGCATGGTAGCAGATACGTAATTATGGTGTTTACTTGCCATTTCGCGTGCATTTGGATTTGAAGACTCGGACAGGTACTCAGACCCTCATGCAAGATGGTAGATATGTAATTGTGGTGTTTACTTGCCATAGCTCAAGCATTAGGGTTTTAACACTCACACACTTATTCGGACCCTCTTGCATGATGGTTGATATGTAATTATGGTGTTTACTTCCCATTTCTCATGCATTAGGGTTCGAACACTCAGACACCCATTTGGACCCTCTTGCATGATGGTGGATAAGTAATTATGGTGTTTACTTGCCATTTCTCATGCATTAGGGTTCGAACACTCGGACACATATTCGGACCCTCTTGCATGATGCCAGATACGTAATTATGGTGTTTACTTCCCATTTCTGATGCATTAGGAATTGATGACTCAGACAGGTATTCAGACTCTCATGCAAGATGGTAGATATGTAATTATAGTGCTTACTTGCCATTTCGCATGCATTAGGGTTTAAACACTCAGACACTTATTCGGACCCCGTTGCGTCATGGCAGATATGTAATTATGATGTTTACTTGCCATTTCTCATCCATTAGGGTTTAAACACACGGATACATGTTCGGATCCTTTTGCATGATGGCAGATATGTAATTTTGGTGTTTACTAGCCATTTCACATACATTAGGGTTCGAACACTCGGACACTTATTTAGACCCTCTGCCATAAAGGCAGATATGTAATTGTGGTGTTTGCTTGCCATTTCTCACGCATTAGGGTTTAAACACTCGGATACTTATTCGGACCCTCTTGCATGATGGCAGATGTGTAATTATGGTTTTTACTTGCCATTTCACAAGCCTTAGGGTTCGAACACTAGGACACGTATTCGGACCCTCTTGCATGATGGCAGATATGTAACTATGGTGTTTACTTGTCATTTCACATGCAATTGGCTTTAAACACTCGGACACTTATTCGGACCCTCTTGCATGGTGGTAGATATGTAATTATGGTGTTTAGTTGCCACTTCTCATGCATTAGGGTTCGAACACTCAGACACCTATTCGGACCCTCTTACATGATGGCAGAAATGTAATTATGGTGTTTACTTGCCATTACTCGTGCATTAGGATTTCAAGACTCGGACAGGTATTCAGTCCCTCACGCAAGATGACAGATATGTAATTATGGTGTTTACTTGCCATTTCTCATGCAATGGGGTTTAAACACTCAGACACTTATTCGGACCCTCTTGCATAATGGCAGATATGTAACTTTGGTGTTTACTTTCCATTTCTCGTACATTAGGATTTTTAGACTTGGAAACATATTCAGACCCTCATGCATGATGGTCGATATGTAATTATGGTATTTACTGGCCATTTCTCATGCATTTGGGTTTAAACACTCAGACACTTATTCGGACCCTCTTGTAGAATGGCAGACATGTAATTATGGTGTTTACATGCCTTTTCTCACGCATTAGGGTTTAAACACTCGGACACTTATTTGGACCCTCTTGCATGATGGCTGATATGTAATTATGGTGTTTACCAGCCATTTTTCTTGCATTGGGGTTTAAACACTTGGACACTTATTCGGACCCTCTTGCATAATGGCAGATATGTAATTATGGTGTTTACTTGCCATTTCTCAGGCATTAGGATTCGAACACTCGGACACCTATTCGGACCCTCTGACATGATGGTAGATATGTAATTGTGGTGTTCACTTGTCGTTCCTCGTGCATTAGGGTTTGAACACTGGGACACTTTTTCGGACCCTCTTGCATGATGATAGACATGTAATTATGGTGTTTACATGCCATTTCTCACGCATTTGGGATAAACACTCGGACACTTATTCGGACCCCCTTGCATGATGGCAGATATTCAATTATGGTGTTTACTTGCCATTTGACATGCATTAGGGTTCGAACGCTCAGACAACCATTCAGACCCTCTTGCATGATGGCAGATATGTAATTATGTTGTTTACTTACCATTTCCCGTGCATTAGGATTTGAAGACTCGGACAGGTATTTAGACCCTCACGCAAGATGGCAGATATATAATTATGGTGTTTAGTTGCCATTTTTCATGCATTAGGGTTTAAACACTCAAACACTTATTCAGACCCTCTTGCATGACGGCAGATATGTAATTATGGTGTTTACTTGCCATTTCTCATGCATTAGCGTTCGAATACTCGGACACCTATTCGGACCCCTTGCCTGATGGCGTATATGTAATTATGGTGTTTACTTGCCATTTCTCCTGCGTTGGGGTTTAAACACTCGGATACTTATTCGGACTCTCTTGCATGATGGCAGATATGTAATTATGGTTTTTACTTGCCATTTCTCATGCATTAGGGTTCGAACACTAGGACACCTATTCGGACCCTCTTGCATGATGGCAGATACGTAACTATGGTGTTTAGTTGCCGTTTCTCGTGCATTAGGGTTTAAACACTCGGACACTTATTCGGACACTCTTGCATGATGACAGATATGAGATTATGGTGTTTACTTGCCATTTCACATGCATTTGGGTTTAAATACTCGGACACTTTTTCGGACCCTCTTGCATGGTGGTATATATGTAATTATGGTGTTTACTTGCCACTTCTCATGAATTAGGGATCGAAAACTCGGACAACCATTCGGACCCTCTTGCATGATGGCAGATATCTAATTATTGTGTTTGCTTGCCATTTCTCGTGCATTAGGATTTGAAGACTTTGAGACATATTCAGACCCTTATGCATGATGGTAGATATGTAATTATGGTGTTTACTTGCCATTTCTCATGCATTAGGGTTCGAACACTCGGACACCTATTCGGACCCTCTTGCATGGCGGCAGATACGTAATTATGGTGTTTACTTGCCATTTCTCGTGCATTTGGATTTGAAGACTCGGACAGGTACTCAGGCCCTCATGCAAGATGGCAGATATGTAATTGTGGTGTCTACTTGCAATTTCTCAAGCATTAGGGTTTTAACACTCACACACTTATTCGGACCCTCTTGCATGATGGTAGATATGTAATTATGGTGTTTACTTCCCATTTCTCATACATTAGGGTTCGATCACTTGCATGATGGCAGATATGTAATTATGGTTTTTACTTGCCATTTCTCATGCATTAGGGTTCGAACACTAGGACACCTATTCGGACCCTCTTGCATGATGGCAGATATGTAATTATGGTGTTTACCTGCCATTTGTCTTGCATTGGGGTTTAAACACACGGACACCCATTCGGACCCTTTTGAATGATGACAGATATGTAATTACGGTGTTTATTTGCCATTTTCTCATGCGATGGGGTTTAAACACTCGGATACTTATTCGGACCCTCTTGCATGATGGCAGATATGTAATTATGGTTTTTACTTGCCGTTTCTCATGCATTAGGGTTCGAACACTAGGACACCTATTCGGACCCTCTTGCATGATGGCAGATATGTAACTATGGTGTTTACTTGCCGTTTCTCGTGCATTAGGGTTTAAACACTCGGACACTTATTCGGACCCTCTTGCATGATGGCAGATCTGTGATTATGGTGTTTACTTGCCATTTCACGTGCATTTGGGTTTAAACACTCGGACACATATTTGGACCCTCTTGCATGCTGGTATATATGTAATTACGGTGTTTACTTGCCACTTCTCATGCATTAGGGATCGAAAACTCGGACAGCCATTGGGACCCACTTGCTTGATGGCAGATATGTAATTATGGTGTTTACTTGCCATTTCTCGTGCATTAGGATTTGAAGACTTGGAGACATATTCAGACCCTCATGCATGATGGTAGATATGTAATTATGGTGTTTGCTTGCCATTTCTCAGGCATTAGGGTTTAAACACGCAGACACTTATTCGGACCCTTTTTCATAATGGCAGATATGTAATTATGGTGTTTACTTGCCATTTCTCATGCATTAGGGTTCGAACACTCGCACACCTATTCAGACCCTCTTGCATGATGGCAGAAATGTAATTATGGTGTTTACTTGCCATTTCTCGTGCATTAGGATTTGAAGACTCGGACAGGTATTCAGACCCTCTTGCAAGATGGCAGATATGTAATTGCGGTGTTTACTTGCCATTTCTGATGCATTAGGGTTTTAACACTCACACACTTATTCGGACCCTCTTGGATGATGGTAGATATGTAATTATGGTGTTTACCTGCCATTTCTAATGCATTAGCGTTCGAACACCCGAACACCTATTCGGACTCTCTTGCATGATGGCAGATATGTAATTATGATCTTTGCGTGTGATCTCTCGTTCATTATGGTTTAAACACTCAGACACTTATTCGGACCTTCTTGCATAATGGCAGATATGTAATTTTGGTGTTTACTTGCCATTTCTCATGCATTCGGGTTCGAACACTCGGACACCTATTCGGACCCTCTTGCATGATGGCAAATATGTAGTTATGGTGTTTACCAGCCATTTCACATACATTAGGGTTCGAACACTCGGACACTTATTCAGACCCTCTGGCATGATGACAGATATGTAATTATGGCGTTTACTTGCCACTTCTCAAGCATTAGGGTTTAAACACTCGGACACTTATTCGGACCCTCTTGCATGATGGCAGATATGTAATTATGATGTTTACTTGCCATTTCTCTTACGTTGGGGTTTAAACACTTGAATACTTATTTGGACCCTCTTGCATGATGGTAGATATGTAATTATGGTTTTTACTTGCCATTTCTCATGCATTAGGGTTTGGACCCTCTTGCATGATGGCAGATATGTAACTATGGTGTTTACTTGACGTTTCTTGTGCATTAGGGTTTAAACACTCGGACACTTATTCGGACCATCTTGCATGATGGCAAATATGTGATTATGGTGTTTACTTGCCATTTCACATGCATTTGGGTTTAAACACACGGACACTTATTCGGACCATCTTGCATGGTGGTATATATGTAATTATGGTGTTTACATGCCACTTCTCATGCATTAGGGATCGAAAACTCGGACAGCCATTCGGACCCACTTGCTTGATGGAAGATCTGTAATTATGGTGTTTACTTGCCATTTCCAGTGCATTAGGATTTGAAGACTCGGACAGGTATTCAGACCCTCATGCAAGATGGTAGATATGTAATTGCGGTGTTTACTTGCCATTTCTCATGCATTAGGGTTTTAACACTCACACACTTATTCGGACCCACTTGCTTGATGGTAGATATGTAATTATAGTGTTTACTTGCCATTTCTAATGCATTAGCGTTCGAACACCCGAACACCTATTCGGACTCACTTGCATGATGGCAGATATGTAATTATGGTTTTTACTTGCCATTTCTCATGCATTAGGGTTTAAACACTCGGACACTTATTCGGACCCTCTTGCATGATGGCAGATATGTAGTTATGATGTCCACTTGCCATTTTGTGTGCATTAGGGTTCGAACACTCGAACACCTATTGGGACACTCTTGTATGATGACAGATATGTAATTATGAGCTTTACGTGCCATTTCTCGTGCATTAGGGTTTAAACACTCGAACACTTATTTTGGGGTTTAAACACTCGAACACTTTTTCGGACCCACTTGCATGATGACAGATAAAGACACCCATTCGGACCCTCTTGCATGATGGCAGATATGTAATTATGGTGTTTACCTGCCATTTCTCTTGCATTGGGGTTTAAAACACTCGGACATTTTTCGGACCCACTTGCATGATGACAGATAAAGACACCCATTCGGACCCTCTTGCATGAGGGCAGATATGTAATTATGGTGTTTACCTGCCATTTGTCTTGCATTGGGGTTTAAACACATTGACACCAATTCGGACCCTCTTGAATGATGACAGATATGTAATTATGGTGTTTACTTGCCATTTCTCATGCATTAGGATTTAAAGTCTCAGACACTTATTCGGACCATCTTGCATAATGGCCGATATGTAATTATGGTGTTTACTTGCCATTTCTCATGCATGAGGGTTCGAACACTCGGACACCTATTTGGACCCTCTTGCATGATCGCAGATATGTAATTATGGTGTTTGCTTGTCATTTCTCCTGCATTAGGGTTTAAACAATCGGACACTTATTCGGACCCCCTTGCATGACGACAAATATTTAATTATGGTGTTTACTTGTCATTTCTCATGCATTTGGGTTTAAACCCTCGGACACTTATTCGAACCCTCTGGCATGATGGCAGATGTGTAATTATGGTGTTTACTTGCCATTTCTCTTGCATTAGCATTCGAACACTCGAACACTTATTTGAACACTCAAGCAAGATGGCAGATATGTAATTATGGTGTTTACTTGCCATTTCGCATGCATTAGGGTTTAAACAGACGGACATGTATTCGGATTCGCTTGCATGATGGCAGATATGTATTTATGGTGTTTACTAGCCATTTCACATACATTAGGGCTCGAACACTCGGACACTTATTCAGACCCTCTTGCATTATGGCAGATATGTAATTATGGTGTTTAGTTGCCATTTCTCACGCATTAGGGTTTAAACACTCGGACACTTATTTGGACCCTCTTGCATGATGGCTGATATGTAATTATGGTGTTTACCTGCCATTTTTCTTGCATTGGGGTTTAAACACTTGGACACTTATTCGGACCCTCTTGCATAATGGCAGATATGTAATTATGGTGTTTACTTGCCATTTCTCAGGCATTAGGGTTCGAACACTCGGACACCTATTCGGACCCTCTGGCATGATGGTAGATATGTATTTGTGGTGTTTACTTGCCGTTCCTTGTGCATTAGGGTTTAAACACTCGGACACTTTTTCAGACCCTCTTGCATGATGATAGATATGTAATTATGGTGTTTACATGCCATTTCTCACGCATTTGGGATAAACACTCGGACACTTATTCGGACCCCCTTGCATGATGGCAGATATTCAATTGTGGTGTTTACTGGCCATTTCACATGCATTAGGGTTCGAACACTCAGACAACCATTCGGACCCTCTTGTTTGATGGCAGATATGTAATTAGGTTGTTTACTTACCATTTCCCGTGCATTAGGATTTGAAGACTCGGACAGGTATTTAGACCCTCATGCAAGATGGCAGATATGTAATTATGGTGTTTAGTTGCCATTTTTCATGCATTAGGGTTTAATCACTCAGACACTTATTCAGACCCTCTTGCATGATGGCAGATATGTAATTATGGTGTTTACTTGCCATTTCTCATGCATTAGCGTTCGAACACTCGGACACCTATGCGGACCCTCTTGCCTGATGGCGGATATGTAATTATGGTGTTTACTTGCCATTTCTCCTGCGTTGGGTTTTAAACACTCGGATACTTATTCAGACTCTCTTGCATGATGGCAGATATGTAATTATGGTTTTTACTTGCCATTTCTCATGCATTAGGGTTCGAACACTAGGACACCTATTCGGACCCTCTTGCATGATGGCGGATACGTAACTATGGTGTTTAGTTGCCGTTTCTCGTGCATTAGGGTTTAAACACTCGGACACTTATTCGGACACTCTTGCATGATGACAGATATGAGATTATGGTGTTTACTTGCCATTTCACATGCATTTGGGTTTAAATACTCGGACACTTTTTCGGACCCTCTTGCATGGTGGTATATATGTAATTATGGTGTTTACTTGCCACTTTTCATGAATTAGGGATCGAAAACTCGGACAGCCATTCGGACCCTCTTGCATGACGGCAGATATCTAATTATTGTGTTTGCTCGCCATTTCTCGTGCATTAGGATATGAAGACTTCGAGACATATTCAGACCCTCATCCATGATGGTAGATTTGTAATTATGGTGTTTACTTGCCATTTCTCATGCATTAGGGTTTAACCACTCAGACACTTATTCGGACCCTCTTGCATAACGGCAGATATGTAATTATGGTGTTTACTTGCCATTTCTCATGCATTAGGGTTCGAACACTCGGACACCTATTCGGACCCTCTTGCATGGTGGCAGATACGTAATTATGGTGTTTACTTGCCATTTCTCGTGCATTTGGATTTGAAGACTCGGACAGGTACTCAGACCCTCATGCAAAATGGCAGATATGTAATTGTGGTGTTTACTTGCCATTTCTCATGCATTAGGGTTTTAACACTCACACACTAATTCGGACCCTCTTGCATGATGGTAGATATGTAATTATGGTGTTTACTTGCCATTTCTTTTGCATTAGCGTTCGAACACCCGAACACCTATTCGGACTCCCGTGCATGATGGCAGATATGTAATTATGGTTTTTACTTGCCATTTCTCGTGCATTAGGGTTTAAACACTCGGACACTTATTCGGACCCTCTTGCATGATGGCGGATATGTAATTACGATGTCTACTTGCCATTTTGTGTGCATTAGGGTTCGAACACTCGAACACCTATTCGGAACCTCTTGTATGATGACAGATATGTAATTATGATCTTTACGTGCCATCTCTCGTGCATTAGGGTTTAAACACTCGGACACTTATTCGGACCTTCTTGCATGATGGCAGATATGTAATTATGGTGTTTACTTGCCATTTCTCAAACATTAAGGTTTAAAGACTTGGACACTTATTCGGACCGCTTTGCGTGGTGGCAGATATGTGATTATGGTGTTTACTTGCCATTTCTCATGCATTATGGTTTAAACATAGGGACATATCCCGGTGTAGTTAAAATGGCCAAGAACTAGACCCTTTTACACTCTCTAACCCACACAAATGTAGAGAGAGAGGGAGATATAGAGAGAGAGAGTGCTATACGTATGATATATATCAGATTTTCTAACCCTTGAAATGGGAGGAGAGGCCCTCTATTTATAGAGAAGATGAAGGCTTGAAGCTTCTAAGGGAAGCTAGGCAAAAGGGTCAAGGGGGTCAAGCTTCTTTTTTTTGGGGGAATAAGGGGGGTAAAGCTTCTCTTAGAAGCTTGGAGCAAAAGGGCCAAGCTTCTTGGAGATGCTAGGCACAGGGGTCAAGCTTCTCTTAGAACCTCGTGCAAAAGGTGCAAAAGGTGCAAGCTTCTCTTGGAAGCTTAGAAGGGTTTAAGCTTCATGGAAAAGCTTGGAGCAATGGTTCAAAAGGTTCAAGCTTCCCCAAGAAGCTAAAACCAAGGGTCCAAAAGGTTCAAGCTTCCTCAAGAAGCTAGAACCAAGGGTTCAAAAGGTTCAAGCTTCCTCAAGAAGCTAGAGCTAAGGGTTCAAGCTTCCACAAGAAGCTAAAACAGGGGTTCAAACCCACTCAAGAAAAGGGCTCGGCCATAAAAAGTGGCTGATTGACCAAAATCAGTGGCCGACCAACCAAACAGAGTGCCGACCGGCCAAACATTTGGCCGATGGAAACAAAACACAGCCGGTGGCCTCAAGACATGGCCGGTGATGTGTAGAGATGGCCATCATGCCACTCCCTGCCGTCAAAGGCAAAACACAAGTGTTTGGTGGAAAACCAAACACAAAACAGTTGAGTCGAGAGATCCTGAGGCAAGGCGCGTAGCCGAGACCTCCGGGAACTCAAGACGAACACAAACAAGGACGATCACCGAGTGTTCAAACGGTGACGGCCAGGTCTTGAGGACGGTCAAAAATGGGATGTCTACAGTTGCCCCTCTTTGACAGAACTCGAAAGTCATAAGAATGACGGGAGTGAGTGTCAAAGCCCAGAGACGACCCATTTTTGACAAGGCCGAAGACTTAGACAAAGCATACAAGCAGCAGACAAAGATATGCGCCTGAGGGCAGGGGCAAAATTCAAGACAATGCACGAAGCCGAGCATAACTTATGATCTTGCAAGAAACATAGGGACGTATCCCGGTGTTTCGGAAAGGTATATGTGTTGCAACGTATTCCAAATGCTCTTAACCAAAGAGGGGGAAACATAGGGACATATCCCGGTGTAGTTCAAATGGCCAAGAACTAGACCCTTTTGCACCCTCTAGCCCACACAAATGTAGAGAGAGAGGGAGATATAGAGAGAGAGAGTGATAGATGTATGATATATATCAGATTTTCTAACCCTTGAAATGGGAGGAGAGGCCCTCTATTTATAGAGAAGATGAAGGCTTGAAGCTTCTAAGGGAAGCTAGGCAAAAGGGTCAAGGGGGTCAAGCTTCTTTTTTTTGGGTGAATAAGGGGGGTCAAGCTTCTCTTAGAAGTTTGGAGCAAAAGGGCCAAGTTTCTTGGAGATGCTAGGCACAGGGGTCAAGCTTCTCTTAGAACTTCGTGCAAAAGGGGCAAAAGGTGCAAGCTTCTCTTGGAAGCTTAGAAGGGTTCAAGCTTCTTGGAGAAGCTTGGAGCAAACGTTCAAAAGGTTCAAGCTTCCCCAAGAAGCTAAAACCATGGGTCCAAAAGGTTCAAGCTTCCTCAAGAAGCTAGAACCAAGGGTTCAAAAGGTTCAAGGTTCCTCAAGAAGCAAGAGCTAAGGGTTCGCAGGGTTCAAGCTTCCACAAGAAGCTAAAACAGGGGTTCAAAAGGTTCAACCCTCTCAAGAAAAGGGCTCGGCCAGAAAAAGTGGCCGATTGACCAAAATCAGTGGCCGGCCGACCAAACAGAGTGCCAATCGGCCAAACATTTGGCCGATGGAAACAAAACATAGCCGGTGGCCTCAAGACATGGCCGGTGATGTGTGGGGATGGCCATCAAACCACTACCTACCCCTCAAAGGAAAAACACAAGTGTTTGGTGGAAAACCAAACACAAAACAGTCGAGTCGAGAGATCCTGAGGCAACGCGCGTAGCCGAGACCTCCGGGAACTGAAGACGAACACAAACAAGGACGATCACCGAGTGTTCAAACGGTGACGGCCAGGTCTTGAGGACGGTCAAAAATGGGGTGTCTACAGTTGCCCCTCTTTGACAGAAGTCGAAAGTCATAAGAATGACGGGAGTGAGTGTCAAAGCCCAGAGACGACCCATTTTTGACAAGGCCGAAGACTTAGACAAAGCATACAAGCAGCAGACAAAGATATGCGCTCGGGGGCAGGGCAAAATGCAAGACAATGTACGAAGCTGAGCATAACTTATGATCATGCAAGAAACATAGGGACGTATCCCGGTGTTTCGAAAAGGTATAAGCATTGGAACGTATTCCAAATGCTGTTAACCAAAGAGGGGGAAACATAGGGACATATCCCGGTGTAGTTCAAATGGCCAAGAACTAGACCCTTTTGCACCCTCTAACCCACACAAATGTAGAGAGAGAGGGAGATATAGAGAGAGAGTGTGATATATGTATGATATATATCAGATTTTCTAACCTTTGAAATGGGAGGAGAGGCCCTCTATTTATAGAGAAGATGAAGGCTTGAAGCTTCTAAGGGAAGCTAGGCAAAAGGGTCAAGGGGGTCAAGCTTCTTTTTTTTGGGTGAATAAGGGGCGTCAAGCTTCTCTTAGAAGCTTGGAGCAAAAGGGCCAAGCTTCTTGGAGATCCTAGGCACAGTGGTAAAGCTTCACATAGAACCTCGTTCAAAAGGTGCAAGCTTCTCTTGGAAGCTTAGAACGGTTCAAGCTTCTTGGAAAAGCTTGGAGCAAAGGTTCAAAAGGTTCAAGCTTCCCCAAGAAGCGAAAACCAAGGGTCCCAAAGGTTCAAGCTTCCTCAAGAAGCTAGAACCAAGGGTTCAAAAGGTTCAAGCTTCCTCAAGAAGTTAGAGCTAAGGGTTCAAAGGGTTCAAGCTTCCACAAGAAGCTAAAACAGGGGTTCAAACCCACTCAAGAAAAGGTCACGGCCAGAAAAAGTGGCCGATTGACCAAAATCAGTGGCCGGCCGACCAAACAGAGTGCTGACCGGCCAAACATTTGGCCGATGGAATCAAAACATAGGTGGTGGCCTCAAGACATGGCCGATGATGTGTGGGGATGGCCATCAAGCCACTCCCTGCCCCTCAAAGGCAAAACACAAGTGTTTGGTGGGAAACCAAACACAAAACAGTCGAGTCGAGAGATCTTGAGGCAAGGCGCGTAGCCGATACCTCCGGGAACTCAAGACGAACACAAACAAGGACGATCACCGAGTGTTCAAACGGTGACGGCCAGGTCTTGAGGACAGTCAAAAATGGGGTGTCTACAGCTGCCCCTCTTTGACAGAACTCGAAAGTCATAAGAATGACAGGAGTGAGTGTCAAAGCCCAGAGACGACCCATTTTTGACAAGGCCGAAGACTTAGACAAAGCATACAAGCAGCAGACAAAGATATGCGCCCGAGGGCAGGGGCAAAATGCAAGACAATGCACGAAGCCGAGCATGACTTATGATCATGCAACAAACATAGGGACGTATCCCGGTGTTTCGGAAAGGTATAAGCATTGGAACGTATTCCAAATGCTCTTAACCACAGAGAGGGAAACATAGGGACATATCCCGGTGTAGTTAAAATGGCCAAGAACTAGACCCTTTTCCACCCTCTAACCCACACAAATGTAGAGAGAGACGGAGATATAGAGAGAGAGAGTGATATATGTATGATATATATCAGATTTTCTAACCCTTGAAATGGGAGGAGAGGCCCTCTATTTATAGAGAAGATGAAGGCTTGAAGCTTTTAAGGGAAGCTAGGCAAAAGGGTCAAGGGAGTCAAGCTTCTTTTTTTTGGGTGAATAAGGGGGGTCAAGCTTCTCTTAGAAGTTTGGAGCAAAAGGGCCAAGCTTCTTGGAGATGCTAGGCACAGGGGTCAAGCTTCTCTTAGAACCTCGTGCAAAAGGGGCAAAAGGTGCAAGCTTCTCTAGGAAGCTTAGAAGGGTTCAAGCTTCTTGGAGAAGCTTGGAGCAAACGTTCAAAAGGTTCAAGCTTCCCCAAGAAGCTAAAACCATGGGTCCAAAAGGTTCAAGCTTCCTCAAGAAGCTAGAACCAAGGGTTCAAAAGGTTTAAGGTTCCTCCAGAAGCAAGAGCTAAGAGTTCAAAGGGTTCAAGCTTCCACAAGAAGCTAAAACAGGCGTTCAAAAGGTTCAACCCTCTCAAGAAAAGGGCTCGGCCAGAAAAAGTGGCCGATTGACCAAAATCAGTGGCCGGCCGACCAAACAAAGTGCCGATCGGCCAAACATTTGGCCGATGGAAACAAAACACAACCGGTGGCCTCAAGACACCAAACAGAGTGCCGACCGGCCAAAAATTTGGCCGATGGAAACAAAACACAGCCGAAGTGGCCGGCCGACCAAAGTAGAGTCGAGAGATCCTGAGGCAAGGCGCGCAGCCGAGACCTTTGGGAACTCAAAACGAATACAAACAAGGGCGATCACCGATTGTTCAAACGGTGACGTCCAAGTCTTGAGGACGGTCAAAAATGGGGTGTCTACAGTTGCCCCTCTTTGACAGAACTCGAAAGTCATAAGAATGACGGGAGTGAGTGTCAAAGCCCAGAGACGACCCATTTTTGACAAGGCCGAAGACTTAGACAAAGCATACAAGCAGTAGATAAAGATATGCGCTCGGGGGCAGGGGCAAAATGCAAGACAATGCACGAAGCTGAGCATAACTTATGATCATGCAAGAAACATAGGGACGTATCCCGGTGTTTCGAAAAGGTATAAGCATTGGAACGTATTCCAAATGCTCTTAACCAAAGAGGGGGAAACATAAGGACATATCCCGGTGTAGTTCAAATTTCCAAGAACTAGACCCTTTTGCACCCTCTAACCCACACAAATGTAGAGAGAGAGGGATATATAGAGAGAGAGAGTGATATACGTATGAAATATATCAGATTTTCTAACACTTGAAATGGGAGGAGAGGCCCTCTATTTATAGAGAAGATGAAGGCTTGAAGCTTCTAAGGGAAGCTAGGCAAAAGGGTCATGGGGGTCAAGCTTCTCTTAGAAGCTTGGAGCAATAGGGCCAAGCTTCTTGGAGAGGCTAGGCAAAGGGGTCAAGCTTCTCTTAGAACCTCGTGCAAAAGGTACAAAAGGTGCAACCTTCTCTTGGAAGCTTAGAAGGGTTCAAGCTTCTTGGAGAAGCTTGGAGCAAAGGTTCAAAAGGTTCAAGCCAAGAAGCTAGAGCTAAGGGTTCAAAGGGTTCAAGCTTCCACAAGAAGCTAAAACAGGGGTTCAAAAGGTTCAAACCCTCTCAAGAGAAGGGCTCGGCCAGAAAAAGTGGCCGATGGACCAAAATTAGTGGCTGGCCGACCAAACAGAGTGCCGGCCGACCAAACAGAGTGCCGGCCGACCAAACAGAGTGCCGGCCGACCAAACAGAGTGCCGGCCGACCAAACAGAGTGCCGGCCGACCAAACAGAGTGCCGGCCGACCAAACAGAGTGCCGGCCGACCAAACAGAGTGCCGGCCGACCAAACAGAGTGCCGGCCGACCAAACAGAGTGCCGGCCGACCAAACAGAGTGCCGGCCGACCAAACAGAGTGCCGGCCGACCAAACAGAGTGCCGGCCGACCAAACAGAGTGCCGGCCGACCAAACAGAGTGCCGGCCGACCAAACAGAGTGCCGGCCGACCAAACAGAGTGCCGGCCGACCAAACAGAGTGCCGGCCGACCAAACAGAGTGCCGGCCGACCAAACAGAGTGCCGGCCGACCAAACAGAGTGCCGGCCGACCAAACAGAGTGCCGGCCGACCAAACAGAGTGCCGGCCGACCAAACAGAGTGCCGGCCGACCAAACAGAGTGCCGGCCGACCAAACAGAGTGCCGGCCGACCAAACAGAGTGCCGGCCGACCAAACAGAGTGCCGGCCGACCAAACAGAGTGCCGGCCGACCAAACAGAGTGCCGGCCGACCAAACAGAGTGCCGGCCGACCAAACAGAGTGCCGGCCGACCAAACAGAGTGCCGGCCGACCAAACAGAGTGCCGGCCGACCAAACAGAGTGCCGGCCGACCAAACAGAGTGCCGGCCGACCAAACAGAGTGCCGGCCGACCAAACAGAGTGCCGGCCGACCAAACAGAGTGCCGGCCGACCAAACAGAGTGCCGGCCGACCAAACAGAGTGCCGGCCGACCAAACAGAGTGCCGGCCGACCAAACAGAGTGCCGGCCGACCAAACAGAGTGCCGGCCGACCAAACAGAGTGCCGGCCGACCAAACAGAGTGCCGGCCGACCAAACAGAGTGCCGGCCGACCAAACAGAGTGCCGACCGGCCAAACATTTGGCCGATGGAAACAAAACACAGT
>NW_021027505.1:763005-781761 GCF_004153795.1 Camellia sinensis
TCGGTACACTTATTCGCACCCTCTTGCAATGATGGCAGTATGTAGTTATGTGGTTTATCTTGCCATTTCCCAGCATTAGGGCTTACACAAACTGGAAACACTTATTCGTACCATCTTGCATGATGGGCGATATGTAATCAGGTGTTTATTTGCCATTTCTCTTGCATTAGGTTATAAATTCCTCAGGACACTTTCAGACCCCCTTGCCCATGATGGTAGATAGTATTATGGGTGTTACTTGCCATTTCTCAAACGCATTAGGGCTAAGCACTCGACACGTTATTTGGACGCCCTTGCATGATGGCAGATATGTAATTATGGTGTTTATTTGCCATTTCTCATGCAGTTAGCTGCTTAAAAACACTAGGACACTTATTCGGACCCTCTTGCGATGATGGCAGATATGTAGTTTTATGGTTTTATTTTGCATTTTCCCATGCATTGGCTAAAACCTGAACACTTATTCGGGCCCTCTTGCATGATGGCAGATATGATATTATGTTGTTCAACCTGTCATACTCTCATGCAATTAAGCCTTAAACCCTCGGACACTTATTCGACTCTCTTGCAATGATGCAGATGTAGAACTTATGGTGTTTATTTTCCATTTCTCTTGCATTAGGTTTATAAATACTAACGGACACTTAATCTCAGACCTCTGTGAAGAGATGCAGATATGTTAATTATGGTGTTTACTTGCCATTCTCATGCATTAGGGCTTAAACACGTCGGACACTTTTCGGACCCTCTTGCAAGATGGCAGATATGTAATTATGGCTGTTTTATTTGCCAATTTCCATGCATTAGTGTTTAACACTCGGACACTTATTTGGCTCTCTTGCATATGGCAGATATGTTAATTATGTTCGTTTACTTTCATTTTCTCATACATTAGGGGCTTAAACACTCGACACTTATTCGGCACCCCTCTTGCATGATGCAGATATGTATTATCGTGTTTATTGCCATTCTCATGCATTATGGTTTAAACACTCGGACACTTATGTCAACCATCTAGCATGATGAGCAGATTGTAATTATGGTGTTTATTGCCATTTTCCCATGCATTACGGCTTTAAACACTCGGACATTATTCGCACCCGCTCTTGCATGATGGGCAGATATGTAAGTTTATGTGGTTAATCTTTGCCATTCCATCATTAGGGCTTTACACTGAGAGAGCTTATTCGTACCATCTTGCATGATGCAGAATATTAATCTAGGTGTTATTTGCCGTTTCTTCTATGCTTAGGTTAAAATTCTCGGCACACTTATTCAGACCCCCTTGGCATGATGGTAGATATGTAATTTGGTGAGGAGGAGGAGAGTTTCGGACCACTTATTTCGGACCCTCTTCATGATGGCAGATATGTAAATTATGTGTTTATTTGCCATTTCTCATGCTTAGCGCTTAACACTAGACACTTATTTCGACCTTTTGCATGATTGGCAGATACTGTAGTTATGGTGTTTATTTGCCATTCCATGCATTAGGGCAAAACACTCCGAACACTTATTCGGTGCCTCTTTTGCATGATGGCAATATGTAATTAATGTTGTTCCTTTGTCATATTCTCATGCATTAGGCCTTAAAACACTCGGACACTTATTCGGACTCTCTTGATGATGGCAGATGTATATATTATGGTGTTTATTTTCATTTCTCTGCTAGTTATAAAATACTCGGCAACTTATTCAGACCTCTTGCAAGATGGCAGATATGTAATTAATGGTTTTACTTGCCATTTCTCATGCATTAGGCTTAACACTCGGACACTTATTCGGACCCTCCTTGGCAAGCTGGCAGATATGTATTATGGTGTTTAATTGCATTTCTCATGCATAGTGTTTCAACATCGGACACTTATTTTGGACTCTCTGCATGATGGCAGATATGTAATTAGTTGTTTAACTTTCCATTTCTCACTTACAATTAGGGCTAAACTCCGAACACTTATTCGGACCCTCTTGCAGATGGCCAGATATGTAATTATGTGTTATTTGCATTTCTCATGCCTTATGGTTTAAACACTGGACACTTTTCAGACCAATTCTAAGCCATGATGGCAGATATGTAATTATGGTGTTTATTTGCCATTTTCCCATCATTACGGATTTAAACACTCGGACAATTATTCGCACCTCTTGAATGATGGCAGATATGTATTTGTGGTTTTATTTGCCATTTCCCAATGCATTAGGCTTACCACTGGAACACTTATTCGTACCATCTTGCATGATGGCAGAATATGTAACTGGTGTTTATGCCAATCTCTGCATTAGGTATAAACTTCTCGGACACTTATCAGACCCCTGCATGTGGTAGATATGTAATTAAATGGTGGTTTAGCTTGCATTTCTCACGCATTAGGGCTTAGCACTCGACACTATTTGGAACCTCTTGCATGATGGCAGATATGTAATTATGTGTATTGCCATTTTCTGCCATAGGCTTAAACACTAGAACCACTATTCGGACCTCTTGCATGATGGCCAGATATGTTAGTTATGGTTGTTATTTGCCAATTTCCCATGCATAGGGCCTAAACACTCGAACACTTATTCGGGCCCTCTTGCATGATGGCCATATGTAATTAATGTTGTTCACTTGTCATATCTCATGCATTGGCCTTAAAACTCGGACATATTCGGACTCTCTTGCATGATGGCGATGTATAAATTATGGTGTTTATTTTCATTTCTTCTTGCATTAGGTTATAATACTCGGACACTTTATTCAGACCTCTTGCAAAGAGGCATGATGGCAGATATGTAATTATGGTGTTTACTTGCCATTTCTCATGCATTAGGGCTTAAACACTCGGACACTTATTCGTGCCCTCTTGCATGATGGCATATATGTAACTATGGTGTTTATTGTCATTTCTCACGCATTAGGGCTTAAGCACTCGGACACTTATTCGGACCCTCTTGCATGATGGCAGATATGTAATTATGGTGTTTATTTGCCATTTCTCATGCACTAGCGTTTAAACACTCGGACACTTATTCGGACCCTCTTGCATAATGGCAGATGTGTAATTACGGTGTTTACTTGCCATTTCTCATGCATTAGGGTTTAAACACTCGGGCACTTATTCAGACCCTCTTGCTTGATGGCAGATATGTAATTACGGTGTTTATTTGCCATTTGTCATGCATTAGGGTTTAAACACTTAGACACTTATTCGGACCCTCCTGCGTGATGGCCGATATGTAATTACGGTGTTTACTTGCCACTTCTCATGCATTAGGGTTTAAACACTCGGACACTTATTCGGACCCTCTTGCATGATGGCAGATATGTAGTTATGTGGTTTATTTGCCATTTCCCATGCATTAGGGCTTACACACTGGAACACTTATTCGTACCATCTTGCATGATGGCAGATATGTAATCATGGTGTTTATTTGCCATTTCTCTTGCATTAGGTTATAAATTCTCGGACACTTATTCAGACCCACTTGCATGATGGTAGATATGTAAGTATGGTGTTTACTTGCCATTTCTCATGCATTAGGACTTAAACACTCGGACACTTATTCGGACCCTCTTGCATGATGGCATATATGGAATTATGGTGTTTACCTGCCATTTCTCATGCATTAGGGTTTAAACACTCGGACACTTATTCGGAACCTCATGCATGATGGCGGATATGGAATTATGGTGTTTATTTTCCATTTCTGACGCATTACGGTTTGAACACTCGGACAGTTATTCGGACCCTCTTGCAAGATGGCAGATATGTAGTTATGCTGTTTACTTGCCATTGCCCATGCTTTAGGGCTTAAACACTCGGACACTTATTCGTGCCCTCTTGCATGATGGCATATATGTAACTATGGTGTTTATTGTCATTTCTCACGCATTAGGGCTTAAGCACTCGGACACTTATTCGGACCCTCTTGCATGATGGCAGATATGTAATTATGGTGTTTATTTTCCATTTCTCATGCACTAGCGTTTAAACACTCGGACACTTATTCGGACCCTCTTGCATAATGGCAGATATGTAATTACAGTGTTTATTTGCCATTTGTCATGCATTAGGGTTTAAACACTTGGACACTTATTCGGACCCTCCTGCGTGATGGCCGATATGTAATTACGGTGTTTACTTGCCACTTCTCATGCATTTGGGTTTAAACACTCGGACACTTATTCGGACCCTCTTGCATGATGGCAGATATGTATTTATGTTGTTTAATTTCCATTTCTCATGCATTAGGGTTTAAACACTCGGACACTTATTCGAACCCTCTTGCATGATGGCAGATATGTAATTATGGTGTTTATTTTCCATTTCTCATGCATTAGGGTTTAAACACTCGGACACTTATTCGGACCCTCTTGCATGATCGCAGATATGGAATTATGGTGCTAATTTGCCATTTCCCACGCATTACGGTTTGAACACTCGAACACTTATTCGGACCCTCTTGCATGATGGCAGATATGTAGTTATGGTGTTTACAAGCCATTTGCCATGCATTAGGGCTTAAACACTCAGACACGTATTCGTGCCCTCTTGCATGATGGCATATATGTATTTATTGTGTTTATTGTCATTTCTCATGCTTTAGGGCTTAAGCACTCGGACACTTATTCGGACCATCTTGCATGGTGGCAGATATGTAATTATGGTGTTTATTTCCCATTTCTCATGCATTAGGGTTTAAACACTCGGACACCTATTCGGACCCTCTTGCATGATGGCGATATGGAATTATGTTGTTTATTTGCCATTTTCCACGCATTACGATTTAAACACTCGGACACTTATTCTGACCCACTTCCATGATGGCAGATATGTAGTTATGGTGTTTACTAGCCATTTCCCATGCATTAGGGCTTAAACACTCGGACCCTTATTCGGACCCTCTTGCAAGATGGCAGATATGTAGTTATGGTGTTTACATGCCATTTCCCATGCATTAGGGCTTAAACACTCGGACACTTATTCGTGCCCTCTTGCATGACGGCATATATGTAATTATGGTTTTTATTGTCATTTCTCACGCATTAGGGCTTAAGCACTCAGACACTTATTCGGACCCTCTTGCATGATGGCAGAAATGTAATTATGGTGTTTATTTGCCATTTCTCATGCACTATCGTTTAAACACTCGGACACTTATTCTGACCCTTTTGCATGATGGTAGATATTTAATTATGTTGTTTACTAGCCATTTCTCATGCATGAGGGTTTAAACACTCGGACACTTATTCCGACCCACTTGCATGATGGCAGATATGTAATTATGGGGTTTATTTGCCATTTCTCTTGTATTAGGGTACAAATACTTGGACACTTAATCAGACCCTCTTCCATTATGGCAGATATGTAATTTTGGTGTTTACTTGCCATTTCTCATGCATTAGGGCTTAAACAGTCGGACACTTATTCGGACCCTCTTGTATGATGGCAGATATGTAATTATGGTGTTTATTTGCCATTTTTCATGCATTAGTGTTTAGACACTCGGACACTTATTCGGACCCTCTTGCATGATGGCAGATATGTAACTATGGTGTTTATTTGCCATTTCCCACGCATTACGGTTTGAACACTCGGACACTTTTTCGGACCCTCTTGCAAGATGGCAGATATGTAGTTATGGTGTTTACTTGCCATTGCCCATGCAATAGGGCTTAAACACTCGGACACATATTCGTGCCCTCTTGCATGATGGCATATATGTAATTATAGTGTTCATTGTCATTTCTCATGCATTAGGGCTTAAGCACTCGGACAATTATTCGGACCCTCTTGCATGATGGCAGATATGTAATTATGGTGTTTATTTGCCATTTCTCATGCACTAGCGTTTAAACACTCAGACACTTATTCGGACCCTCTTGCAAAATGGCAGATATGTAATTACGGTGTTTACTTGCCATTTCTCAAGCATTAGGATTTAAACACTCGGGCACTTATTCGGACCCTCTTGCAAGATGGCAGATATGTAATTACAGTGTTTATTTGCTATTTGTCATGCATTAGGGTTTAAACACTTGGACACTTATTCGGACCCTCCTGCGTGATGGCCGATATGTAATTACGGTGTTTCCTTGCCACTTCTCATGCATTAGGGTTTAAACACTCGGACACTTATTCGGACCCTCTTGCATGATGGCAGATATGTAATTATGTTGTTTACTTGCGATTTCTCATGCATTAGGGCTTAAACACTCGGACACTTATTCGGACAATCTTGCATGATGGCAGATATGTAATTATGGTGTTTACTTGCCATTTCCCATACATTACAGTTTGAATACTCGGACACTTATTCGGACCGCCTTGCATGATGGCAGATATGGAATTATGGTGCTTATTTGCCATTTCCCATGCATTACGGTTTAAACACTCGGACACTTATTTGGACCCTCTTGCATGATGGCAGATATGTAGTTATGTTGTTTACAAGCCATTTCCCATGCATTAGGGCTTAAACACTCGGACACTTATTCGTGCCCTCTTGCATGATGGCATATATGTATTTGTGGTGTTTATTGTCATTTCTCATGCACTAGCGTTTAAACACTCGGACACTTATTCGGACCCTCTTGCATCATGGCAGTTATGTAATTACGGTGTTTACTTTCCATTTCTCATGTATTAGGGTTTAAACACTCGGGCACTTATTCGGACCCTCTTGCATGGTGGCAGATATGTAATTATGGTGTTTGTTTCCCATTTCTCATGCATTAGGGTTTAAACACTCGGACACCTATTCGGACCCTCTTGCATGATGGCAGATATGGAATTATGTTGTTTATTTTCCATTTCCCACGCATTACGGTTTAAACACTCGGACGCTTATTCGGACCCTTTTGCATAATGGTAGATATGAAATTTTGGTGTTTATTTTCCATTTCTCATGCATTAGGGTTTAAACACTCGGACAGTTATTCGGACCCTCTTGCATGATGGCAGATATGTAATTATGTTGTTTACTTGCCATTACTCATGCATTAGTGCTTAAACACTCGGACACTTATTCGGAACCTCTTGCATGATGGCAGATATGTAATTATGGTGTTTATTTCCATTTCCCATGCATTACGGTTTAAGCACTCGGACACTTATTCGAACCCTCTTGCATGATGGCAGATATGTAGTTATGGTGTTTATTTGCCATTTCCCATGCATTAGGGCTTAAACACTCGAACACTTATTCGGGCCCCCTTGCATGATGGCAGATATCTAATTATGTTGTTTACTTGTCATATCTCATGCATTAGGCCTTAAACACTCAGACACTTATTCGGACCCCCTTGCATGATGGCAGATATGTAATTATGGTGTTTATTTGCCATTTCTCTTGCATTAGGTTATAAATACTCGGACACTTATTCAGACCCTCTTGCATGATGGCAGATATGTAATTATGGTGTTTACTTGCCATTTCTCACGCCTTAGGGCTTAACACTCAGACACTTATTCGGACCCTCTTGCCTGATGGCAGATATGTAATTATGGTGTGTATTTTCCATTTCTCATGCATTAGCGTTTAAACACTCGGACAATTATTCGGACCCTCTTGCATGATGGCAGGTATGTAATTATGGTGTTTACCTGCCATTTCTCATCCATTAGGGCTTAAACACTTGGACACTTATTCGGACACTCTTGCATGATGGCAGATATGTAATTATGGTGTTTACTTGCCATTTCTCATGCATTAGGGTTCAAACACTCGGACACTTATTCGGACCCTCTTGCATGATGGCAGATATGGAATTATGGTGTTTATTTGCCATTTCCCACACATTATGGTTTAAACACTTGGACACTTATTCGGACCCTCTTGCATGATGGCAGATATGTAGTTATGGTGTTTACTTGCCATTTCCCATGCATTAGGGCTTAGACACTGGGACACTTATTCGTGCCCTCTTGCATGATGGCATATATGTAATTATGGTGTTTATTGTCATTTCTCATGCATTAGGGCTTCAGCACTCGGACACTTATTCGGACCCTCTTGCATGATGGCAGATATGTAATTATGGTGTTTATTTGCCATTTCTCATGCACTAGCGTTTAAACACTCGGACACTTATTCGGACCCTCCTGCATGATGGCCGATATGTAATTACGGTGTTTACATGCCACTTCTCATGCATTAGGGTTTAAACACTGGGACACTTATTCGGACCCTCTTGCATGATAGCAGATATGTAATTATGTTGTTTATTTGCCATTTCTCATGCGTTAGGGTTTAAACACTCGGACACTTATTCGGACCCTTTTGCATAATGGTTGATATGAAATTATGGTGTTTAGTTTCCATTTCTCATGCATTAGGATTTAAACACTTGGACACTTATTCGGACCCTCTTGCATGATGGCAGATATGTAATTATCTTGTTTACTTGCCACTACTCATGCATTAGGGCTTAAACAGTCGGACACTTATTCGGACCCTCTTGCATGATGGCAGATATGTAATTATGGTGTTTATTTCCATTTGCCATGCATTACGGTTTAAACACTCGGATACTTATTCGGACCCTCTTGCATGATGGCAGATATGTAATTATGGTGTTTACTTGCCATTTCTCACGCATTAGGGCTTAAGCACTCAGACACTTATTCGGACCCTCTTGCCTGATGGCAGATATGTAATTATGGTGTGTATTTTCCATTTCTCATGCATTAGCGTTTAAACACTCGGACAATTATTTGGACCCTCTAGCATGATGGCAGATATGTGGTTATGGTGTTTATCTGCCATTTCTCTTGCATTAGGGTATAAATACTCGGACACTTATTCAGACCCTCTTGCATGATTGCAGATATGTAATTATGGTGTTTACTTGCCATTTCTCATCCATGAGGGCTTAAACACTCGGACACTTATTCGGACACTCTTGCATGATGGCATATATGTAATTATGGGGTTTACTTGCCATTTCTCATGCATTAGGGTTTAAACACTTGGACACTTATTCGGACCCTCTTGCATGATGGCAGATATGTAGTTATGGTGTTTACTTGCCATTTCCCACGCATTGGGGCTTAAACACTCGGACACTTATTCGTGCCCTCTTGCATGATGGCATATATGTAATTATGGTGTTTATTGTCATTTCTCATGCATTAGGGATTCAGCACTCGGACACTTATTCGGACCCTCTTGCAAAATGGCAGATATGTAATTCAGGTGTTTATTTGCCATTTCTCATGCATTAGGGTTTAAACACTCGGGCATTTATTCGGACCCTCTTGCATGATGGTAGATATGTAATTATGGTGTTTATTTCCCATTTCTAATGCATTAGGGTTTAAACACTCGGACACTTCTTTGGACCCTCCTGCGCGATGGCCGATATGTAATTACGGTGTTTACGTGCCACTTCTCATGCATTAGGGTTTAAACACTCGGACACATATTCGGACCCTCTTGCATGATAGCAGATATGTAATTATGTTGTTTATTTGCCATTTCTCATGCATTAGGGTTTAAACACTCGGACACTTATTCGGACCCTTTTGTATAATGGTAGATATGAAATTATGGTGTTTATTTTCCATTTCTCATGCATTAGGGTTTAAACACTCGGACACTTATTCGGACCCTCTTGCATGATGGCAGATATGTAATTATGTTGTTTACTTGCCATTACTCATGCATTAGGGCTTAAACACTCGGACACTTATTCGGACCCTCTTGCATGATGGCAGATATGTAATTGTGGTGTTTATTTCCATTTCCCATGCATTGCGGTTTAAACACTCAGACACTTATTCGAACCCTCTTGCATGATGGCAGATATGTAGTTATGGTGTTTATTTTCCATTTCCCATGCATTGGGGCTTAAACTCTCGAACACTTATTCGGGCCCCTTGCATGATGGCAGATATGTAATTATGTTGTTTACTTGTCATATCTCATGCATTAGGCCTTAAACACTCGGACACTGATTCGGACCCTCTTGCATGATGGCAGATATGGAATTATGGTGTTTATTTGCCATTTCCCACGCATTAGGGTTCAAACACTCGGACACTTATTCGGACCCTCTTGCATGATGGCAGATATGGAATTATGGTGTTTATTTGCCATTTCCCACGCATTAGGGTTTAAACACTCGGACACTTATTCGGACCCTCTTGCATGATGCCAGATATGGAATTATGGTGTTTACTTGCCGTTTCCCACGCATTACTGTTTAAACACTCGGACACTTATTCGGACCCTCTTGCATGATGAAGATATGTAGTTATGGTGTTTATTTGCCATTTCCCATGCATTAGGGCTTAAACACTCGAACACTTATTCGAAACCTCTTGCATGTTGGCAGATATGTAATTATGGGGTTTACTTGTCATTTCTCATGCATTAGGGTTTAAACACTTGGACACTTATTCGGACCCTCTTGCACGATGGCAGATATGTAATAATGGGTTTACTTGCCATTTCTCATGCATTAGGGTTTAAACACTCGGGCACTTATTCGGACCCGCTTGCATGATGGCAGATATGTAATTATGGTGTTTATTTCCCATTTCTAATGCATAAGGGTTTAAGCACTCGGACACTTATTCGGGCCCTCCTGCGTGATGGCCGATATGTAATTACGGTGTTTACATGCCACTTCTCATGCATTAGGGTTTAAACACTCGGACAGTAATTCGGACCCTCTTGCATGATAGCAGATATGTAATTATGTTGTTTATTTGCCATTTCTCATGCATTAGGGTTCAAACAGTCGGACACTTATTCGGACCCTTTTGCATAATGGTAGATATGAAATTATGGTGTTTAGTTTCCATTTCTCATGCATTAGGGTTTAAACACTCGGACACTTATTCGGACCCTCTTGCATGATGGCTGATATGTAATTATGTTGTTTACTTGCCATTACTCATGCATTAGGTCTAAAACACTCGGACACTTATTCGGACGCTCTTGCATGATGGCAGATATGTAATTATGGTGTTTATTTCCATTTGCCATGCATTACGGTTTAAACACTCGGATACTTATTCGGACCCTCTTGCATTATGGCAGATATGTAGTTATGGTGTTTATTTGCCATTTCCCATGCATTAGGGCTTAAACACTCGAACACTTATTCGGGCCCCTTTGCATGATGGCAGATATGTAATTATGTTGTTTACTTGTCATATCTCATGCATTAGGCCTTAAACACTCGGACAATTATTTGGACCCTCTAGCATGATGGCAGATATGTGGTTATGATGTTTATTTGCCATTTCTCTTGCATTAGGGTATAAATACTCGGACACTTATTCAGACCCTCTTGCATGATTGCAGATATGTAATTATGGTGTTTTTTTGCCATTTCTCGTCCATTAGGGCTTAAACACTCGGACAATTATTCGGACACTCTTGCATGAAGGCAGATATGTAATTATGGTGTTTACTTGCCATTTCTGATGCATTAGGGTTTAAACACTCGGACACTTATTCGGACCCTCTTGCATCATGGCAGATATGGAATTATGGTGTTTATTTGCCATTTCCCACGCATTATGGTTTAAACACTCGGACACTTATTCGGACCCTCTTGCATGATGGCGGATATGTAGTTATGGTGTTTACTTGCCATTTCCCATGCATTGGGGCTTAAACACTCGGACACTTATTCGTGCCCTCTTGCATGATGGCATATATGTAATTATGGTGTTTATTGTCATTTGTCATGCATTAGGGCTTCAGCACTTGGACACTTATTCGGACCCTCTTGCTTGATGGCAGATATGTAATTATGGTGTTTATTTGCCATTTCTCATGCACTAACGTTTAAACACTCGGACACTTATTCGGACCCTCTTGCATAATGGCAGATATGTAATTACAGTGTTTACTTGCCATTTCTCATGCATTAGGGTTTAAACACTCGGGCATTTATTCGGACCCTCTTGCATGATGGTACATACGTAATTATGGTGTTTATTTCGCATTTCTAATGCATTAGGGTTTAAACACCCGGACACTTATTCGGACCCTCCTGCGTGATGGCCGATATGTAATTACGGTGTTTACGTGCCACTTCTCATGCATTAGGGTTTAAACACTCAGACACTTATTCGGACCCTCTTGCATGATAGCAGATATGTAATTATGTTGTTTATTTGCCATTTCTCATGCATTAGGGTTTAAACACTCGGACACTTATTCGGACCTTTTTGCATAATGGTATATATGAAATTATGGTGTTTATTTTCCATTTCTCATGCATTAGGGTTTAAACACTCGAACACTTATTCGGACCCTCATGCATGATGGCAGATATGTAATTATGTTGTTTACTTTCCATTACTCATGCATTAGGGCTTAAACACTCGGACACTTATTCGGACCCTCTTGCATGATGGCAGATATGTAATTACGGTGTTTATTTCCATTTCCCATGCATTACGGTTTAAACACTCGGACACTTATTCGAACCCTCTTGCATGATGGCAGATATGTAGTTATGGTGTTTATTTTCCCTTTCCCATGCATTAGGGCTTAAACACTCGAACACTTATTCGGGCCCCTTGCATGATGGCAGATATGTAATTAAGTTGTTTACTTGTCATATCTCATGCATTAGGCCTTAAACACCCGGACACTTATTCGGACCCTTTTGTATGATGGCAGATATGTAATTATGGTGTTTATTTTCCATTTCTCTTGCATTAGGTTATAAATACTCGGACACTTATTCAGACCCTCTTGCATGATGGCAGATATGTAATTATGGTGTTTACTTGCCATTTCTCACGCATTAGGGCCTAAGCACTCAGACACTTATTCGGACCCTCTTGCCTGATGGCAGATATGTAATTATGGTGTGTATTATCCATTTCTCATGCATTAGCGTTTAAACACTCGGACAATTATTCCAACCCTCTTGCATGATGGCAGATATGTAGTTATGGTGTTTATTTGCCATTTCTATTGCATTAGGGTATAAATACTCTGCCACTTATTCAGACCCTCTTGTATGATGGCAGATAAGTAATTATGGAGTTTACTTGCCATTTCTCATGCATTTGGGATTAAACACTCGGACACTTATTCGGACCCTCTTGCATGACGACAAATATGTAATTATGGTGTTTACTTGCCATTTCTCAAGCATTAGGGTTTAAACCCTCGGACACTTATTCGGACCCTCTTGCATGATGTCAGATATGGAATTATGGTGTTTATTTTCCGTTTCCCACGCATTACGGTTTAAACACTCGGACACTTATTCGGACCCTCTTGCACGATGGCAGACATGTAGTTATGGTGTTTACTTGCCATTTCCCATGCATTAGGGCTTAAACACTCGGACACTTATTCGTGCCCCCTTGCATGATGGCATATATGTAATTATGGTGTTTATTGTCATTTCTCATGCATTAGGGCTTAAGCACTCAGACACTTTTTCGGGCCCTCTTGCATGATGGCAGAAATTTAATTATGGTGTTTATTTTCCATTTCTCATGCACTAGCGTTTAAACACTCGGACACTTATTCTGACCCTTTTGCATGGTGCCAGATATGTGATTATGGTGTTTACTTGCCATTTCTCATGCATGAGGGTCTAAACACTCGGACACTTATTCCGACCCTCTTGCATGATGGCAGATATGTAATTATGTTGTTTACTTGCCATTACTCATGCATTAGGGTATAAATACTTGGAGACTTAATCGGACCCTCTTGCATGACGGCAGATATGTAATTATGGTGTTTACTTGCCATTTCTCATGCATTAGGGCTTAAACACTCAGACACTTATTTGGATCCGCTTGCGTGATGGCAGATATGTAATTATGGTGTTTATTTACCATTTCTAATGCATTAGTGTTTAAACACTCGGACACTTATTCGGACCCTCTTGCATGATGGCAGATATGTAATTATGGTGTTTACTTGCCATTTCTCACGCATTAGGGTTTAAACACTCGGACACTTATTCGGACCCATTTGCATGATGGCAGAAATGTAATTATGGTGTTTATTTTCCATTTCACATGCATTTGGGTTTAAACACTCGGACACTTATTCGGACCCTCTTGCATGATGGCAGATATGTAATTATGTTGTTTACTTGCCATTTCTCATGCATTAGGGCTTAAACACTCGGACACTTATTCGGACACTCTTGCATGATGGCAGATATGCAATTATGGTGTTTATTTGCCATTTCCCATGCATTACGGTTTAAACACTCGGACACTTATTCGGACCCTCTTGCATGATGAAGATATGTAGTTATGGTGTTTATTTGCCATTTCCCATGCTTTAGGGCTTAAACACTCGAACACTTATTTGGGCCCTCTTGCATGATGGCAGATATGTAATTATGGTGTTTATTTGACATTTCTCATGCATTAGCGTTTAAACACTCGGACACTGATTTGGACCCTCTTGGATGATGGCAGATATGAATTACGGTGTTTACTTGCCATTTCTCATGCATTAGGGTTTAAACACCCGGGCACTTATTCGGACCCGCTTGCATGATGGCAGATATGTAATTATGGTGTTTATTTCCCATTTCTCATGCATTAGGGTTTAAACACTCTGACACTTATTCGGACCCTCCCGCGTGATGGCCGATATGTAATTATGGTGTTTATTTGCCACTTCTCATGCATCAGGGTTTAAACACTCGGACACTTATTCGGACCCTCTTGCATGATGGCAGATATGTAATTATGTTGTTGATTTGCCATTTCTCATGCATTATGGTTTAAACACTCGGACACTTATTCGGACCCTCTTGCATGATGGCAGATATGTAATTATGGTGTTTACTTGCCATTTCTCATGCATTAGGGTTTAAAAACTCGGACACTTATTCCGACCATTTTGCATGATGGCAGATATGTAATTATGGTGTTTACTTGCCATTTCAAATGCATGAGGGTTTAAACACTCGGACACTTTTTCGAACCCTCTTGCATGATGGCAGATATGTAATTATGGGTTTATTAGCCATTTCTCTTGCATTAGGGTATAAATACTTGGACACTTAATCAGACCCTCTTGCATGATGGAAGATATATAATTATGGTGTTTACTTGCCATTTCTCATGCATTAGGACTTAAACACTCGGACACTTATTCGGACCCTCTTGCATGATGGCAGATATGTAATTATGGTGTTTATTTGCCATTTCTCATGCATTTGTGTTTAATCACTCGAACACTTATTCGGTCCCTCTTGCATCATGGCAGATATGTAATTATGGTGTTTAGTTGCCATTTTTCATGCATTAGGGTTTAAATACTCGGGCACTTATTTGGACCCTCTAGCATGATGGTAGATATGTAATTATCTGTTTATTTGCCATGCGTTTAAACACTCAGACACTTATTCGGACCCTCTTGCATGATGGCAGATATGTAATTACGGTGTTTACTTGCCATTTCTCATGCATTAGCTTTTAAACCCTCAGGCCCTTATTCGGACCCTCTTGCATGATGGCAGATATGTAATTATGGTGTTTATTTCCCATTTCTCATGCATTAGGGTTTAAACACTTGGACACTTATTCGGACCCTCAAGCATGATGGCCGATATGTAATTATGGTGTTTACTTGCCACTTCTCGTGCATTAGGTTTAAACACTCGGACACTTATTCGGACCCTCTTGCATGATGGCAGATATGTAATTATGGTGTTTATTTTCCATTTCTCATGCATTAGGGTTTAAACACTCGGACACTTCTTCCGACCCTCTTGCTTGATGGCGGACATGTAATTATGGTGTTTATTTGCCATTTCTCTTGCATTAGGGTATAAACACTCGGACACTTATTCGGACCCTCTTGCTTGATGGTAGATATGTAATTATGGTGTTTATTTTCAATTTCTCATGCGTTAGCGTTTAAACACTCGGACACTTATTCGGACCCTCTTGCATGATGGCAGATATGTAATTATGGCGTTTACTTGCCATTTCTCATCCATTTGGGTTTAAACACTTGGGCACTTATTTGGACCCTCTTGCATGATGTTAGATATGTAATTTTGTTGTTTACTTGCGATTTCTCATGCATTAGGGCTTAAGCACTCGGACACTTATTCGGACCCTCTTGCACGATGGCAGATATGTAATTATGGTGTTTATTTGCCATTTCTCATGCATTAGGGTTTAAACACACGGACACTTATTCGGACCCTCTTCCATGATGGCAGATATGGAATTATGGTGTTTATTTGCTATTTCCCACGCATTACGGTTTAAACACTCGGACACTTATTCGGACCCTCTTGCGTGATGACAGATATGTAGTTATGGTGTTTACTTGCCATTTCTCATGCATTAGGGCTTAAACACTCGAACACTTATTCGGGCCCACTGGCATGATGGCATATATGCAATGGTGGGGTTTACTTGTCATTTCTCATGCATTAGGGCTTAAGCACTCGGACACTTATTCGGACCCTCTTGCATGATGGCAGATATGTAATTATGGTGTTTATTTCCCATTTCTCATGCATTAGGGTTTAAACACTCGGACACTTATTCGGACCCTCCTACATGATGGCCAATATGTAATTATGGTGTTTACTTGCCACTTCTCAGGCATTAGGGTTTAAACACTCGGACACTTATTCGGACCCTCTTGCATGATGGCAGATATGTAATTATGGGTTTTATTTTCCATTTCTCTTGCATTAGGGTATAAATACTTGGACACTTAATCAGACCCTCTTGCATGATGGCAGATATGTAATTATGGTGTTTACTTGCCGTTTCTCATGCATTAGGTCTTAAACACTAGGCCACTAATTCGGACCCTCTTGCATGATCGCAGATATGTAATTATGGTGTTTATTTGCCATTTCTCATGCATTAGGGTTTAAACACTCGGACACTTATTCGGACCCTCATGCACGATGGCAGATATGTAATTATGGGGTTTACTTGCCATTTATCATGCATTAGGGTTCAAACACTCGGACACTTCTTCCGACCCTCTTGCATGACGGCAGATATGTAATTATGGTGTTTATTTGCCATTTCTCTTGCATTGGGGTATAAACACTCGGACACTTATTCGGACCCTCTTGCATGATAGCAGATATGTAATTATGGTGTTTATTTTCAATTTCTCATGCGTTAGCGTTTAAACACTGGGACACTTATTTGGACCCTCTTGCATGATGGCAGATATGTAATTATGGCGTTTACTTGCCATTTCTCATGCATTTGGGTTTAAACACTTGGGCACTTATTTGTGCATGATGGCAGATCTGTAATTATGGTGTTTATTTGCCATTTCCCATGCACTACGGTTTAAACATTCGGACACTTATTCGGACCCTCTTGCATGATGGCAGATCTGTAATTATGGTGTTTATTTGCCATTTCCCATGCACTACGGTTTAAACATTCGGACACTTATTCGGACCCTCTTGCATGATGGCAGATATGTAATTATGGTGTTTATTTGCCATTTCCCATGCACTACGGTTTAAACATTCGGACACTTATTCGGAACCTCTTGCATGATGGCAGATCTGTAATTATGGTGTTTATTTGCCATTTCTCGTGCATTAGGGTTTAAACACTCGGACACTTATTTGGACCCTCTTGCACGATGGCAGATATGTAATTATGGTGTTTACTTGCCATTTCTCTTGTATCAGGGTTTAAACACTCGGACACTTATTCGGACCCTCTTGCATGATGGAAAAAAATGCTGGAAGGTGTAGACTTGCCATTTCTCATGCATAAGGGTTTAATTATGGTGTTTACTAGCCATTTCTCATACAACCCTCTTGCATGATGGTAGATATGTAGTTATGGTGTTTACTTGCCATTTCCCACGCATTAGGGCTTAAGCACTCGGACACTTATTTGGATCGTCTTGCATGATGGCAGATATGTAATTATGGTGTTTACTTACCATTTCTCATGCATTAGGGTTTAAACACTCGGACACAGTTCTTACCCTTTGGCATGATGGCAGATATGTAATTATGGTGTTTACTTGCCATTTCTCATGCGTGGGGGTTTAAACACTCGGACACTTATTCTGACCCTCTTGCATGATGGCAGATATGTAATTATGGTGTTTATTTGCCATTTCTCTTGCATTTGGGTATAAATACTCAGACACTTAATCAGACCCTCTTGCATGACGGCAGATATGTAATTTTGGTGTTTACTTTCCATTTCTCATGCATTAGGGCTAACTATGGAAGTTTTGTATCCTACATGGCGGAAAGTAAAGCAGAAAGAAGGGAGTTACCTCGGAAGTGCCGAATGACAGATGGGAGGTAGGCTCGCGTAGTAGTAGCTCAGGCGCCGCGTACCTCTCAAAGCTCCGAAACTGACGCAGGCCCTCTGTGGGCAGAACGTGGATCACCGACCGGTAGGTCGCCGGGTCGAACGGGCGCTCGCTCAGTGGTAAGAGCTCGACCCCGGGATCCATCTCGTGGTCCGAGGGAGTCCCGCCACGTGGAATGTCGTCCGCCATGTAGAGAATGGTGTGAAAATGGCCGGAGGAAGGAAAACCGGACCAGGTACGTCCGCACGTACTCCTGATAGTCGTCGGTGCCTCGGAAGCCGGCCTCCTCCCAGCCGATGGAGTAATCATCCAACTGCTCAGGGGTCAGCCCCTCGGTCTCCCTCATCTCTGCAGGAGGGCGAACCGGGACTATCTGCTCAGGTAACCCGCGGGTCTGGCGTAGAAAACGCTCCCCCAGGTACCAAGCCCGACAGACCGGGCCCTCAAGCAGAATCCGGAAACGCGAGGTCTCCTCAGCACCAGGAA
>NW_021027505.1:791463-811981 GCF_004153795.1 Camellia sinensis
AACATTTCTCTACAATTAGGTTCGACACACCTCGAACACTTATTCAGCCCTCTTACTATTGCGATATGAATTATGTGTTACTTCCATTTCCACGCATTTAGGTTTTAAACACTGGAACACTTATTCGACACCTCTTGCGTGAGGCAGTATGTAATTAGGGTTTATCTTGCATTCTCATGCATTAGGTGTTTAAAACACTCGCACGTTTACGGTCATCGTTGAATGGATGCAGATATGTAATTATCGTTGTTACTCCATTCTCTTACCATTTGGTTCGAAACACGTTCGGACACTTATTCAGACCTCTTAGGCATTGAATGGATATTGAATACGTGTTACTTTGCATTCTCATGCATGAGGTTAACATCTGCGACACTTAATTCGGACCTCTTCATGGGACTGGCAGAGTATATATATTATGGTGTTTACTAGCCATTCTACCAATTAGTGTTCGTACATGGACACTTATTCGGGACACCCTCTGTACATGTGATGAATACTTATGGCTGTTTACTTGCATTTCTCACAATGCATTAGTTTAACGAACTCGGCCTATTCGATGCCCGTCTTCACGATGGCAGATATGTAATGATGGTGTTTACTTGGCATTCACCATGCAATTAGTGTTTAAACCGCATATGGACATATATCGGACCACTCTTGCATGGGAGATATGTATTATGTGTTACTTGCCTTTCACCGCATCGTTAGCGTTCGAACCTCGGACACTTATTGGACATCGCTTGCCAATATTAATATGGGTTTACTTGCCATTCTCATGCCATTAGGTTAACAACAGACAGCTTATTCGGATCCTCTTGATGATGCAGAGTATGAGATTTATGTGTTACTCTGCCATTTCCATGCATGCGTTCGATACAACTCGGGCACTTTTCGCCTCGTTGCATAGGCATATGTAATTATGGTGTTTACTTAGCCATTTCCGCATACATAGGGTCGAACACTAGCGTACACTTATTCAACCCTCTTGCGATGATGCAATATGTATTATGATGTTACTTATTTGCCATTTTTCATCATTAGGGTATAAACACACGAACGTGATTCTGATCATCCCTTGCAGATGTGGCTGATATGATAGTTAGGTGTTACTAGCAACATTCTCATCAGTTGGAGCTTCGCAACACGGTACACTTATCGGACCTCTTGCAACGATGGCTAGTATATATTGTGGTTGCTTGCCATTCTAATACGTTTAGGTTTAACAACTATGAGCATTATTCGATCTTTTACATGATGAGATTATGTATGTAGTGTTTACTAGCCATTTCTCCATCATAGAGCTTCAAACAAATGGAAGCTATTAGATTCCCTTGCATGATGGGGATATTGACATGTGTATTCTTGCATTTCTCACCTGCTAGGGTGTGACCTCGACACTAATTCAGGACCCCTCATGCATGATGGCGAATAATGTATTAAGGTGTTTATTCCATTTCTAGCATTAGGATATACACCGAACAACTTATTCAGACCCTCTTGCACAATGGCAGATATGTAATTATGGTGTTTACTTGCCATTTCTGATGCATTAGGATTTAAACACGCGAACACGTATTTGAATCATCTTGAATGATAGCGGTTATGTAATTATGGTGTTTACTAGGCATTTCTCAAACATTAGGGTTCGAGCACTCGGACACTTAATCAGACCCTCTTGCATGATGGCAGATATGTAATTATGGTGTTTACTTGCCATTTCTCATGCCTTAGGGTTTAAACACTTGGACACTTATTCGGACCCTCTTGCATGATGGCAGATATGTAATTATGGTGTTTACTTGTCATTTCTCATGCATTAGCGTTCGAACACTAGCACACTTATTCGGACCGTCCTGCAAAATGACAGATATGTAATTTTGGTGTTTACGTGCCTTTTCTCATGCATTAAGGTTTAAACACACGGATACGTATTCGGATCCTCTTCTATGATGGCTGATCTGTAATTATGGGGTTTTTTAGCCATTTCTCATGCATTAGGATTCAAACACTCGGACACTTATTCGGACCCTCGTGCATGATGGCAGATATGTAGTGATGGTGTTTACTTGCCATTTCTCATGCATTAGGGTTTAAACACTCGGACACGTATTTGGACCCTCTTGCATGAAGGCAGATATGTAATTATGGTGTTTACTTTCCATTTCTCAAGCATTAGGGTTCGAAGACACGGACACTTATTCAGACCCTTTAGCTTGATGGCAGATACGTAATTATGCTGTTTCTTTCAATTTCTCATGCATTACGGTTGAAACACGCGGACGCTTATTCAGACCCTCTTGTATGATGGTAGATATATATTTATGTTGTTTACCTGCCATTTCTCATGCATTAGGGTTTAAACAATCGGACATTTATTCGGATCCTCTTACATGATGGCTGATATGTAATCATCGTGTTTACTTGCCATTTCTCATGCATTAGGGTTTAAACACTCGGAAACTTATTAGGATCCGCTTGCATGATGGCAGATATGTAATTATGGTGTTTACTTGCCGTTTCTCTTGCGTTAGCATTCAAACACTCAGACACTAATTCGGACTATCTTGCATGATGGCAGATATGTAATTATGGTGTTTACTTGCCATTTCACATGCATTAGGGTTTAAACACTCGGACACTTGTTTGGACTGTCTTGCATGATGGCAGATACGTAATTATGGTGTTTACTTGCCATTTCTCATATATTAGGGTTCCAACACTCGGACACTTGTTTGTGGCTGATATGTAATCATCGTGTTTACTTGCCATTTCTCATGCATTAGGGTTTAAACACTCGGACATTTATTCGGACCCTCTTGCATGATGGCAGATATGTAATTATGGTGTTTACTTGCCATTTCTCATGCATTAGCGTTTGAACACTCGGACACTTATTTGGACTGTCTTGCATGATTGCAGATACGTAATTATGGTGTTTACTTGCCATTTCTCATATATTAGGGTTCCAACACTCGGACACTTAATCAGACCCTCTTGAATGATTGCAGATATGTAATTATGGTGTTTACTTGCCACATCTCGTGCATTAGCCTTCGAACACTAATACACTTATTTGGACCCTCTTGCACGATGGCAGATATGTAATTATGGGGTTTACTTGCCATTTCTCACGCATTAGGGTTTAAACACATGGAGACGTATTCGGATCCTCTTGCATGATGGTAGATATGTAATTATGGTGTTTACTAGCCATTTCTCATACATTAGGGTTCGAACACTCGGACACTTATTCAGACCCTTTTGCATGATTGCAGATATGTAATTATGGTGTTTACTTGCTATTTCTCACGCATTAGGGTTTAAACACTCGAACACTTATTCGGAGCCTCTTGCGTGATGGCAGATATGCAGTTATGGTGTTTACTTGCCATTTCTCATGCATTAAGGTTTAAACACACAGACACGTATTCGGACCCTCTTGCATGACGACAGATATGTAATTATGGTGTTTACTTTCTTTTTCTTATGCATTAGGGTTCGAACACTCGGACACTTATTCAGACCCTCTAGCCTGATGGCAGATATGTAATTATGGTGTTTACTAGCCATTTCTCATATATTAGGGTTCGAACACTCTGACACTTATTTCAACCCTTTTGCATGATGTCAGATATATAATTATGGTGTTTACTTGCCATTTCTCACGCAATAGGGTTTAAATACTCGGACACTTATTCGGACCCTCTTGCGTGATGGAAGATATGTAATTATGGTGTTTACTTGCCATTTCTCACGCATTAGGGTTTAAACACTCGGGCACTTATTCGCAGCCACTTGCGTGATGGCAGATATGTAGTTATGGTGTTTACTTGCCATTTGTCATGCATTAGGGTTTAAACAGACGGACACGTATTCGGACCCTCTTGCATGATGGCAGATATGTAATTATGGTGTTTGCTTTCTTTTTCTCATGCATTAGGGTTCGAACACTCGGACACTTATTCAGACCCTCTAGCCTGAAGGCAGATATGTAATTATGGTGTTTAGTAGCCATTTCTCATACATTAGGATTCGAACACTCGGACACTTATTCAGACCCTTTTGCATGATGGCAGATATGAAATTATGGTGTTTACTTACCAATTCTCATGCATTAGGGTTTAAAAATCAAACACGTATTCGGACCTTTTGCATGAAGGCAGATATGTAATTATGGTGTTTACTTTCCGTTTCTCATGCATTAGGGTTCGAACACTCGGACACTTATTCAGACCCTCTAGCCTGAAGGCAGACATGTAATTGTGGTGTTTACTTTCCATTTCTCTTGCATTAGGGTTCAAACACTCGGACACTTATTCCAACTCTCTTGCATGATGGCAGAGATATAATTATGTTGTTTACCAGCCATTTCTCATGCATTTGGGTTTAAACAATCGGACACTTATTCGGACCCTCTTGCATGGTGGCAGATATGTTGTTATGGTGTTTATTTGCCATTTCTCATGCATTACCATCCAAACACTCGGACACTTGGCAGATATGTAATCATGGTATTTACTTGCCATTTCTAAAGCATTAGGACTGAAACACTCGAAAACTTATTCGCACCCTCTTGCATGATGGCAGATATATAACTATGGTGTTTACTTTCCATTTCTAATGCGTTAACGTTCGAACACTCAGACACTTATTCGGACCATCTTGCATGATGGCAGATATGTAATTATGGTGTTTATATTCGATTTCTCATGCATTAGGGTTTAACCACTCGGACCGTCTTGCATGATGGCAGATCTGTAATGATGGTGTTTACATGCCATTTCTCAAATATGAGGGTTCGAACACGCGGACACTTATTCAGACCCTCTTGCTTGATGGCAGATATGTAATTCTGGTGTTTACTTGCCATTTCTCATACATTAGGGTTCGAACACTCGGACACTTAATCAGACCCTCTTGCATTATGGCAAATATGTAATTATGGTGTTTACTTGGCACTTCTCATGCATTAGCCTTCGAACACTAGTACACTTATTCGGACCCTCTTGCACGATGGCAGATATGTAATTATGGTGTTTACTTGCCATTTCTCACGCATTAGGGTTTAAACACACGGACACGTATTCGGATCCTCTTGCATGATGGCAGATATGTAATTATGGTTTTTACTAGCCATTTCGCATACATTAGGATTTGAACACTCGGACACTTAGTCAAACCCACTTGCATGATGGCAGATATATAATTATGGTGTTTACTTGCCATTTCTCATGTATTAGGGTTTAAACACTCGGACACTTATTCGGACCCTCTTGCGTGATGGCAGATATGTAATTATGGTGTTTATTTGTCATTTCTCATGCATTAGGGTTTAAACACTCGGACACGTATTCGGACCCTCTTCTTTGATGGCAGATATGTAGTTATGGTGTTTACTTTCCATTTCTCATGCATTTGGGTTCGAACACTCAGACACTTATTCAGACCTTCTAGCTTGATGGCAGATATGAAATTATGGTGTTTACTTTCCATTTCTCATGCATTAGGGTTGAAACACTCGAACTCTTATTCAGACTCTCTTGCATGATGGCAGATATATATAATTATGTTGTTTACTAGCCATTTCTCATCCATTAGGGTCTAAACAATTGGACACTTATTCGGACCCTCTTACATGATGGCAGATACGCAGTTATGGTGTTTATTTGCCATTTCTCATGCATTATCGTTCAAACACTTGGCCACTTATTTGAACCCTCTTTACATGATGACAGATATGTAATCATGGTGTTTACTTGTCATTTCTCATGCATTAGGGTTTAAACACTCGGAAACTTATTTGGACCCTCTTGCATGATGGCAGATATGTAATTATGATGTTTACTTGCCATTTCTCGTGCGTTAGCGTTCGAACACTCGGACACTTATTCGGACCTAGTTCTGGGGGCCCATCTTTTGTGGATATTAATTTTCCGCTTTTGGGGGGAGAAGAGTTAAAAAATCCGATTGACGATTTAGGGTTTACTAAAAATCAGTTTGAAATCTTTAGTGAGTGTGAGATGGATCCTACGGCGACTTCTCATCTAGATCGCGAATCTGAAGTGGTTCGGACCGTGTTGCATGATGGCAGATATGTAATTATGGTGTTTACCAGCCATTTCCCATACATTAGGGTTCGAACACTCGGGCACTTAGTCAGACCCTCTCGCATGATGGCAGATATGTAATTATGGTGTTTACTTGCCACATCTCATGCATTAGCCTTCGAACACTAGTACACTTATTCAGACCCTCTTGCACGATGGCAGATATGTAATTGTGGTGTTTGCTTGCCATTTCTCATGTATTAGGGTTTAAACTTATGGACACATATTCGTATCTTCTTGCATGATGGCAGATATGTAATTATGGTGTTTACTAGCCATTTCTCATACATTAGAGTTCGAACAATCGGACACTTATTCAGACCCTCTTGCATGATGGCAGATATGTAGCTATGGTGTTTTCTTGCCATTTCTCATGCATTAGGGTTTTAACACTCGGACACATATTCGGACCCTCTTGCATGATGGCAGATATGTAATTACGGTGTTTAGTTTCCATTTCCCATGCCTTAGGGTTCGAACACTCGGACACTTATTCAGACTCTCTAGCTTGATGGGAGATATGTAATTATGATATTTACTTTCCATTTCTCATGCATTAGGGTTGAAATACTCGGACACTTATTCAGACTCTCTTGCATGATGGCAGATATATAATTATGTTGTTTAACAGCCATTTCTCATGCATTAGGGTTTAAAAAATCGGACACTTATTCGGGCCCTCTTACATGATGGCAGATATCTAGTTATGGTGTTTATTTGCCATTTCTCATGCATTACCGTTCAAACAGTCGAACACTTATTCGGACCCTATTACATGATGCCGGATATGTAATCGTGGTGTTTACTTCCCATTTCTCATGCATTAGGGTTTAAACACTCGGAAACGTATTCGGACCCTCTTACATGATTGCAGAAACGTAATTATGGTGTTTACTTGCCATTTCTCATGCGTTAGCATTTGAACACTTAGACAATTATTCGAACCATCTTGCATAAAGGCAGATATGTAATCATGGTGTTTACTTGCCATTTCTCATGCATTAGGGTTTAAACACACGAACACTTATTCGGACCTCTTGCATGATGGCAAATATGTAATTATGGTGTTTACTTGCCATTTCTCATACATTAGGGTTCGAACACTCAGACACTTATTCAGACCCTTTTGCATGATTGCAGATATGTAAGTATGGTGTTTACTTGATATTTCTCACGCATTAGGGTTTAAACACTCGAACACTTATTCGGAGCCTCTTGCGTGATGGCAGATATGTAGTTATGGTGTTTACTTGCTATTTCACATGCATTAAGGTTTAAACACACAGACACGTATTCGGACTCTCTTGCATGATGGCAGATATGTAATTATGGTGTTTACTTTCTTTTTCTTATGCATTAGGGTTCGAACACTCGGACACTTATTCAGACCCTCTGGCCTGATGGCAGATATGTAATTATGGTGTTTACTAGCCATTTCTCATACATTAGGGTTCGAACACTCTGACACTTATTCAGACCCTTTTGCATGATGGCAAATATATAATTATGGTGTTTACTTGCCATGTCTCACCCAATAGGGTTTAAATAGTCGGACACTTATTCGGACCCTCTTGCATTATGGAAGATATGTAATTATGGTGTTTGCTTGCCATTTCACACGCATTAGGGTTTAAACACTCGGACACTTATTCGGAGCCACTTGCGTGATGGCAGATATGTAGTTATAGTGTTTACTTGCCATTTCTCATGCATTAGGGTTTAAACAGACGGACACGTATTCGGACCCTCTTGCATGATGGCAGATATGTAATTATGGTGTTTACTTTCTTTTTCTCATCCATTAGGGTTCGAACACTCGGACACTTATTCAGACCCTCTAGCCTGATGGCAGATATGTAATTATGGTGTTTAGTAGCCATTTCTCATACATTAGGATTCGAACACTCGGACACTTATTCAGACCCTTTTGCAAGATGGCAGATATGAAATTATGGTGTTTACTTACCAATTCTCATGCATTAGGGTTTAAAAATCAGACACGTATTCGGACCTTTTGCCTGAAGGCAGATATGTAATTATGGTGTTTACGTTCCATTTCTCATGCATTTGGGTTCGAACATTCGGACACTTATTCAGACCCTCTAGCCTGATGGCAGATATGTAATTATGGTGTTTACTTTCCATTTCTCTTGCATTAGGGTTCAAACACTCGGACACTTATTCCAACTCTCTTGCATGATGGCAGAGATATAATTATGTTGTTTACCTGCCATTTCTCATGCATTTGGGTTGAAACAATCGGACACTTATTCGGACGCTCTTGCATGATGGCTGATATGTAGTTATGGTGTTTATTTGCCATTTCTCATGCATTACCGTCCAAACACTCGGACACTTATTCGGAACCTCTTACGTGATGGAAGATATGTAATCATGGTATTTGCTTGCCATTTCTAAAGCATTTGGATTGAAACACTCGGAAACTTATTCGCACCCTCCTGCATGATGGCAGATATATAACTATGGTGTTTACTGTCCATTTCTAACGCGTTAGCGTTCGAACACTCGGACACTTATTCGGACCATCTTGCATGATGGCAGATATGTAATTATGGTGTTTATATTCCATTTCTCACGCATTAGGGTTTAAACACTCGGACCGTCTTGCATGATGGCAGATATGTAATTATGGTGTTTACTTGCCATTTCTCAAATATTAGGGTTCGAAGACGCGGACACTTATTCAGACCCTCTTGCATGATGGCAGATATGTAATTATGGTGTTTACTTGCCATTTCTCAAATATTGGGGTTCGAAGACGCGGACACTTATTCAGACCCTCTTGCTTGATGGCAGATATGTAATTCTGGTGTTTACTTGCCATTTCTTATACATTAGGGTTCGAACACTCGGACACTTAATCAGACCCTCTTGCATTATGGCAGATATGTAATTATGGTGTTTACTTGGCACTTCTCATGCATTAGCTTTCGAACACTAGTACACTTATTCGGACCCTCTTGCACGTTGGCAGATATGTAATTATGGTGTTTACTTGCCATTTCTCAGGCATTAGGGTTTAAACACACGGACACGTATTCGGATCCTCTTGCATGATGGCAGATATGTAATTATGGTTTTTACTAGCCATTTCGCATACATTAGGATTTGACACTCGGACACTTAGTCAAACCCACTTGCATGATGGCAGATATATAATTATGGTGTTTACTTGCCATTTCTCATGTATTAGGGTTTCAACACTCGGACACTTATTCGGACCCTCTTGCGTCACGGCAGATATGTAATTATGGAGTTTATTTGTCATTTCTCATGCATTAGGGTTTAAACACTCGGACACGTCCCTCTTGTATGATGGCAGATATGTAATTATGGTGTTTACTTTCCATTTCTCATGCATTTGGGTTCGAACACTCGGACACTTATTCAGACCTTCTAGCTTGATGGCAGATATGAAAGTACGGTGTTTACTTTGCATTTCTCATGCATTAGGGTTCAAACACTCGAACACTTATTCGGACCCTCTTGCATGATGGCAGGTATATATAATTATGTTGTTTACTAGCCATTTCTCATCCATTAGGGTCTAAACAATTGGACACTTATTCGGACCCTCTTACATGATGGCAAATACGCCCAGTTATGGTGTTTATTTGTCATTTCTCATGCATTACCGTTCAAACACTCGGCCACTTATTCGAACCCTCTTACATGATGGCAGATATGTAATCATGGTGTTTACTTGCCATTTCTCATGCATTAGGGTTTAAACAATCGGAAACTTATTCGGACCCTCTTGCATGATGGCAGATATGTAATTATGATGTTTACTTGCCATTTCTCGTGCGTTAGCGTTCGAACACTCGGACACTTATTCGGACCATCATGCATGATGGCAGATATTTAATTATGGGGTTAACTTGCCATTTCTCATGCATTAGGGTTTAAACACTCGGACACTTATACGGATCCTCTTGCATGGTGGCAGATATGTAATTATGGTGTTTACTTGCCATTTCTCATGCATTAGCGTTCGAACACTCGGACACTTATTCGGACTGTGTTGCATGATGGCAGATATGTAATTATGGTGTTTACTAGCCATTTCCCATACATTAGGGTTCGAACACACGTACACTTATTCAGACCCTCTTGCATGATGGCAGATATGTAATTATGGTGTTTACTTGCCATTTCTCATACATTAGGGTTCGAACACTCGGGCACTTTGTCAGACCCTCTTGCATGATGGCAGATATGTAATTATGGTGTTTACTTGCCACATCTCATGCATTAGCCTTCGAACACTAGTACACTTATTCGGACCCTCTTGCACGATGGCTGATATATAATTGTGGTGTCTGCTTGCCATTTCTCGCGTATTAGGGTTTAAACCTATGGGCACGTATTCGAATCTTCTTACATGATGGCAGATATGTAATTATTGTGTTTACTAGCCATTTCTCATACAATAGAGTTCGAACAATCGGACACTTATTCAGACCCTCTTGCATGATGGCGGATATGTAGCTATGGTGTTTTCTTGCCATTTCTCATGCATTAGGGTTTTAACACTCGGACACCTATTCGGACCCTCTTGCATGATGGCAGATATGTAATTATGGTGTTTAGTTTCCATTTCCAATGCCTTAGGGTTCGAACACTCGAACACTTATTCAGACTCTCTAGCTTGATTGCAGATATGTAATTATGATATTTACTTTCCATTTCTCATGCATTAGGGTTCAAACACTCGGACACTTATTCAGACTCTCTTGCATGATGGCAGATATATAACTATGTTGTTTAACAGCCGTTCCTCATGCATTAGGGTTTAAGAAATCGGACACTTATTCTGTCCCTCTTACATGATGGCAGATATCTAGTTATGGTGTTTATTTGCCATTTCTCATGCATTACCGTTCAAACAGTCGGACACTTATTCGGACCCTATTACATGATGCCGGATATGTGATCATGGTGTTTACTTGCCATTTCTCATACATTAGGGTTCGAACACTCAGGCACTTTGTCAGACCCTCTTGCATGATGGCAGATATGTAATTATGGTGTTTATTAGCCATTTCTCATACATTAGGGTTCGAACACTTGGACACTAATTCAGTGCCCCTTGCATGATGGAAGATATGTCATTATGGTGTTTACTTGCCATTTCTCACGCATTAGGGTTTAAACACTCGGACCCTCTTGCGTGATGGCAGATATGTAATTATGATGTTTACTTGCCATTTCTCATGCGTTAGCGTTCGAACAGTCGGACACTTATTCAGACCATCTTGCATGATGGCAGCCATGTAATTATGGTGTTTACTTGCCATTTCTCATGCATTATGGTTTAAACACTCGGACACTTATTCGGACCCTCTTGCATGGTGGCAGATATGTAATTATGGTGTTTATTTGCCATTTCTGATGCATTAGCGTTCGAACACTGGGACACTTATTAGGACCGTCTTGCGTGATGGCAGATATGTAATTATGGTGTTTACTTGCCATTTGTCATACATTAGGGTTCGAACGTTTGGACACTTATTCAGACCCTCTTGCATGATGGCAGATTTGTAATTTTGGTGTTTACTTGCCATTTCTCATACATTAGGGTTCGAACACTCAGACACTTAATCAGACCCTCTTGCATGATGGCAGATATGTAGTTAAGTTGTTTACTTGCCACATCTCATTCATTAGCCTTCGAACACAAGTACACTTATTCGGACCCTCTTGCACGATGGCAGATAGGTAATTATGGTGTTTACTTGCCATTTCTCACGCATTAGGGTTTAAACACACGGACACGTATTCGGATCCTTTTGCATGATGGCAGATATGTAATTATGGTGTTTATTAGCCATTTCTCATACATTAGGGTTCGAACACTCGGACACTTATTCAGACCCTCTTGCATGACGGCAGATATGTAATTATAGTACTTACTTGCCATTTCTCGCACATTAGGGTTTAAACACTAGGACACCTGTTCGGACCCTCTTGCGTGATGGCATATATGTAATTATGGTGTTTACTAGCCATTTCGCATGCGTTAGGGTTCAAATAGTGGGACACTTATTCGGAGCCTCTTGCATGATGGCAGATATGTAGTTATGGTGTTTACTTGCCATTTCTCATGCATTATGGTTTAAACACTCGGACACGTATTCAGACCCTCTTGCATGATGGCAGATATGTAGTTATGGTGTTTACTTTCCATTTCTCATGCCTTAGGGTTCGAACACTCGGACACTTATTCAGACTCTGTAGCTTGATGGCAGATATGTAATTATGGTGTTTACTTTCCATTTCTCATGCATTAGGGTTCAAACACTCGAACACTTCTTCAAACTCTCTTGCATGATTGCAGATATATAATTATGTTGTTTACCTGCCATTTCTCATGCACAAGGGTTCAAACAATCGGACACTTATTCGGGCCCTCTTACATGATGGCAGATATGTAGTTAGGCCATTTATTTGCCACGTCTCATGCATTGCTGTTCAAACACTCGGACACTTATTCGGACCCTTTTACATGGTGGCGGATATGTAATCATGGTGTTTACTTGCCATTTCTCATGCATTAGGGTTTTAACACTGGGAAACTTATTCGGACCCTCTTGCATGATGGCAGTTATGTAACTATAGTGTTTACTTGCAATTTCTCATGCGTTAGCGTTCGAACATTGGACACTTATTCGAACCTTCTTGCATGATGGAAAATATGTAATTATTGTGTTTGGTTACAATTTCTCTTTCATTAGGGTTCGAACAGTAAGACACTTTTTCAGACCATCTTCCAATATGACAGATATGTAATTACGGTGTTTACTTACAATTTCTCTTGCATTAGGGCTCGAAGACTCAGACACTTATTCGAACACCCCGGCATGATGGCAGATATGCCCTCGGAAACGTTTTCGGAACCTATTGCTTGATGGTAGATATGTATGGTGTTTACTTGCCATTTCTCATACATTAGGGTTCGAACACACGTATTCGGATCGTCTTGCATGATGGTAGATATGTAATTATGGTTTTTACTAGCCATTTCTCATACATTAGGATTCGAACACTCGGACACTTATTCAAACCCTCTTGCATGATGGCAGATATATGATGTTTACTTGCCACTTCTCATGCATTAGCCTTCGAACACTAGTACACTATTTCAGACCCTTCTGCACAATGGCAGATATGTAATTATGGTGTTTACTTGCCATTTCTCAAACATCAAGGTTCGAGCACCTGGACACTTATTCAAACCCTCTTGCATGATGACAGATATGTAATTATGGTGTTTACTTGCCATGTCTCACGCGTTTGGGTTTAAACACTCGGACACATATTCGGATCATCTTGCATGATGGCAGATATGTAATTATGGTGTTTACTTGCCATTTCTCATGCATTAGCATTCGAACACTCGGACACTTATTCAGACCCTCTTGCATGATGGCAGATGTGTAAATATGGTGTTTACTTGCCGTTACTCATGCATTACGGTTTAAACACTCAGAAACTTATTCGGACCCTCTTGCAAGATGGCATATATGTAGTTATGGTGTTTACTTGCCATTTCTCATGCATTAGGGTTTAAACAAACGGACACGTATTCGGACAGTCTTGTATCATGCCAGATATGTAATTATGGTGTTTATTTGCCATTTCTCATGCGTTAGGGTTTAAACAAATGGACACGTATTCAGATCCTCTTCAATGATGACAGATATGTAATTATGGTGTTTAGAAGCAAATTCTCATACATTAGGGTTCGAACACTCGAGCACTTACTCTGACCCTCTTGCATGATGGCAGATATGTAATTATGGTGTTCACTTGCCATTTCTCATAGCACTTACTCTGACCCTCTTGCGTGATGGCAGATATGTAATTATGGTGTTCACTTGCCATTTCTCATGCATTAGGGTTTAAACACTCGGACACTTATTTGGATCCTGTTGCGTGATTGCAGATATGTAATTATCTTGTTTACCGGCCAATTCTCACGCATTAGGGTTTAAACACACGAACACGTATTCGGATCATGTTGCATGATGGCAGATGTGTAATTATGGTGTTTACTAGGTATTTCTCAAACATTAGGGTCCGAACACTCGGTCACTTATTCAGACCCTCTTGCATGATGGCAGATATGTAATTATGGTGTTTACTTGTCATTTCTCATGCATTAGGGTTTAAACACACGGACACATATTCGAACCCTCTTGCATAATGGCAGATATGTAACTATGGTGTTTGTTTGCCATTTCTCATGCTTTAGCGTTCGAACACTCGGACACTTATTCAGACCGTCTTCTATGATGGTAGATATGTAAGTATGGTGTTTACTTGCCATTTCTCATGCATTAATGTTTAAACAAACGGACACGTATTCGGATCCTCTTGCATGATGGCAGATATGTAATTATGGTGTTTACTGGCCATTTCTCATACAATAGGGTTCAAACACTCGGACACTTATTCAGACCCTCTTGCATGATGGCAAACATGTAATTATGGTGTTTACTTGCCATTTCTCATGCATTAGGGTTTAAACACACGGACACATATTCGGACCCTATTGCATGATGGAAGATATGTAATTATGCTGTTTGTTTGCCATTTCTCATGCATTAGGGTTCGAACACTCGGACACTTATTCGGACCGTCTTGTATGATGGCAGATTTGTAAATGTGGTGTTTACTTGCCATTTCTCGTGCGTTAATGTTTAAACAAACGGACACGTATTCGGATCCTCTTGTGTGATGGCAGATATGTAATTATGGTGTTTACATGCCATTTCTCATGCATTAGGGTTAAAACACACGGACACGTATTCGGATCATCTTGCATGATGGCAGATATGTAACTATGGTGTTCACTAGCCATTTCTCATACATTGGGGTTCGAACACTCGGACACTTAACCCGATCCTCTTGCATGATGGCAGATATGTATTTATGGTGTTTACTTGCCATTTCTCATGCATTCGGGTTTAAACACTTGGACACTTATTCGGACCCTCTTGCATGATGGCAGATATGTAATTATGGTGTTTACATGCCATTTCTCATGCATTAGGGTTTAAACACACGGACACTTATTCAGATCCTCTTGCATGATGGCAGATATGTAATTATGGTGTTTACTAGCCATTTCACATACATTGGGGTTCGGACACTCGGACAATTAATCAGACCCTCTTGCATGAAGGCAGATATATAATTATGGTGTTTGCTTGCCATTTCTCATGCATTAGCGTTCGAACACTAGTACACTTATTCAGACCGTATTGCACGATGGCAGATATATGATTATGGTGTTTGCTTGTCATTTCTCATGCACTAGGGTTTAAGCACATGGACACGTATTCAGATCCTCTTGCATGATGGCAGATTGGAAATTATGGTGTTTACTACTCATTTCTCATACATTAGGGTTCGAACACTCGGACACTTATTCGGACCCTCTAGCATGATGGCAGATATGTAATTATGGTGTTTGCTTGCCATTTCTCAAGCATTAGCGATCGAACACTCGGACACCTATTCGGATCGTCATGTATCATGGCAGATATGTAATTATGGTGTTTACTTGCCATTTCCCATGCATTAGGGTTTGAAAAAATGGACCCGTATTCGGATCGTCTTGCATGATGGCAGATATGTAATTATGGTGTTCACTAGCCATTTCTCCTACATTATGGTTCGAACACTCGGTCACTTATTCAGACCCACTTGCAAGATGGCAGATATGTAATTATGTTGTTTACTTGCCATTTCTCACGCATTTGGGTTTAAACACTTGGACACTTATTCGGATCCTCTTGCGTGACGGAAGATATGTAATTTTGGTGTTTACTAGCCATTTTTCATACATTAGGGTTCAAACACTTTGGTACTCAATCAGACCCTCTTGCATGATGGCAGATATTTAATTATGGTGTTTACTTGCCATTTCTAATGCATTTGGGTTTCAAAACTCGGACACTAATTCGGACCCTCTTGCACGATGGTAGATATGTAATTATGGTGTTTACTTGCCATTTCTCATGCATTAGCGTTCGAACACTAGTACACTTATTCGGACCGTCTAGCACGAATGGCAGTTATGTGATTATGGTGTTTACTTGTCATTTCTCACGCATTAGGGTTTAAACACACGGACACGTATTCGGATACTCTTGCATGATGGCAGATAGGTAATTATGGTGTTTACACACCATTTCTCATACATTGGGGTTCGAACACTCGGTCACTTATTCGAACCCTTATGCATGATGGCAGATATGTAATTACGGTGTTCACTTGCCATTTCTCGTGGATTAGGGTTTAAACACACGAACACTTATTCAGATCCTCTTGCATGATGGCAGATATGTAATTATGGTGTTTACTAGCCATTTCTCATACATTAGGGTTCGCAGACTCGGACCCTTATTCAGACCCTCTTGCATGATGGTAGATATGTAATTACGGTGTTTACTTGCTATTTCTCATGCATTAGCTATCGAACACTCAGACACTTGTTCAGAACGTCTTGTATCGTGGCAGATATTTAATTATGGTGTGTAGTTGCCATTTCTCATGCATTAGGGTTTAAACAAACGGACCCGTATTCAGATCCTCTTGCATGATGGCAGATATGTAATTATGGTGTTTACTAGCCATTTCTCATACATTAGGGTTCGAACACTCGGACACTTATGCCGACCCTCTTGCATGATGGCAGATATGTAATTATGGTGTTTACTTTCCATTTCTCACGCATTAGGGTTTAAACACTCGGACACTTATTCGGACCCTCTTGGGTGATGGCAGAGATGTAATTATGGTGTTTATTTGCCATTTCTCGTGCATTAGGGTTAAAGCACTTGGACACATATTTGGACCCTCTTGCATGATGGCAGATATGTAATTATGGTATTTACCAGCCATTTCTCGTACATTAGGGGACGAATACAAGGACACATATTCATACCCTCTTGCATGATCGCAGATATGTAATTATGGTGTTTACTCGCCATTTCTCATGCAATAGGGTTTAAACACTTGGACACCTATGCGGACCCTCTAGCATGATGGCAGAGATGTAATTATGGTGTTTATTTGCCATTTCTCGTGCATTAGGGTTAAAGCACTTGGACACATATTTGGACCCTCTTGCATGATGGCAGATATGTAATTATGGGGTTTAATTGCCATTTCTCATGCATTAGCGTTCGAACACTAGTACACTTGTTCGGACCCTCTTGCACGATGGCAGATATGTAATTATTGTGTTTACTTGCCATTTCTCATACATTAGGGTTTAAACACACGGACACGTGTTCGAATCCTCTTGGATGACGGCAGATATGTAATTATGGTGTTTACTTGCCATTGTAACGCATCAGGGTTTAAACACTGGGACACTTATTCGCACCATCTTGCATTATGGCGGATATGTAATTATGGTGTTTACTTGCCATGTCTCATGCATTAGGATTTAAACACACGGACACGTATTCGGATCATCTTGAATGCTGGCAGATATGCAATTGTAGTGTTTACTTGCCATTTCTCATACATTAGGGTTCGAACACTCGGACACGTGATCAGACCCTCTTGCATGATGGCAGATATGTAATTATGGTGTTTACTTGCCATTTCTCATGCATTAGGGTTTAAACACCTGGACACTTATTCGGACCCTCTAGCATGATGGCAGATATGTAATTATGGTGTTTGCTTGCCATTTCTCAAGCATTAGCGATCGAACACTCGGACAATTATTCGGACCGTCATGTATCATGGCAGATATGTAATTTTGGTGTTTACTTGCCATTTCCCATGCATTAGGGTTTGAAAAAACGGACCCGTATTCGGATCCTCTTGCATGATGGCAGATATGTAATTATGGTGTTCACTAGCCATTTCTCCTACATTATGGTTCGAACACTCGGTCACTTATTCAGACCCACTTGCAAGATGGCAGATATGTAATTATGTTGTTTACTTGCCATTTCTCACGCATTTGGCTTTAAACACTCGGACACTTATTCGGATCCTCTTGCATGACGGAAGATATGTAGTTTTGGTGTTTACTAGCCATTTTTCATACATTAGGGTTCGAACACTTGGGCACTCAATCAGACCCTCTTGCATGATGGCAGATATTTAATTATGGTGTTTACTTGCCATTTCTAATGCATTAGGGTTTCAAAACTCGGACACTAATTCGGACCCTCTTGCACGATGGTAGATATGTAATTATGGTGTTTACTTGCCATTTCTCATGCATTAGCGTTCGAACACTAGTACACTTATTCGGACCGTCTAGCACGATGGCAGTTATGTGATTTTGGTGTTTACTTGTCATTTCTCACGCATTAGGGTTTAAACACACGGACACGTATTCAGATACTCTTGCATGATGGCAGATAGGTAATTATGGTGTTTACACACCATTTCTCATACATTAGGGTTCGAACACTCGGTCACTTATTCGGACCCTTATGCATGATGGCAGATATGTAATTATGGTGTTCATTTTCCATTTCTCGTGGATTAGGGTTTAAACACACGGACACTTATTCAGATCCTCTTGCATGATGTCAGATAAGTAATTATGGTGTTTACTAGCCATTTCTCATACACTAGGGTTCGCAGACTCGGACCCTTATTCAGACCCTCTTGCATAATGGTAGATATGTAATTATGGTGTTTACTTGCTATTTCTCATGCATTAGCTATCGAACACTCAGACACTTATTCAGAACGTCTTGTATCGTGGCAGATATTTAATGATGGTGTGTAGTTGCCATTTCTCATGCATTAGGGTTTAAACAAACGGACCCGTATTCAGATCCTCTTGCATGATGGCAGATATGGAATTATGGTGTTTACTAGCCATTTCTCATACATTAGGGTTCGAACACTCGGACACTTATTCCGACCCTCTTGCATGATGGCAGATATGTAATTATGGTGTTTACTTTCCATTTCTCACGCATTAGGGTTTAAACACTCGGACACTTATTCGGACCCTCTTGCGTGATGGCAGAGATGTAATTATGGTGTTTATTTGCCATTTCTCGTGCATTAGGGTTAAAGCACTTGGACACATATTTGGACCCTCTTGCATGATGGCCGATATGTAATTATGGGGTTTAATGGCCATTTCTCATGCATTAGCGTTCGAACACTAGTACACTTGTTCGGACCCTCTTGCACGATGGCAGATATGTAATTAATGTGTTTACTTGCCATTTCTCATGCATTAGGGTTTAAACACACGGACACGTGTTCGAATCCTCTTGGATGACGGCAGATATGTAATTATGGTGTTTACTTGCCATTTCTCATGCATTAGGGTTTAAACACCTGGACACTTATTCGGACCCTCTAGCATGATGGCAGATATGTAATTATGGTGTTTGCTTGCCATTTCTCAAGCATTAGCGATCGAACACTCAGACACTTATTCGGACCGTCATGTATCATGGCAGATATGTAATTTTGGTGTTTACTTGCCATTTCCCATGCATTAGGGTTTGAAAAAATGGACCCGTTTTCGGATCCTCTTGCATGATGGCAGATATGTAATTATGGTGTTCACTAGCCATTTCTCCTACATTATGGTTCGAACACTCGGTCACTTATTCAGACCCACTTGCAAGATGGCAGATATGTAATTATGTTGTTTACTTGCCATTTCTCACGCATTTGGGTTTAAACACTCGGACACTTATTCGGATCCTCTTGCATGACGGAAGATATGTAATTTTGGTGTTTACTAGCCATTTCTCATACATTAGGGTTCGAACACTTGGGCACTCAATCAGACCCTCTTGCATGACGGCAGATATTTAGTTATGGTGTTTACTTGCCATTTCTAATGCATTAGGGTTTCAAAACTTGGACAATAATTCGGACCCTCTTGCACGATGGTAGATATGTAATTATGGTGTTTACTTGCCATTTCTCATGCATTACGGTTTAAACACTCAGACACTTATTCGGACTGTCTTGCACGGTGGCAGTTATGTGATTATGGTGTTTACTTGTAATTTCTCACGCATTAGGGTTTAAACACACGGACACGTATTCAGATACTCTTGCATGATGGCAGATAGGTAATTATGGTGTTTACACACCATTTCTCATACATTAGGGTTCGAACACTCGGTCACTTATTCGGACCCTTATGCATGATGGCAGATATGTAATTATGGTGTATACTTACCATATCTCACGCATTAGTGTTTAAACACTCGGACACTTAATCGGAACCTCTTGCATGATCGGAGATATGTACTTAGGGTCTTTATTTGCCATTTCTCATGCATTAAGGTTTAAAGACTCGGACACTTATTCGGACCCCTTGCATGATGACAGAAATGTAATTATGGTGTTTAATTGCCATTTCT
>NW_021027506.1:0-18031 GCF_004153795.1 Camellia sinensis
GCTATGATGTTGAATTTTGTAGACCCCGGCTTAAGATAATAAATGAAGCCTTTTTCTTTCAAGTTAGGCACACATGGTGTGTAACAATACTGGTATATCGGCTAGGGTGATCCTAACATTTTCCTGTTTAGCTAAGGCGATAATGACCAAAATCACTCGATAAGAATTGATTGCAGTTGCATGGGGTTCAACTATAATAATGAAGAATCTCGCGAAAAAAGGAATGTAAAGTGGGAGCCGAAGTCTGCACTCAGTAAAACCTACATTGGGAAGAGGCATGGTGTTTTTTGTAGGCATGATGGAGTCATCATCCCCAGCCAGTCTCAGATGGACATCGGTAGGATGGAGAACTCTGCCGAAAGTACTTCAAGTTTGTGGTCGGGGTATCTACCCTACGTCTCCACATAACCCATGATATCGGCCCCTAATTAGAAGGGTTGAATTCAAAAAGAAGATGTTTCTTATTGATGGGACCTCGCAAAAACCTAGGTTGTGTGCTGGTACAGAAATTGTAAGGAATGTTTCAGTTTTGCCCCTAAATCGTAGGTTCTACCAAACAAATCCCAAACCTTAAAGCTAGATTGAAGTATGAAGATCAAAGGCACAGATCTGGAAAAGAAGAAAAGATACAAACAGAAAACAAATACGAAGTTTTCAGAGTCAAGAAACAGAGGATGGACTATCAAGAACATGAAAAATACAAAGAGTTGAACGCAGAACAATAGCAAGACGTGCAAGAAGAACTAAAGAACAGTACATGTATTCAGGGCATAAGCAAACAAAGAGCAAAATCAACGCATTCACATGTATAATTTTACAAATTGATTAATTTAAGCCAAACAACAGTAATAAACAAGAAATTCCAGAAAGATCAAGAACTGCGAATAGGAAAAGAGAAGAGAACAGATGCTACTAGAAAATATGAAAGCCGGTATGAAGATTGCCAGATTGCCGAAGTCAGACGCAAGTTACAGATATAACGAAGACAACGAAAACTTCACAGGAGGAACGAAAGGTAATTACAGAGCTTGGAGCTTGAGCAATGGCGGATTTGAAAGAAAGAGTTTAGAGAGAGAAAAGAAAGAGGAGGAAATCAGATGTAAAAGAAGAAGAGAAAAAAAAAGGAAAAAGAGGTTTTGATTAAACAGAAACGCGGCAAAAAACAATCATATGCCGTAGAGAACGAGGGCGTCAGACGGCGCACATGAAGAAAGAGGCGCAATAAGGCCGCGTCACGTGTACGGACCAGTAAGAGGGAAAGCGTGGCTAAAACGGTTGGGTTGAAGTGCATGACAGCTCTATGGCGTAGTAAGGTCCTTAAAAATCTTGAATTTTTTAAGGGAAAGCATGTCGGCCAGAGAAATGATAATCTCGGCTATCAAACTTTAAGCCAATTACTGAAGAAAATACAGATATAGGTTCCATCACCTCAGAATGCCGTGGGGTAATAGAACCTAGGGGGCAGTTGTGGAGATGTTTTTGAATACCAACACGTGGCAACAGGTGACGCCGACGTGTCAGCCGGACGTGTCCTGGTCTGTGTTACGCCAAGGTTATCTCGGCAAGGCCGAGGTTATTTCCGAAGATATCAGAGAATCCGAGATAAATGATAAAAATAAGGGACAAGAGTCCTAGAGTGAAGAGGAGACTTAGCCAAGATAAGGATAAAGCTTTAGGGAGTTTATCTTTATCTCTTGAAGAGTCTAAAGTAAGTACTGAATTGGAGTCCATAGAAGTCAGGCTTCTTGTGGGACTAGGATTAAGAACTATAAAAGAGAGGCACCCCCGTAGTCTAAGGTACGCAGTTTATGCTTGAGTATAGTGGTAGCACTTGATTATCTTTGAGAGAATACTGACTTGATCGTTCGGAGTGCCCCCGGGTGTGGAAGAGCCACCGCCGGAGCCTTTTCTTCTGTTACAGGTTAGCTGAAGCCATCTATTCTGCCAGTGCTTTTCCAGCTGATTACTAGGCGGGCAGTTGGTCAGAAAATCACTCACACAACAACAAATAAAATATCACATTTAACTTCATAATTATTACACTATTTTCTCACAAAAAAATCAAAAAGTCAAATTTTTTTTTCCAAACTAAGCTTTTTAACCCAGCCTAAATAGTCAAAAAAAAAATTAAAAAATCAAAAAGCCAACCCACTTCCCAAACGGAAGCTCAATTTCACCATAAGGTGCATTTTTTATATAAGTGTAATAAATAGGTATGTATAATTTGTAATACTTACCAATGTGAGGGAACTAATTATAGAATGAATTACAGAGGCCACACACAGCTGTATGTTATGGGTTCTGCTGCATTTCTTCCCCAGTGGTGCTTGTTTTGGAGAATATATTTATGATCTATTATTGAGTTAGTGACAAGTCTTTGGTGCAGGATTTACATTGGCCTAGTTAATGTGTTTTTTCCTCTCAAAAAAAAAAAAGTTAATAGCTTTCTGTTTTGTCTAGTTGTTGTGTTGACCATATCTAGCTCAAAAACCAATTGCGTGCCTCCACGTGCTGCGAAAACCACAGGTCATTCCTTTTTCTTTTTTTAACCACTTGCCTGGTTTGTGTAATTTGACTTTGATAATTTTATCTCAAATATTATTAGATGTTTAAATATTATTATTATTATTTTACATTATAATTTTAAATAATTTTTTTAATAAAATTATAAATGTCTATCAAATTATTCATATCTTTTTAAATATATAAACAAAAAGTTTGTACAAAATTTTCATACGAAATGAGTTGACGTCGTACAATTCCTTTATTTTGTAATTTCACAAATGCCATTAATACATCATTGATGTTCTTTTTGTATAAGTTTTATGTTTGCAAATCACTTTCTTTTTATTACAACTTCAAAATATGATTCTACATGGACTTGCCTTTCAATTCAACTTGTGACCTACCCATTCAACTTGTGACCTACCCATGAACTTACCTTGTATGCTTTCAAATCTAACCCGATAATAGATGTTGCGAGTTTGAGTCAAAATCTAACCCGATAATAGAATGTTGCGAGTTTGAGTCGGGTGATTTAAGCTAGAGTAGGTTCTAACGAATGACAAGAAAAAAAGGAGAGAGGGGCAAATTATATTAAATCCCCTTAAACTATCAGTCATTTACACTTTACCCTTTAATGTTTTAAGCCTAACAATTACCCCCTCAAACTATTTAAATTTGAACATTAAATCCTTTTATTAGCCATTTATTAGATATTTAGATAAAAAATTATCAAAGTGTTGTGCACATGATAATTATCAAGTCTTTCTCCAAACCTTATCCCATTCTCACATTCATTTCCCATCAACATTTCTTTGTACGATCTAATCACATATTTTACAAGTGGCCATATGCACCAAGCATTGAAGTCCACAGAACAACATCCCTCTTCTTCCTCTTTCCCTCTCTAGTCTAAATCCCACACCATACTTAAAGACCTGCCTAACCTCCTCCTTCTTCTTCTTCTTTCACGGTTGTACTTGTTATTAAAATCACAGTGGTTACAGTTGTGGACGAACCTAGTTCGGCATTTATGTACGATGTGGTTACAGTCCGCCCACGTGGTGGCCAACGCACAAATTTTTACTGTTAGCAAGGTTGACATAGTGGGTGGGTTGGAAAGATGCAAAATAAAAAGTTCAAAAAAGATTAATAGTTCTAGAATAATAATGTCAGAGAACTAATTATAGAATAAATTACAAAAACCATACACAGCTGCCCCTTGCAGGTTTTGCAGCATCTCTTCCTTCCCCAGTAGTGTTTGTTTTTGAGAATATTTCATGCTCTTTTGAGATTGTGAGAAGTCTTTGGTCCCGCATAACAGTAGCCTAGTTAGTAACTAGTTTTGTCTAGTAGTGTAGCCAACAACTTACACTTTGTTTGAATTGAGTTATTTGGTGAAGAAATTAAAAAAAAATAAAAATAAAAAAATCAATTTCTCTCTATCACAAAAACCAATTGTGTGCCTTTCATGGGGTACAAAAACCAGCTCATTGTTTTTGAACTCTTTGAAAAAAATCAACCCACAATTTAGCCCACCATAAGTTAACCCAACAAAATAGCAATTGCACATACTGTGTTTATTATAACAGGAATTTCATCGAACACTTGTGCTGCATCATTGATAAGCATCCATTTTTTGCATACAAATCAGTTAGATCACTCTCCACAAAAATAAAAAGCTAGATGACCAATCCGATTTGATAACTTGAGAATGCAACAGCTTACCAAATTCAACTATAGGAACCCCCATTGATGTGTATGAAAAGCGAAGGTTTGGAGAGTGAGAGAAAAACACCCTTTTAGACGAAAATCTGAGATGAATGCATTAAAGGGTAATGGGTTTGTTGGATTGATGCAATTGAAGAAGTTGTCGGTAAGAGTTTGATTTGAAGGTGAGTTTGTGAATATGAGTTTGGTGTGAATCAGGTGAAGAGAGAGAAAGAGAGTAAGCCTGTTCCTAGTTTGGGAACAGAGGTTTAAGAAGAAATGAGAGAGATTTGTTTGGATTAGTTTCGGGGCAATGCTAGGACCCCAGTGGGGGCGACCCCAGCACCCCCTCAGTGACAGTTGGCGCACTGTCAATAACTTAAAAAAGAATAATAATAATAACAATAATAATAATTTTGGGGTCAATCAGAGATGACCCCAGCACCTCCACTGGGAGTCCAACTCATTTTTCGGCTTTTGGCCAATGTAGCCCAAGGAGAAAAGCACACCAACTCTGGTTCACAAATCGGACAGTCAAATTGGACCCATGTAGCCCATTATTAGGGATAATTATTCGGTAATTCCGGAATATAAACACGTGGTGTTTCATAGTATTATAATTGGTGGAGAAGGTGAGTAAGTGGGGTATTGTGTTGGTGATTGGGGAATATAAGGGACATATTAAATGATGATTGATTAGGGAATACATATATGTGGTATTCCGAGAATGTTGAATAATTTTCTCATTATTAGTGTCATTTGTGTTGGGGAACGGGGATCCCGCCCAAGACCTTCCAGAAATTATACCAAGTAAAAAAACACACCCACACTCAAGGAGACACCATATTTAACGTGGTTCGGTCTCAATGCCTACGTCTACGGGAGAGTAGCCGGTTATCACTATATAACAATGGAGATATTACAGAAAGATTACAATAGAGGAGGAAGTCACACTCTCCTCATTCACCCACTCACCCGTCTCCCTCCCTCACACCGAGAGAGACGGTCTCTCCGCCTCACATCTCTCACTCTCTTTGGTTTGCTCTCTCTCTCTCTCTCTCAACTCTTCTCTCACCCTCTCCATTTACACACATTAAAGATGGAGGTGGAGAGGCTGGCCTTGCACATGGCCAGCTTGTTCCTACACATGGCTAGCTCATTCTCCTTCACTTTTGGTGGCACATGTTGCAGCACATGGAGAAGAGAATCACCCCTCACATGGGGTGATATCTAACAATTCGAATAATTCATTTTATAAATTATTTGCAAGCCTAGATTGTTACATTTGTATTGTAAAAAAATATTCAAAATCATTTCTTCCATCTATTCAAAATCATATAGCAACTAGCATATATGGAAAAATTGCATGAACATTTTTCATTTTAAATTTGTTTTGGGTGAAAAAAGTATTACATCCATGAACAGTTTGTATATTATTTATTGTGTCTTGTACTGGTCTATGAGCTCAATCACCAAAGTCACAATGTCTTATTACAGCTACATATCAATTTTGCCACAATATTCTGTCCTACAAAAAAGGAAAAGGAAAAAAAGAAAGCCTTATTATAACCAAAAAACAACCATATCATGGGTTTGTCAGAGACCAATTATTATTTCCAGTATAAATGAAAGATCAGAAAAATTTCACATGGAATTGGAGAATCTGCTTTACAAAATTGTTTGCAATAATTTACATGTCGTTGTAGCCTCTCAACTTTCAACATCCATTTCAATGTGAGTGAGACAAATGAATGTGTCTATTCTGCTTTGCAAAAATTTTCATACTGCCAATCATCAATGATCAGACCTTCTATAGTTAAATGTAAATAATATATTGCATGAACACTCAGAAGTTTATTGCCTGAACCCTCTTTTTACCAATTTTTTATTTTTTATTTTTCTGAACCCTCATACTTGCATAGAAATTGTAGTTACAGTTTTTATAATTATAGCGATCCCGGTTGTCCCTTTACTGTTCTGTTGTATTCCGGATTCGATTCCGTGGAGTTGGTAGTTGTATCTATCTTGTTGTCATCCTTTAATTCCATTTGTTTGAGTTCTAAGATGTGTAGGGCATGTTTCGAACAGGTGGGTTGAACCTTGGTCTGAAATCTTGTTGCCAGGTTTTTGGTCGTTCCGCTCGAGCGGGCCTTGTTGCGCTCGAGCGGAGATTGCACACTCCCAATTTTTCGTGTCCCTGCAAAACTTCTGCAGGTGTGATTTCTACGCTCGAGCGGGTTTCTTTACGCTCGAGCGGTAGCGCTCGAGTGGGTACTGTGGCGCTCGAGCGGGTAGTACTTTTGGTGTAAGTTCTAGGAGGGGGAAATCTACGCTCGAACGGATTGGTTTTCGCGCTCGAGCGGGACTTCTTGCGCTCGAGCGTACCTAGTTTTTTGTTCTTGACGCTCGAGCATTGTGTTCTCCGCTCGAGCGGGAATGTCGTATATCAGTTGGCAGCTGGGCATTTTAAAATCACTTTTTACATTCTCTCTCTCTCTCTCTTACTTTCTAAAAAGCTATTTTGAGAGCTCCTCTCTCTAGAAACTCCCTTCTCTCTAGGGTTTGATCTAGTTAGAGTGTCTCTCTATCCTCCGGCCTTTGTAAAAAGTGTGTGAATCGTCGAGGGCTTCGTTTTGATCCGAGAATCGTGGTGTTTGGAGCATTTTCACTTTCTTCTCCTTCCCTATTTGAGCTCTAACTTCGAGGTAGGGATATCCTACTCCTTCTCATGAGTTTTGTCTTTGAATTTTAGTATTTTGATGAGTTGGGGTTGTTGGGTAATTTTGAGAAAGTTTGGGCCTTTGTGAAATTTTACAAAAGTTAGGATTTTGTTTATATAAACGTATGTGCATGTTTGGCATAGAGAAATGAGATCAATATTGGTCTATTGGTAAGGAAATGGAACCTTAGGGTTGTGATGTTAATTATGAGGAATGTTCTAATTACATCGATGAATTAATTGGTATAATTAATTTGAGGAAAAGAGGAATTAAGTTGAGAATGTTGGAATTAAAAGTGTATGGGATTACAGGGTGTAGTTAGATTCGTTTATCGCTCACCAAGTTGAAATGTTGACTATATATCCATTTGGTGCATTTACTTTCAGTATAGAAATAACTGCTTTGGGCTATCGGTGGAGGATAGTCTTGATTGTTGTAGACACTGCATGATGATTAGGTAAACTAAAACTAATCGATTGAGTATGCTATTGAATTTAGCAAGTGGAATGATACATAAATTCTATGTATTGATTGATTGTTTATGATCTATGTTTATATACATGTGTTGTGTGGGAGGAGATGGGGGATGTACTCCACAGTTTAGGGGAAGATAGGGGATGGACCTCTAAATCGGATTTTGTGTGACAGTGATACAGCACTACAATGTGTATCAGGCTGCGAATTAGAAGTATTTTTGTTGCATTAATACAGCACTACGATGTGTATTATTTGAGACTTATGGCAATGTTTGGATTGATTTGATATAGCACTAAAATGTATATCGTTATCAATTGTAAAGTATAGAAGTGATTCTATGTTATGTTGATACAGTACCGAAATGTGTATCTTTCGCAAAGTGTGGGAATGGTTTATGTGTTATTGATACAACATTAAAATGTGTATCCCTCATAAATTTTGAAAGTGTTTTAAAGATGAGTCTAAACCTCATTAAGTTATTTGGCTAGGCGTTGAGCCTTGTTTTCAAAAATCAAAATTTGAAAGGACATGGGAAATGAAATGTAACATGGACTTAATGTCATGAAATCGAATGTGATATAAGTGGATGTATCTGTGTTGACCATCTATCAACTGCTAATCTTTTTGTCATTGCTCATGGCTGGTTTAGTGTATTTCTGCTGGGCTGTAGCTCACCCTTTATGGGACATCATTTTCAGGTACAGGTAGCATGCCACCTCCAAGGACATAGCTTGGGAGGCTAGAGGCAGGCAGATTGTTTTGTTTACTTTCTTTTGATGTATTACATGTAAATTCAAGCCAAGGGCTTAATATGTATTGAGTTAGTACTCTTCTTTTTGTAACCAAGTGTTAACTTGGAAAGCTGTAAGCCCGTAGGGCATTTGCTTTTGTTGTTAACATGTAATACTTTTGTAAGAACTATTCAGATTAATGGAAAGATGGTTGGTTTCTTTGTATCAATGCATGTCTAAAGAGATGGATTTTATGTATTATTTTGAGGACGCTACAACTTGGTATCAGAGCGTACCGGGTTCGAATACTTTGGGTACATGGGAAGTGATTAGTATCACAATGGGTTTGTCTCGCTTGTTAGAGACTTATGTGTGACATTATGTGTTTATTTGATAACATGTTTATGTGACAACTTGGGTATGGGATTTAGTTTCTAGGATGTTGATTGGATCCTTGGGTTTCTGTGAGTCTTGTTGGAAAAGCACTTGATCAATGCTGTTTCTAACCGGAACTCTAGTAACGCCTCGGGACTATCATTATCCGAAAACGAAATTCGTAAGTGCTTATGTGTTTATGTGCTTACGTGGAGTAAATTACAGTTGTCCATGCATTAGGACGTGAGTGTTATAGCTTCGGCACATTTATGAATGTGCTAACGTTCTTCGTTACCTTTATTAGGATGTCAGGACGAGGACGTGGTAGACGTGGCAGACGTGGTAGGCAGGAGATGCCTTTACCGGATGATATTCCGGCACAGCAGGAGGGGCTTGGCCAGGCTAATGTGGCCGAGCCAGCAGGTCAGGAGGCTATGGGCGCTTTAGCCCAAGGGATAGCCGACGCTTTGAGGGAGTCTGTGGATATTTTCCGAGCTGAGAATCCAGTTCAGGCTCTAGTTCAGGCCCAGGTTGTTGAGGCAGGGAGTCTGTTGGCCAGGCTAATGTGGCCGAGCCAGCAGGTCAGGAGGCTATGGGCGCTTTAGCCCAAGGGATAGCCGACGCTTTGAGGGAGTCTGTGGATATTTTCCGAGCTGAGAATCCAGTTCAGGCTCTAGTTCAGGCCCAGGTTGTTGAGGCAGGGGCTTCCTTCTTGAAAAGGAAGTTCTTTCGGTCTAACCCGGACGAGTTTATTGGGGATCCGAAGGAGCCATTGAAGGCTGATGAGTGGTTAGAGCAGATGAGTAAGACGTTCGAGATGCTTGGCATCGAGGACGGAGCGTTGAAAGTGACCTTGGCATCCTTCCAGCTTAAAGGGGGTGCGGGTCAGTGGTGGAAATACATGAGGGGCCGTATTGCTGGCACGTGGGAGGCTTTTGTGGGGGCTTTTTAGGAGAAGTATTTATCTCCAGCAGTCAGGGAGAAGCTGAGAGACCAGTTCTGTCAGCTTTTGCAGTTGGGTTCTTCTGTAGCCGAGTATGAGGCTGCTTTCACTAGCTTGTCCAGGTTCGCACCTGAACTTGTGGCGTCCGAGGAACGCCGCTGTATTGAGTTCGAGAAGAGGTTGAGGCGCGGCCTCAAAATGAGGGTTGGAGGTTCGATGATCCGAGATTATGCGCGCTTGGTTGATGCTGCAACCCATATGGAGATCATGATGCAGAAAGAAGAGGGGCGGAGAGGCTCCAAGAGGAGCCAAGATGGTCAGGGTGATGCCAAGAGACAGAGGGGTGCTAACCTCAGCAGTCTCAGGGGGGTGTTGCTAGATCGACTTTTCCGGTGCCGAGTGCAGGCTCGGGGAGAGGTAATCAGGGAGAGTTCACCTGTTACAAGTGTGGTCAGTTGGGCCACAAGGCTTCAGTTTGCCCACAGAGGGGAAGGGGTCAGAGAGCTGCTTCATCTTCAGCTAGACCGCAGGACCAGAGTCAAGGTAGGGGTCAACCCTTGTTTTGTTATCAGTGTGGTCAGCCTGGGCACCTGAAGAGGTTTTGCCCACAGTTGAGTGCCACTTCGGGCGCGTCTGGTTCTAGGCAGACGCAGGATTTTCAACCAGCTCAGTCTGTGCAGGCCTCGAGGGCCAATCCGGGAGCTTCGTCGTCCCAGTCAGTGCAGCAGTCGTTTGCCCCGAGGGGTGAGCAGTTGGATCAGGGGCCTACAGGGCACGTGTATGCTGTTACCGCGCAGGACCTAGTACCGGCTCCATCAGTAGTGAGAGGTACCTTTCTGTTTTGCAACTCGGTTGCTAGTGTATTGATTGATACGGGTGCATCTCATTCTTTTGTATCTGCTGCATTTGCATCTGTTTTAGAATTGGAGTTGGCACAGTTAGCATCTCCTATATGTGTAGTATCGCCTGTTCGTGGTGAGTTGATCTTGAAACAAGCTGTTCGAGGTTGTGATATAGAGGTCGCCGACCATAGGCTTCCTTTTCCTTTTGTTGTCATGCCCATGAAGGGTTTTGATGTTATTTTGGGTATGGACTGGTTGTCGTCATACCGGGCTATTATTGATTGCTACCGCCGAGGGTCACTGTTTGTACCTTGAGCGGGGAGTGTTTCCATTTCTTGGGGGATCGGGTTGGTAGTGTATTGCCACCGTTGTATGATCCGCGAGGGCGGAGTGAGCTTAGTGGTCTACTTGCTAGCTTTTTGAGTGGTGAGTGTGATGAGAACCAGATTGTATTGCCGAGGGTGGTTTGTGAGTATTCAAATGTTTTTCCCGAGGATCTCGTTAGTTTGCCACCTCACCGAGAGATAGAGTTCTCTATTGATTTAGTGCCCGGCACAACGCCGATTTCTATGGCACCTTATCGTTTTGCCCCAGCCGAGTTGAGTGAGTTGAAGATTCAGCTCCAGGAATTACTAGATAAGGGTTTTGTTCGCCCTAGTGTTTCACTGTGGGCAGCACCGGCCCTCTTTGCTAACAAGAAAGATGGTGCCTTGAGACTTTGTATAGACTACAGGAAGTTGAATCGGGCTACGTTCAAGAATAAGTACCCTATGCCCCGTATAGATGATCTGTTTGACCAGTTGAAGGGTTCCCGTTGTTTCTCCAAGATAGACTTGAGATCGGGTTACCACCAGTTGAGGGTCAAGGAGGAGGATATTCCGAAGACGGCATTCCGTACGCGGTATGGCCATTATGAGTTTCTGGTGATGCCATTCGGCCTTACCTATGCACCGGCAGTCTTTATGGACTTGATGAACCGGATCTTCCGGGAATTCTTGGATCGGTTTGTAGTCGTTTTCGTAGACGACATTCTTATCTATTCGCCTTCTGAGGAGGAGCACGAGGAACACTTGAGAGTGGTGTTTGAATTGCTTAAAGCCCATAGGCTGTATGCCAAGTTTGGGAAGTGTGAGTTCTGGTTAGGAGAGGTCAAATTCTTAGGCCATGTGGTATCCGAGGAAGGGGTGTCTGTTGATACATCCAAGGTAGAGGCAGTGCAAGATTGGGCACAGCCTAAGAGTGTTTTTGAGATCCGCAGTTTCCTAGGATTAGCTGAGTATTACCGTCGGTTTGTGAAGGATTTCTCCAGATTAGCTTCGCCGTTGACTAGATTGATGCGAAAAGGGGTCAAATTTGTGTGGAGTGAGACTTGCGAAAAGTCGTTCCAAGAGTTGAAAGTTAGATTGACCACCGCTCCGGTCTTGATTATTCCGGAGAGAGGGTTGGGTTATGCAGTTTATTGTGATGCCTCACGAGAGGGTTTGGGCTGTGTGTTGATGCAAGAGGGGAAAGTGGTAGTTTATGGCTCATGTCAGTTGAAAATACACGAGAAGAATTATCCTACACACGACCTAGAGTTAGCAACAGTGATCTGGGGTGCTAACCCTCAGCAGTCTCAGGGTGGTGTGGCTAGATCGACCTTTCCAGTACCAAGTACGGGCTCTGGGAGAGGTAGTCAGGGAGGCTTGACTTGTTTTGCGTGTGGCTAGCTGGGTCACAAGTCTTCGGTTTGCCCGCAGAAGGGAGGGCTCGAGCGGGCCTTGTTGCGCTCGAGCGGATATTGCACACTCCTAGTATTTTGATGCTCTGCAGAACTTCTGCAAGCATTTGGGTACACTTGACGAGTTTGATTTGCTTCTGGGCGAATCCGTTGAGACTGCGGTCTTGTCTTCTGTTGTTGCACAGCCTACACTTGTGACCCGAGTATTAGAGGCACAGAGAGGTGACCTTGAGGTAGAGTCCTTCCGAGAGAAGGTCTCCAGTGGAAAAGTTGAGAAGGGTTTGACGGTGTATCCCGACAAGAGTGTGAGATACCGAGACCGTTTGTTTGTGCCGGAGTCTTGCCGAGAGGAAGTACTCCGAGAGTTCCATCATTCACGCCTTGCGGTGCATCCGGGAGGCACTAAGATGTATCGGGATTTGGATCGCCAGTTTTGGTGACAAGGTATGAAGAGAGATGTGGCTGTTTTCATATCGAAGTGCCTTACTTGCCAGCAAGTGAAGGCCGAGCATTAGAGGCCAGCGGGTTTGTTGCAACCCTTGCCTATTACCGAGTGGAAGTGGGAGCATGTCACCATGGACTTCGTTGTAGGTCTTCCGAGGACTCAGCGGGGTAGTGATGCCATTTGGGTGGTTGTAGACCGGTTGACTAAGTCGGCGTATTTCATTCCTATGCGTGTGAGAGATTCGGTAGATCATCTTGCCGACTTGTATATTCGGGACATAGTGAGATTGCACGGGGTCCTAGTGACGATCGTCTCAGATAGAGATCCACGTTTTACTGCTAGGTTGTGGTAGAGTTTGCAGAGTACATTGGGCACTAAGTTGACCTTTAGTACGGCTTATCATCCTCAGACTAATGGGCAGTCCGAGCGTACTATTCAGATTCTTGAGGATATGCTTCGAGGTTGTGTCCTTGACTTTAGTGAGACGTGGGAAAGGCACTTGCCCTTGGTGGAGTTTGCCTACAACAACAGTTTCCAATCTAGCATCGGTATGGCACCATTTGAGGCCTTGTATGGCCGACCGTGTAGGTCTCCAGTGTGTTGGGCCGAGGTGGGTGATGCACCTTTGTTGGGTCCGGAGTTGGTTAGGGAGACGACGGAGAAAGTTGAATTTATCCGTAAGAGGCTTGTTACAGTCCAGAGTCGCCAAAAGAGTTATGCCGACCGTAGGAGGAGGCCTTTGGCGTTTGAGGTAGGTGATCATGTCTTCTTGAAAATATCACCTAGGCGAGGTTTGATGAGGTTTGGGAAGAGTGGGAAGTTATCCCCTCGGTTTATCGGTCCCTTTGAGATCCTTGAGAGGATTGGGGAGGTCGCTTATCGTTTAGCTTTACTACCGCAGTTGTCCGGAGTGCATGACGTGTTTCATGTGAGTATGCTTCGGAGGTATGAGCCGGATCCATCCCATGTGTTAGATTGGACCGACTTGGAGGTATATGAGGATGCCTCGTATGAGGAGAGACCAGTTCGGGTCTTGGATAGGAGGGATCAAGTCTTACGAGGCAAGACCATTCCCTTGGTAAAGGTTTTGTGGAAACATCATGGAGTGGAGGAAGCCACTTGGGAATGCGAGTTGGAAGTCCGCGAGAAATATCCGGACTTGTTTGTTGATGTGTAACCATGTTTTGGTGATTTTGTAATATTATTGAACCTTAAGAGTATTGAATATATCTTAGGTTGTAAAACATAGTTTATGTTTGATCTAATGGAAGTTTTTTTGAAACTTGCCTCAAAATGGAAGTTTAATGTAACATTGCATATGTTGAATGTATTGTAGAAATTGAAATATATCATGAATACTGAATATGATATAGAATTGTGGAATGCAGTATTGAAATTTGTGAAATTTCAGGGAATGCATAACTATAATGCATGTTGTGGAAAATGTTGTAAACTGCCTCTTGAAAAGAGATGAGATGACCGGTAGTGGGTCGAGTTGTTAAAATTTGCATTGTGATAATGTTAGGAATTGAGAAAGTCTTGTTTTTGAAAAACTTGTATTTAATTTCGGGGACGAAATTCTTTAAGGATGGAAGGTTATAGCGATCCCGATTGTCCCTGTACTGTTCTGTTGTATTCCGGACTCGATTCCGTGGAGTTGGTAGTTGTATCTATCTTGTTGTCATCCTTTAATTCCATTTGTTTGAGTTCTAGGATGTGTTGGGCATGTTTCGAACAGGTGGGTTGAACCTTGGTCTGAAATCTTGTTGCCAGGTTTTTGGTCGTTCTGCTCGAGCGGGCCTTGTTGCGCTCGAGCGGAGATTGCACGCTCCCAATTTTTCGTGTCCCTGCAAAACTTCTGCAGGTGTGATTTCTATGCTCGAGCGGGTTTCTTTACGCTCGAGCGGGTGCTGTGGCGCTCGAGCGGGTAGTACTTTTGGTGTAAGTTCTAGGAGGGAGAAATCTACGCTCGAGCGGACTGGTTTTCGCGCTCGAGCGGGTGTACTTTATTCTTGTGTCTTGGAGCTCGAGCGGGACTTCTTGCGCTCGAGCGTACCTAGTTTTTTGTTCTTGACGCTCGAGCGTTGTGTTCTCCGCTCGAGCGGGAATATCGTATATCAGTTGGCTGCTGGGCATTTTAAAATCCCTTTTTACATTCTCTCTCTCTCTCTTACTTTCTAAAAAAGCTAATTTTGAGGCTCCTCTCTCTAGAAACTCCCTTCTCTCTTAGGTTTGATCTAGTTAGAGTGTCTCTCTATCCTCCGGCCTTTGTAAAAAGTGTGTGGATCGTCGAGGGCTTCGTTTTGATCTGAGAATCGTGGTGTTTGGAGCATTTTCACTTTCTTCTCCTTCCCTATTTGAGCTTAACTTCGAGGTAGGGATATCCTACTCTTCTCATGAGTTTTGTCTTTGAATTTTAGTATTTTGATGAGTTGGGGTTGTTGGGTAATTTTGAGAAAGTTTGGGCCTTTGTGAAATTTTACAAAAGTTGGGGGTTTTGTTTATATAAACGTATATGCATGTTTGGCATAGAGAAAATGAGATCAATATTGGTCTATTGGTAGGAGGAAATGGAACCTTAGGGTTGTGATGTTAATTATGAGGAATGTTCTAATTACATCGATGAATTAATTGGTATAATTATTTGAGGAAAAAGAGGAATTAAATTGAGAATGTTGGAATTGGAGGTGTATGGGATTAAAGGGTGTAGTTTGATTCGTTTATCGCTCACCAAGTTGAAATGTTGATTATATATCCATTTGGTGCATTTATTTTCAGTATAGAAATAACTGCTTTGGGCTATCGGTGGAGGATAGTCTTGATTGTTGTAGACACTGCATGATGATTAGGCAAACTAAAACTAATCGATTGGGTATGCTATTGAATTTAGCAAGTGGAATGATACATAAATTCTATGTATTAATTGATTGTATATGATCTATGTTTATATACATGTGTTGTGTGGGAGGAGATGGGGGATGTACTCCACGGTTTAGGGGAAGGTAGGGGATGGACCTCTAAACCGGATTTTGTGTGACAGTGATACAGCACTACAATGTGTATCAGGCTGCGAATTAGAAGTATTTTTGTTTCATTAATACAGCACTACGATGTGTATTATTTGAGACTTATGGCAATGTTTGGATTGATTTGATATAGCACTAAAATGTATATCGTTATCAATTGTAAAGTATAGAAGTGATTCTATGTTATGTTGATACAGTACCGAAATGTGTATCTTTCGCAAAGTGTGGGAATGGTTTATGTGTTATTGATACAACATTAAAATGTGTATCCCTCATAAATTTTGAAAGTGTTTTAAAGATGAGTCTAAACCTCATTAAGTTATTTGGCTAGACGTTGAGCCTTGTTTTCAAAAATCAAAATTTGAAAGGACATGGGAAATGAAATGTAACATGGACTTAATATCATGAAATCGAATATGATATAAGTGGATATATCTGTGTTGACCATCTATTAACTGCTAATCTTTTAGTCATTGCTCATGGCTGGTTTAGTGTATTTCTGCTGGGCTGTGGCTCACCCTTTATGGGACATCATTTTCAGGTACAGGTAGTATGCCACCTCCAAGGACATAGCTTGGGAGGCTAGAGGCAGGCAAATTGTTTTGTTTACTTTCTTTTTGATGTATTACATGTAAATTCAAGCCAAGGGCTTAATATGTATTGAGTTAGTACTCTTCTTTTTGTAACCAAGTGTTAACTTGGAAAGCTGTAAGCCCGTAGGGCATTTGCTTTTGTTGTTAACATGTAATACTTTTGTAAGAACTATTCAGATTAATGAAAAGATGGTTGGTTTCTTTGTATCAATGCATGTCTAAAGAGATGGATTTTATGTATTATTTTGAGGGCGTTACAATAATTGTTGAAAATTTTGAATTTAAATTTACTCTAATAATTGTGTCTCTTGAGATAGAAGGGCGTGTCATTTTGAATGGTCACAACCTTTTTGAAGGGTCACATAGAAGTCTATAAATTTCATCTCCCTCACTTCAATTTGAATAGAGAATTGTCATTTTCTTCTTCACTTTGCATTTATTCTTCATATTTCCTGAGTCTAATTTTCCTATAAAAAGAGTACATGCACAGTGAAGCTCGCTAGGTTTGCAATAGTAGTACTGCTAGTTTAAGACATTGATCGTCGTATCTTGGGAGATAAACGTCCATTGAATCAGAAGCACCGGTGGGAGGACGAATCTGTCTTAAGGAAAGAGTATCACACACTCGACTCGATCAAGTTTTATTTGTTTATGTACTGTAAGTTTTATCACGTTATTATGTCAATTTATTTCAATTTTTGGTTTTGTCCAAAAACCGTTTGCATAATTTTAAATTATATTTTCCATATAGTTTGATACTATTTTTCTAACAATCTTAAGACAGATTTTGATCCTGTTTATGGTTTATGAGAAAATATAATTATTTGTTTTTGTATGTGCTTGGGTACTTATATTGTGGAGTTATATTATCAGATTTGATTAAATAGAACTGAAACTGTTTTAAACATGATCCGATTATTATTGAGGTAGTGTTTGGCAAGTGGTTTTGTGGCTAAAATAGTCACAAAAGACAAAATAGGCTATTTTAGTCACAACAAACAAAATATTACATCCAACCCATAATTATTATACCCTTCTCTCACAAAAAAAGTTAAAAAAGTCGAAAAGTCCTTCCCAAACCAAGCTTTTTAGCCCAAGGTAAAATAGCTAAAAAAGTCAAAAAGCTAAAAAGTCAACCCACTACCCAAACGGAGGCTGAAAGAGGAATTTTTTTTTTTTGTTGTTGTTTCTAGTAAGTAGTTGATTTTGTTGTCAAATATTAAATTAATAGATTTATTTTACTAGTTTGGGTCGTGCTCAAGTGTGCAACCCCCTTAAGGTTGCACACCACATGCAACCCAATTGTTAGCCGTTAGATTACAATAATTGATCAAGATCATTGAATTGTTTAATCGTGAAAAAGTTGAAACCGGGGCAACCGGTTAATGCTTGTATTTGCATGATTGCATCCCACTCACTCTCTGTATTTCGTCTCTATCTCTCTCTGTTCTCCTCTCTGTGTAAGGTTGAGTCAGTGTAACCGTTGATTTCCATTAACAGGGAGAAGCCCCTGTTGGGTTCGTTCCATTGACGAAGCTCTGTAGGGAATAGTATAACGGGCGATTTCCAACAACAACGTAACTAGAAGGCTGTGTTGGTTCCATTGCTGAAGTGAAGCCCTTCTCTCGAACTAGATATGAGGTATGGAGCTGTCTCTCTCTCTCTGTCTCCCTCTCTGTCTCTCTGGCCCGTTCACTTCAGCTATTTTCCCTCAACTAAACCCCTATCCTAACTTCAACCGGTCTACGCTTCGCTCCAACGGAAACCCCTCCATTGGCAGCTAACCTTTCTCTTTCTCTTTCTCAAGTAAGTGTTTGTGTTTGCACAAACAGGTAAACCGTGTGAAAATGTCATGTTTGTGTTTTTGTTAACAATTTTCGGTCATCAAGTAATTGTTTGTAGTAATGTCATGTGCAGTATGGGCCCAGCGGAAGTTAAAAGGGAAGG
>NW_021027507.1:0-20854 GCF_004153795.1 Camellia sinensis
TAATCTAGTACTTGCTCAAACAACCCATAATTATGGTATAATCCTTTTGTTTAAGTACCTTAGATGCTCATTTTCTATTCTTTCATAACGAACAAAGCATTCTTAGACTTCATTTTGTTTAGTCCAGATTTATTTAGGAGCTCTTTTAAAATGCTTCTGACTTTCTGAGCTAACAGCAAAGGTGTTTAATACTTATATATAAATTAAACAAAATGAAAAAATATGAAGATTAATAATTTTAAAATGTAGACTTGGGGTTAGTCCAAGTTATCTGATAGGGTTTATGTTTTCTTCGCATCTAGCAGACAAGGACAGGGAATGCGGAGATGCACATGCAGAAATCAAGGCATTAAAAGTACTCTGAACGTGTAAAAGAGAAGGCAGTAGAAGAGGTATTTAATTGGTTTTAGCTCCAAGAGTTTGCTCTTATCTGTACTCCCAGTTAATTTTTCTATATCAACAAGCAGGTTACCTATGTTTTGATGGATATGAATCCGTGGCCTTCTCTGACTCTAATGGTCAATCCTTATATTTTCTTACCAAGAATTTCTAGTTTTGATGTACTTCTTCAGCTGATTGACCAATGACAAATTTCGTGCAATAAGAAGAGAACTTATTTTTCTATAGCTCTAATAACTCATTTGAACAAAAGAATTTTGTTAATCACTAATATTCAACTAAAGGAGTTCAAGAACACTAAATGCATCATTCTAGAACTTGAACATGTTTTAAATTTCAGATATCCATAATTCTATTTAAGCCCTTCCCGAGGAAGCTTGAACTACATTTTCATGCTGATGTGATGGGAATCTTTTGAGAGCTTCATAATTGGCTTGTTTATTATCTCCTTTGCACCAAAAAATATATTCTATTAGAAGTTCACAAGATTAACAAACTGAGGAGCATCTCAAGCAATAGGATGCGGCAGCTAGTTGTAATGTCCCAGATCTAAATTGTGGGTCTACTTTGAAAATTTGAGCTTTGGTTGAGGATAGGAAAATGCCATTGTAGTTCACTTGTTCTGCAATAACCTATAGGTCATCATTTTGAGGCCTCATTAAAATTATGATGGATTGTTGAGCAAGGGGCCTCCTTGGGCTTTTTCTTAATGGTTGAGCTTGCATGTCTTGCTTTTTGTTAGGCATTTTCCCTTTCTTCATTTGCCTTTGAAGGATTCCACATTCTATTTTTTTCGTGTTTCCAAAAAAAAAAATGTGTGGTTTTTATATAGGAGAAATAGAAGTTTAACATAGGGTTTTCAGAACTGCAAAGTGTGCATTCTCTGTCTGTTTACTATTTAACTAATCTTCCCACAGTAACTGTTTGTGTGTAACCTTTGGTCTTTCATATTGAGCTTGTTGAAGTGACATGTCTATTTTTCACTCAATACATCTCAAGGTGCATATATTGTCCTGATGAGGCTGGCTAATGCATAAACACTTCATAGTGAAACATTTCATCAATCAATACCAATTACAGATTTATTGACCGTATGTCATTTGCAAAGTTGAATATCTGGCGGTGAAATAATTTTCATGGATGTTTGTAGGCCTTGTCACTCAATTCCATACTCATTGCAGTACAAGATAGTCCAGATTCTGGGTTTATATGTTTTTGGTAAAACAAGCAATTTGTTGCGGTGAAAATACATGAAATATGATTTATTTATTTTTTTCTTTGGGGTGTACAATATTAGTGAATTTTTTTTTTATAAAATCCCACTTTCTAGGTCTTGTAACATTCTATATTATTACCAATCCATAGTTGAATTTCACCAATATTGGTTGGCTTGTTTAGTTGATCTGCTCAAAGTGGTTCATAGCAGATCGATAACATGGCAAACATTGAAGGGCAATTACCATTATGTTTGCTTGTGGACCTATTAAGTAATTTTTTATTAGATTTATTAATTTATTAATTTTTATCTTTATAAATGGCATTGAACCTTCAAGGACCTTATATTGATGTCATCATTAGGAGTTAGAACGAACAAGTAATGTGGAAGTTCTCTTTTGATTGAACACATGGTTTATATTTCTCCTTAAGTATTATTTTTACATTACTAAATTTCTAGACCATTCACGTAATAGTCAAATTAATCAATAAATCTTTTGGTGTTTGATTTTCTTGCAACATATTTTGATACTTTCTCCATAGGGTTTACTTTTTATGCACATTAATATGCTTTTTTCATTTTGTTCTTATTTAATTTTTTTTTTCTTCCAAAAAATGCATTTGTCTTGTTTTTGTACCTTTTTCCTCCAATCTATAAAATTCATCTTCACTTACTATAGTTAGTTGATGAAAGAATGGAGCTCTTTGGCTAAGAAGTAGGATTTTGTTGTTTTTTTTGTACTTTATCCTTAAATTTGAAATATTCATCTTCACTTGAAAGAACTTGCTAATACATAAATCAAGCTCAACGCCAAAAGCTTGGATTAAATAGTCTTGAATTGATTTTTAACACATTCAAGGATTAAGTTATAAGTTAAATTTACTCTCTTTCTGAATATATTTATAGTGATGCTGCTCATTTATTCTTTTGGTCAACGCCATTGTAGCTAACTGATGAACTGAATAAAGTAGATGAGAAGCTAAAAGCTACTGAAGCTCTTCTGGAAAGCAAGGTACTTTGTGTTGTGATTCTGTTTGTTGAAAGCCAGCTCTTCGTAGAAGTTATATTCTACATGTGCTGATGGGTTTGCCTTAATTTTCTAGAACCTAGAGATTAAGAAGATAAATGATGAGAAAAAGGCATCTTTGGCTGCACAATTTGCCGCAGAAGCAACCCTTCGAAGAGTCCATGCTGCTCAGAAAGATGATGAGATGCCTCCTATTGAGGCCATAATTACTCCACTGGAGGCAGAGCTAAAACTAGCTCGGTTGGAGGTAAATATCAACTTCTCCAACAATGACTTCATAACTTTCTTTCTTTGCTCTTGAGTCATGGCCATGGTGTACTTTTTTGTTAGAATTTACCAGAATTTACCACTCACCTACTACCTCCACATGGTCATGCTGTACTAATAACATCATCCATTCCTACATATCGTGATTGATGTAGAAAGCATTAGGAAACACTCTCGTTGTAGCTCCGATGCCAAAGTTGATATAGGATGGTCTTTACTGCCAAATAATCATAAGTACGTGGGAGCAGGTTAACAAATTATAAAGTTAGGGTTAACAAAGTTTTAAGGAAGGGATTTTAGTTAGGCAAAGAAAAATAAAGTTTTGGGGCTGCAGTATCAACAGATAGTAAAAAACTAATTTGCATTTAACCAACAGGTCCATCTCACCAATTCTAATTCAACCAAAAATATGTAGTTGTTGGAAATGAGGGCTAATTAAGAGCTGTAAAAAGAGAGAAGAAAGTGAGCAAAGTCCTTGAGAATCACTCTACCTAGGGTTAAAGCTCCACATCTGTCACGAGAGGCATAAATTTTGAGAATTGTCTTATGCTCTTTGTTTGCATTTAAGGTACTGTTTTCTAACATTTGGGTTGCCCCTCAAAATCATATGAATTTTTATATGGCCCCCATCACAAGAAAATGTTCACTCTGCGCATTTATTAAATGTTCTATGTACTTCCCCAGCAGAAGAAATTTCTGGGTCAGCTACTAGTCACGCGACGCCTAGGTCTAGGATTGCATCACACAAATCTTAAAATGCACAATCTTTGGAAATTTCTCTTAAAACTTGCTTGTCCTTGATTCTAATGTGCTACACCTATACGTAGACTTCCAACGGCAACTAATTTTTGTACAAAGTCTAAATCTCAAACACTAGATAGTGGTGATTTTGGAAGCTTTTAACAAGTATAAGCCAACCTTAGAACTATTAAAGACTACAGAAAGAGCAAATAAAATGACCCAATAGTACAATCCATTTCTAAGGCTTTTTGAAATTGGCTAAGTATTCTTGAATCCAAAAGTTAAAGAAGAGTGAACTAAAGAAATATTGGCAGCATGTTTACTCAAAGAAAGCATAGACCAAAACTAAAACTTGATCATGAAAGCCATTGGCCCACCATAAAATCCAACCAATTCCTAAAATTTCCCTCCTTCAAAATTTATATTTCCTTGAACTTTTTATGGATTCTATGAGCTTTCTTGGCCCCATTGTGAAAGTGTTCAAGCCATTACGGGGATTTGTTATTCTATGTACAGGATTATGTTTGAAGGATAAGTCTTTTAATTATGCATGAGATTTTGGCTTTGTTAGGTGGCAAAGTTGCAAGATGACAACAGAGCACTTGATCGCCTTACCAAATCTAAGGAGGCTGCTTTGTTGGAGGCCGAGAGAACTGTTCAGATGGCTTTGGCGAAAGCAGCCTTGGTTGATGATCTACAAAACAAAAACCAAGAGCTAATGAAGCAGATAGAAATATGCCAGGTTTTATTATGTTTGAAAGTTCTCATTTTTAAGACTATAGATGTAAATGCATGCATGTACTTTGGTTATCAACTACTGCTGTGCAAAATCTGAGGTATTATGTATTCCTTTTGTTTCAGGAGGAGAATAAAATCTTGGACAAAATGCATCGGCAAAAGGTTGCAGAGGTTGAAAAACTAACCCAAACTGTTCGTGAGCTCGAGGAGGCTGTTTTGGCTGGAGGGGCTGCTGCCAATGCTGTGCGTGATTACCAGAGAAAAGTGCAAGAGATGAATGTAATAACCTACTAAGCCTAATATTCGTGGAATTGTTCTCGAAATAACTGGTGGCTATCTCTAATTTATAATTTTTTTACGAATCTGGTTCTGTTTTTAAATCCTGTGTAGGACGAGAGAAGAACTCTGGACAGAGAACTAGCTCGCGCAAAGGTTACAGCAAATCGGGTTGCTGTTGTAGTTGCAAATGATTGGAAGGATGCCAATGACAAAGTAATGCCTGTAAAGCAATGGCTTGAAGAAAGAAGATTCTTTCAGGCATGTTATATTCAAAATCACTTTCAATGATATTTTGAGATTTGCATCTTCCTTAATTCATCAAATAGTAGTGTAGCCACAAGTCAGATTCCATGGCTTTCAGTGAAAAGCTTCACATCACTGCAGCAAATTACTGATGGGATTATCATTTTATCCATTGGTGATTCATGTAGACACCCTTGGTTTCTTGTGAGTTGTGAGAATGGTAGAAAAATGTACTTGGAAATTTGCTTTCCGTAATATCTCTTGATATCTTAAATTGACATATGAACAAAACCAGGAACCATCAAGAGTCTATACTGTTCCCAATGTCCCATGTAATTCTCTAATGGGATGCTATTTCTCATATCTTGCGTGTGATATCTTAAATTGGCATATGAACAAAACCAGGAACCATCAAGTGTCTGTACTGTTCCCAGTGTCCCATGTAATTCTCTAATGGGATGCTATTTCTCATATCTTGCGTGTGATGAGTATAAAGTGAGATCATTTTTAAAAGATATGCATGTGCCTGGAGAGCTGAACTAGACAGTAGCCACTATGTTATTTTCAGAATTACTTTTGAGCATCTTTGTTTGGCCCTTTGTACTAGAATGTGGTTAGTTTCGGTATGTGGAACAAGATCGGGAACGTGGTATGCCACATTATCTAAAATGTGGTCCGATAAGGGTAGACTTGTTTAGATTACACTCTAAGAATTTAAAATACTTCAAGAACAATTTTCTTTTAACAATTACACATCAAATAAAATGTTGCTTTCTTTTTTCAAATTAATCATGTTAAAACATATTTTTATGAGCATTAAAACCCAATTTTATGTTTTGTGATGCCGAAACTCCACTATTTGATTTGTTTTTTCTCCTAAAGTAACTTTTAAGGTCTATATTGGAAAATATTTTTGGGATTGCTTTGGATTGCTAAATTCATTGTTATGGAACGTAAGTGTACCATGTTTTGGAATATGCGTTCCAAAGCGTAAATTACTGAAGTATTAGGTGTTTTCTAGTAACACTGGTTTGGCCATTTCCTCGTCTCAGCATTTTGATGTTTCAAATAGAATAACATAGTATGGTATATCCATGTAGGGAGAAATGCAACAGCTTCGAGACAAACTTGCAATAGCAGAGCGCACCGCAAAGGCTGAGGCACAGATGAAAGTGAGTAGCTTATTAGTTGCTTTTGTTATTTCTACCATAAACCTTATGTTAATGGCCTGTTGGTTGATGCTTACACAGGAAAAATACCAGTTACGATTTAAAGTTTTGGAAGATAAGCTTAAAGCATCTCTTAATGGTATTTCCCGAACTCCCAGCAAAGGAAGAGGCATAAGCAATGGACACTCACGACGCCAATCTCTTGGTGGAGTGGTGGAGAATTTGTCCAGAACACCCTCGAACGGTTTTTTGTCAACGAAAACAAATGGTCAATCTGGGTCCTTCCGGTCCAATAGTGCTAGTGCATTATTAAAGCATGCGAAGATTTCAACAAGATCATTTGATGGTGGAAGCAAATCAGTGGATAGGGATAAGTCAGTTCCGAATACAATTGAGAAAGATGACAGACCCATTGATGCCGGTGATCATATCCAAAGTAGTGAGATGTTTTATTCACACGAGGGGAATGGAAATGGGAATGGGATTACCATTGACAAAACAAAAATAGAACATGAAGATTATGTTTCTGGAATGTTGTATGATATGTTACAGAAAGACATCATAACTTTGAGGAAAGCTTGCCATGAGAAAGATCAGAGCCTTAAGGACAAAGATGATGCAATTGAGGTGAGAGATCTTATGTATCAGTTTAGCGCTCTGTGTGTGTGTCTGTGTGTGTCTCTGACACTATTGTCTCTGATGTGCACTATCCAGATGTTGGCAAAGAAGGTCGAAACATTAAATAAAGCAATGGAAGTTGAGGCCAAAAAGATGAGGAGAGAAGTAGCTGCCATGGAAAAGGAAGTTGCTGCAATGCGTATTGGCAAGGAGCAAAATCGAACGGCACAACGCCTCAGTGCTCCCCGTGGAGCTGTAAATGGTGTTCAGTTGCATTCATCAAGGTGAATTCTTTATATATGTACCTGGCTTCAGTTTGTAGAGGCTTAAATATTTGGTTTTTTTTTTATTTTTTTATTTTGGTTTTTGGTATTTTTTTTATTTTATTTTAACAAGTATCTGGTACCCTTGAATTTATCGGGTATACATATCTGGTGAAGGTGTTTATTGCATGTGTGTGTTGTGCATACCCTTTTGATGATTTTGATGAGCATCTGATTTTTTTTAAGAGAAGACATTCGTTAAAGGTTCGGAACAGAGATGGGCTGTAAATCTGATTCCATGAACATTCTCCGTCTTCCATGAAAACCAATGCTATTTGAATAGGTTTAGTAGTTTCCTTGAAAAAAGATTGCTTTTATTCCAGACAAAGTGAGTTTCCAGCTATCCAATTTCATTGTTAATTGTATGGAAAATCTACTAGTTTATGGATCAATTCTGCTACGAACGCATAAATCAGACATAGATATGAACACAGAACACACAAGAATGGACAAAATATAACAAAATTTATTAGTGTGACCCACTTCTAAAATCGGTTTCTGTGGAACTGACTAGTTTGCTTAATTTTCAGGAATACTCGAAATTTGTAGGTAGCAGCAGATGGGTGATCATTTCCAATGCTAGAGAATGTCATACTGAAGTTCATTTGTGCAGTCAATAGGTTGTATGCATTTATAATGATTTTTTTTCCCTCATGTCTTCCACTTGGCCATCTTGTTTCGTTTTCTCAGCCAACTGGTAGATTTGTAGAGAACTGACTTCAATACAGATCTTGTTGTATATTTGTGTACTAATGGTATTATTGAAGAATTTATCCCTCAAGTCTATTGTGCAATTCATATAAAAATGTTGATTTTGTAAAATCCTATTAGGGAAGGTGTAGTATCTCTAGTTACACTCCATTAAAAAGTTTTAATTTATCTCCTTGCATTCTCATAATTCCAAACATACTCCCATTACTCTCTTCATTTCCTTACACCCCCTACGCCTTTCAAACCATAAGTCACACCCATTGCCACGACCAATGGTGGAGTCAGAAATTTAATATAAGGGGCACACATTAATTCCCCAATCATTAACAATAGCATAATAATAATTTTTTGAGCTAATGTTAAACATTAAAAATTAATATTCATTACAAAAAGTTTTTAATTTTAAACTTTTACAATTGATCCCGACGAGTTTTTATCTTTTGAAATCTTTCCATGTTAGTATCATTGTCAATGCCATCAAAAATATCTCTCAAAGTAGACAACCAAGCTATCATTCATCCATTTATCACCCATTTGGTTCCGCAACCGATTCTTCACAATATTCATAGCTAAAAATACCCTCTCAACAATAGCAGTTGCAATAGGTAAGATTAATGTTAAAGTCAAGAGCAAATACACCAATGGATATACTTTGTCTCTTTCAGTCTCCACCATTTTTTTAGCAAGATCAACAATTCCATTCAACATTAAGAACTCATTACGGGATAGTATATCGATAATATATGTATCAAGTTGACCATCAAGTACCATGAGCTCCACTGATGAAAATTCTTTGGGATAATCGATAATATATGTATCAAGTTGACCATCAAGTACCATGAGCTCCACTGATGAAAATTCTTTGGGATAAAATTCAGCAAGATGACAAATCAAAATTTCTAATTTTAGCACAAATTATAACAAATCAAAATCGCTAATTTAAATATTAATCACTGCAAATTAATATTTTTAATTTTAGCACAAATCAAATCCCTAATTTTAGCACAAACAGCAACAAACCAAAATCCCTCATTTTGATATAAATCACCACCAATTAAGATTGGTAATTTTAGCATCTCAAAATTTCTTATTTTAACATAAATAATAACAAATCAAAAAATTTTACAAATCAAAACTTAACAAATAACTATGAATTAATACTCATAATTTTTATCTAAAAGGTAAAAAAAAATAAAAATAAATAAAGTTACATGTAAACAATGAAGAGAAAATACCCAGTTTGTAGTATGGTCCCAAATTTGGGTTGTGTGATCCTAATTTGGTGAATCGCGAATCGGTAAATTGCAAAGCAACAAAGGGAGATAAAGGAGATAAAGAAAATACGAAGATACTTAACAAGTACGGTGAATAAATAAAAAAAGAAAGAATTCCATACACTTTTTGAGTTTTTGAGTTTTAGCCTTACTGTAATTGGAGTTGTGTGCACTCACTCAAAAAAAAAAAAGTTATGTGTCAGTATTTGGTTAGGATTGGGATTTCACAAAAAAAAAATAATAATAAATAAAGAAAAATAAACAAACAAACGTGGGTGCGTACGGTGTGTGTCAGTGGGTTTGAGATCCATTTGGGAGGGTTGTGTATTAGGAGGGGCACTGTGTGTGAAAGTCAGACCCCACTAAAAAAAAAAAATCAAAAGTTAGGGGGGCACGTGACCCCTGACCCCAACATCCCTCTGCCACTGGCCACAACTACTTTCGATCGTCGTAGCAACCACCTCCTTCACTTCCAACTCATTGGATTCGCAAAATCTGAACCCCAGATAATAATAACCGACCCAATAATAAAAAGAAGAAAAAAGGAAAGATCCCACTACAAAAAATTTGATTTTTTCCGACGGTAAAATACCGTCGCAAATACTCATTATGCCATCTCAAAAAACTTTTAGCGACGACAAATGACTTTTAGCGACGGCAAACGGGGGGTCACAATAAAGGGCGTTGCAAAAACTTTTTAGCGACGGCATCATACCGTCGCCTTTTTTTTTGCGACGGCATATGTTACTATTTGCGACAGCATTTTACTGTCGCAAATAATGTGTAAAAATACAGACCTTTTTGCGACGGCACTGTTTTACCGTCGCTAAAAGTATTATTTGAGACGATAGAAATTGTCGTCGCAAATTGTTTTTTTTTTTGCGGCGGCATATTGCTTTTTGCGACAGCATTGATTATTTCACAAAAAAAGGTTTTTGATTTTTTGAGACGGTGTGGTGCCGTCGCAAAAAATGCAATATTTATTAAAAATTATAAAATACTTGTTTTTGCGATGTTTGCGACGGTTTGGTACTGTCGCAAAAAAAAAAAAAAAAACACTAAAAAACTAAAAAACCTCCTATAAATTAATTAAAAATATTAAAATTACCTATATTCAATGAAAAAGAATTTTTTTTAAAAAAACTAAAAATTGCATAATAATATAAAAATTCCTCTATAGAAATAATAATTTCTCCATAATAAACATATTCTTAAATTCATAACTATACATTAACAAAATTAACCCAGTACATAATGTTCCATAATACATATATAATGTTTAAATACATAATGTTCTTCATAATTCAAAATAACATAAATCAAAATTAAAAATTTTCCTCAACATTCTCCGTGATACAAAAACAAAAATTAATGGCATTCTTCATAGGCATGAAATCCACAAGAAGCAAACTCCTACTCCAGAAATATCTGGGAAAAAAAATAAAAATAATTAATGACAATATAATTATGTCTTAAAAAGAAATTGGTCTTCTTCCCGATAAATGTTTCAACAGCAGGTAAGCAAGACAACAGTGTTGAGATGACCGCAGTATTGCTACTGGAGAGTTGAGCAACTCCAAATCGGTCTTCTTTGTGCGAATGAACAGTCAGTGAGGAGACAATCAGGGCACACCATGCATATAACTGCATAACAGTGAGCAATCACTATCAGCTCTTTTAACCAAGCATTTACAGGAGATGGCTTGAAAATAGATATTACAAACACTTACTTATATAGCAGCTAATCAAGTATATGTGTCCCTTCCCAGAGAAACAATGTCATGGAAGTATATGAACAAAAGTAATTAAGAGTTGGAACACACTGGAATCTGAGGATACACGTAACTTTGGAAGATCACAAACTAAAACTAAAGTCCAAAAAATAAGTACCTACATCAGATATTGAATCCACACCAAGGTCTACAACTCAAAAGATAAGTACCTATAGCAGATATTGAAATTCAAAGTAGTTTTTAATTAAAAAGCTAAAAAATCTAATTACTATTTTTCTTATAGTGTTTTTTTTTTCTTCTTTTGTTTTATTTTATTTAATTTTTTCGATGGGAGGTGTGAGGAGAGAGGGTTGAGGGAACAACAGGTCAAAACCTCTATTTATCCATATGCAAAGTGGAGTATCCCATCAGATCTGGACAGACTTAACTTGTTAATTGCTTAAAGGCCTGTATTTTTGCATCAAAATTTCAGGGGTTTACTAGCCCATTCCCCTCTCCCATCTGGACTCATCAGGGGAACATGAGGTCCATAGAAGAGCAATACTGAATCCAATCCAAATAGGTACACATTCAAGACCCAAACACCATTGCATTTCCAAAGTAAATAATTCTATTTACTTGTAACCAAAGTACGAACGCATCACTTCTTTCAGTAAGGTGGTCTCCACTTCCCACCATCACTAGCCTAAAGAAAAGAGCAGTGACTATCTGTCTACCGACCCATCAATTAGCAAAATGCATGTGTGCAGACACACACATGGAGGAAGAGTGAGAATAGAGAAACCTCTGGGACTGAGTTCTTGTAAATCATGTGAATGTTCCACGAGATTACTAGATGAGCTCACACGGCCACATACACACAAAGACTTGAAGCAGAAACTTTTCAAAAATTACAAAGAATATAATTCTTGCTACCAATGCTCATAATAATTCTTGGCACCAATGCTCATACATTTCTGAAAACTGGTTTACCACTCACAAAAGAGAGAAATTTAAGCACACTCAATAATGTGTAGCAAACAAGAAATATTGCATCCATTGACACAAGATTTCACAAATTTATTAGTTATTATTTTCTTCATTATTTGAGCCTACATGCTTCTTGCACATGTAAACTAGGATGTAGATTTTTATTTTTACTTTTATTTTGATAGGTAATTACAGTAGACTCGAACTTTAGTCTCTTTAGAATGAAGTATTAAGCCATTGGGGTTTATCTTGGGGACAAAACTAGGATGGAGATATGGTACACAAATTCATAACTAGACATGTATAAGTATAACCATATCCCCCAGACTGAAGGTAGGAAAAGTTACCAAGTTCAACTTCTAGTGCCTATGTTGGAAAAAGACACCTAATGCATGTCCTTTAATCAAATAAAAGAACAATTCATGACCTTCAAGGTTCCCACAATCAACATGTGGCACAAATATATGTGCAAGGAAGGGGGGAAAAAAGGGATAACATCATTTCCTGATTAAAAGATAATATGAAAATCCTTACTAAAACTTGATAAATAATAACTACGAACATCATTGGATGAATCCCCTTAACATGCAGACAGAAGAATGAGAGATAATATGAACATAAGCTCAAAGTACAACTATACTAGTCAATGCACAACCAATAGTCTAACAGGACCCAACTGTTTTTCTTTTTCTCCTTTTTTTTTTGGGATCCGGACCCCAATCTTCAAAAGAAGTTATTTTTAATAGAAAAATTGATCGAGACCAACATTGCTGATAAAATAAGGAATACAGTTAACTTATCAAAAAATATATAAGAAGCACACTTAGCCTACTAGCAGTTTTTTAAGTGAGGTTTAGGAATTCAAGTGCTAGATCTTGAGTTCCAGTTTTCTAGATTGTTATTCTAAATAACCGCACTCACTCATGCACATAAACACATTACTGTTGTTGTTTGGTCCAGCAATTAGTTGTAGTAGCCTCAAGACTCGCAATATGGAACAAAAGAATTGTCTCATTGATCTAATGTCATGATACGAACAGGACCTGATCATTTCCAATAACTAGCAAGGAAACAAAATAAAGCAAAACAATGTTCAATGTCTTACTTTGACAAACGAACCATGCATTTTCAGCTTTACTAGGAGACTTTTCCTCAACTGACTAATCCCAATCTTAGCATCATTGTCGTCTGCGCAATCCTCTGCCGACTCATACCTACAAATTAAAAAATAAAGCCAAAAATAAATAAATAAATCAAAATCAAAAGATCCACAATTCAATAACCTTAGCCAATAATCTATACATAGACAAGGATATGGAACTATAATTTCCTATCCGAAGGGGTGAGAATGATAATAGATTTTTTTTAGTAATTGATATAAACTATCATATTTCAATTCATGAATAAAAAATAAAGTAAGACATAATATTAAAGGAAATCATCTTCACCTGATGTTCTAGAATTCTTATGAATCATTTGATCAACACACAAAACAGAGAGGAAAAATAAGCAAAGCATTTTCTTCTATAAAAAAAAAAAAAACCATGAACATCATCATCAAACCCAACATAGAGGATAGGGAGCGACAGTAGTGGTGAAGGTGGTGGATAAGAGGTGATAGTGGTAGTGGTGGTGGTGGTGATAGCGAATGAGATTAGTGGTAAAGTTGTGGTAGTGGTAGAGGAGATAAAGTAGCGGTGGTGGATGAGAGGTAATGGTAGTAGTAATGGTGGTAGTGGAGTGGTGGTGATGGTGCTAGTAATGATAGTTGTAGAGGCGGAGTGGCAACAGTGGTAGTAGTTGTGGTAGTGGAATGACATTTGCAGTAGTGGTGAAGGTGGTAGAGGAGATGGGTGGTGAGAGAGAAATGAGTGAGAGACAAATAGAGAAGAGAGACAAAGACAGAGTGATGAGCGATAGAAAGACAAAGTGGTCACCAAAAGTGCATTTTCTTATAGTGTCTCGATAAATCGAAAGATAACTTGGTAAATAGAGAAGAAGGGAGAGGGGAGTAAGCAAGGCGAACACAATGAGGGGGAGACAAATAGGCAGGCAGATAGAGAGAAAAAGAGAGAGAGAAGAGTGCTGAGTGAAAGAGAGTGAGAGAGAGAGAGACAGAGAGAGACAGACAGAAAAAGAGAGAGAAACAAGAGATGAGCGAGAGATAGACAAAAAGAGAGAGAAAGAGAACAAAAAGAGATGAACAAGAGAAAGACATAGAGAGAGAAGAAAAATGAGCGAGAGAGAGATATATATAGAGATGAGCGAGAGAGACATAGAGAGAAGAGAGATGAGCGTGAGAGAGATAAAGATAAGAGAGATGAGTAAGAGAGGCAAAGAGAGAAAACAGATGAGAGAGATAGAGAGAAGAGAGATGAGGGAGAGACAAAGAGAGAAAGAGAGAGAGAGATAGAGACAGACAGACAGAGAAGAGTAATGAGTTAGAGAGAGAAAGAGAAGAGAGAGAGAGAGAGAGACAAAGAGAGAAAAAGATAGAAAGTGAGAGACAGAAAAAGAGACAGAGAGAGAAGAGAGATGAACGAGAGAGATAGAGAGAGAGAAAGAAGATGAGAGAGATAGAGAGAAGAGAGATGAATGAAAGAGACAGAGAGAGAAAAGAGATGAGAGAAGAGATAGATGCGTGAGAGACACAGAGAGAGAAAAAGAGACAGATAGACAGACAGACAGACAGAGAAGAGTGATGAGTGAAAGAGAGAAAGAGAGGAAGATGAAAAATGGGTGAAAAGAGACAGAGAGGGGGTAAGAAGAGATTATGGATTTTTGGTTTTGGGCGGGGGGGTTTGAGATTGGGGATTTTTTGTTTGGGTTGGGGGGGTTACAGAACGGGAATGGAAAAAAAAAGGGGGAGAATGGAAAAAAAAGGAGGGGGAAACATAGCGGGAATGAAAAAAAAAAATCGATCACAAATGAAATTTAAACAACAAAACGTGGTTTAACCTTTTTTTTTGCCGTTGCCAAAAAAAATTATTTTTTGTTAAAATAATTTTTTTTTTTTGTAGTTAATGAATTTTTTTCTTAGTTATAGATTGAAAATTTATTTGTTTTATTTTTATTTTAATGAAAAAAAAATTATTATTATTTTTTATGAAAAAGTCACATTTTTTTGCGACGGCAAGTTGTGCCATCTCAAAAAGGCATATTTTTCGAGACAGCAAGTTGTACCGTCTCAAAAAATCACATTTTTTTTGCGACGACAAGCTGTGTCGTCTCAAAAGGTCACATTTTTTGCGACGGCAAGTTGTGCCGTCACAAAAAATGACTTTTTGCGACGGCAAATGTTCCGTCACAAAAAGTTCCGTCTCATAAGCCTACTTTTCTTGTAGTGTCCCATGGATCCATACATGAGATGAAATAAAATAAAAAATCACTGAAATAGAAATCATACCTCTCCCTCTGTTTATGTTACATAAAATTCATGCATCATAGATATCTTGTGGGGACATATTTTTTGAATGACGACACGTGGCTGAGGTGTCACCGGAGTGCCAGCCGAGGTTCCACGTGTCATGGTCATGATGCCGAGATGATCTCGGCTAAGCCGAGGTTATCTGAGAAGATGTCAGAATTCGAGATAAGCGGATAAGGGACAAGAGTCCTAGAATGAGAGAAGACTTCAGTTTGGGTAAAGATAGGATTCTTAGAGAGTTTATCCTAATTCAACTGGGAGTCCAACATTAACAGTAATCCTAAGTCCATTGGAGCTAGGCTTTTATTGGGACTAGGATTATGTTGACTATAAAAGAGAGGCACTGTAGACGCGCCCTCGAGCCTCACTACAGTTCGGACTCAATTTGTGTCACGGTCCTATATCTAATCTCGCAGAGTGCAATGCAAGACCGATGACTCATCAAAGAGTCCAAATTCGGCAAATCGCTTTGGAAAACAGATTTTTTAGAAAGAAGTGTCAAACATGGACTGCTTTGCCAGATACAGAGTCGCCACCTAAATATCTATTTTGGGGGAATTTAGGAAACCCTGACTCGTTGCCTAAGGCCACGTGTCCGTCATCACCAAAGTTGCCTCGGCTCGGGAACTTGGGTACGATTGGGGAAGGCCACTTCGTGAGCACCCCCGCTCGCCCGATTAAAGATCGGCTTCTACTAACCATGATATCTAGTTTTGAAAACATTATGCGTTCTTATTCCGGTTATTAGCCTAGATTACTATGTGATGCGCACAGCATACAAGTATAGACTGGGTCGCCTGAATTGGAACAAAGCATCTCATGTTTGTTTTGAAAATGGTTTGATGGTGCTACCCGCAAGTAGGCTAAGACGTGGATTTGCCACCCTCGGATGGGCTTAGAAAACATGATTTTGCCACTATCTAGTGGGCTTAAAACTCACAGTCAACGAATTATTCCAATTCAAATAACCCAGCCTTCACCCACAGGCATTCAGGCAGTTATATCACATAAGCATATAGCCTCATGGGTTTTGTTCCAATTCAGACAACCAGGTCTATTTGAACCGAACCAGCAATCATCGGTGAGATCAAACAGAAACAAAGGATGATGACTTCCTTAAAAAGATAGTTGATGAATTTGAAGCAAATATGAAATCAGGATACAATGTTGTAAATGAAATGCTGAAATTCCAAGATAGATTGTGTGTTCCGAATATTCCTGAGTTAAAGAGGAGAATTCTTGATAAAGCCCATAAATTGATGTGAATCCCATTTCCAAACAACAACAAAAGGTTAAGGTAACCATTCACTAAATATGTTAATATGCAACCTAGAAGAGAAAAAATAAAAATTTCAAAGTAAATTTTAAACCAAATTTTACCGTGCTTGTTCCGTAAATTTTTACAACTTACATTAGTGAATGTGAATCCTCTTGAGTGTAAGTTTCAGAGCTTCAAGACATTGTTTCATTGACCTGATATCTGGAAGTCCATTACCAAGCTCAACCTCACCCTGTTTCCAAAGAAATCAAGTTTGTATTCCGACAGAGAAAGCAAGTCAAAAGGCATATTGAATCAGTAGAACCTTGATTCTCTGGTGCTCTTCATTGTTGGGATCGAAAGAATCAGTGATGCACCACTCATAAGCAGCAAAACATTGGCCATGCTTCAACACTCTAAAAATCTCTTTGTAGCAATTGTCACACCCCAAATCCGGGCATGACCGGCCGTGGCCCACAGGGACTTAGCCCAAGGCACACGTAAGCCTAAACACGAATCCAATCACATTGAACAACTGAACAATAGTCCAATAATAAATAACCAAAACTCAATCAAGACATGTCACAATTATAAACGGAAAAATCAACCGTAATTAAAAACCATCCAAACTTATGGGATATAAACAATCCACATATCAAAAATAATCCTAAATGAACTTCGATAAGAATAAATATAAATATGCACAAACTTGACGTAACACTCTAAACTAAAGGAATGCCCTAGAGGTCCATGTAATTGAGTCCACGCTACGCCATGAGTCCACTCTAAGTCCTTCTAACACCTGGAAATGGTAAACAACTAAGTCAGCTGGTAGCTCAGTGAGTAGCAACATGGATAGTAAATACAGTTTTGAAAACAGGGTTCAATTCCAAAATAAGATATATATCACAGAAACTAGATTGGCATACAGTTTGGAAAATACAATCTGTTTCAAAAAGAAGGTTCCACAATTCAACACTTAAAATACTCATGTCTCGCAAGAACATGATAAACGACATTTTCCACTTAAAATAGATTATAACATGAACACCAATAATTTTCTGGGTACCAAGAAAAACAAATAATCTGCCATACAGTTCACAAGGCTATAAGCCCCGTTGGATCCAATACCGAACTAAGAGTCATCCTCAGGGTGGCACCTGGGCCTTTTCTCAAAGACGATCCTATTAAAGGTCACCTAGTTGTTTTTAAAGGTCTTTTCCTTGCAATCGTTGAGCACTAGAGTCATCACGGCCCAACCCGGATCTGTTCCCTAGTGGCCAGAGTCACCACACACAGTGGAATAATTTCCCTGGACTAAATACACACATGGTCCCAATAATCAATACACATCAGTTTTCGTAAAACATGGTGGTTCATCATTTCAAACATGAGACCAAAACAAATAGTTTATAGTATGCCAAGTTCACACATGTTTCAGAAATAATTTGATTCAATTGATAATATAATAATTTATCAAAACAGTTTAGTCTTGAAACAACAATTTAATTTTCCAACAGTTCAGGGTAGGGGAACATTTTTAAAAATACGTAGCATGAAACTACTCACCTGAAACCGAAATAATATAATCCTCGAATAGAGTGTAAAAGTCTAACTAGTGCCCTGAACCAAGTATAAAAACTACACGTCACAACTAATTTCAAAATACTAAAAAATAGGAACTAAGTAACCTCAACTAAAACGCACTAACACGGCTCAACCCAACTCATCGTTACTCTTAAATATTACCTAAGTTCATGTTCTTCAAAGTCTAAAATCACCCAAGACAGAGGTTCCGATCGAAATTTAACTAAAAATAACTTTAAGATAAAACAGTGTTTTAAACATGTTTTCCCAATCTATTTGCTCACTTTGAAAATTACAAAACCCACTCCACGCTATTCAAAAACTTCTAAAACCCTCCAGATATCAACTAATATATCCTAAGTTTCAAACTCAATTGGTTTCACTTGATTTGCTTATGAAAATAATTATCTACAATTTATTTTATCCAAACAGGATGTTTCCTGTAGCACTTTTAAGAAATTGACGGTTTTCTTAATATAAACGAGCAATCAATGCAAGGCCAAAAACGTACGAAACTAGACTCGTAACCGGTTCAAATGACACTAATTTGAAAATTTTTGGATTTATACCCAAAGAGAACAACACTCCCGAATTTACAATTTCGGTCTTGTTTCCTGGACAGATTTGAATACCTCAATTTATATGGATTTTCACTACCAAAAATTATGAAAAAATTCAGATATGCAATTCAATATGTAATTGATCTACTGTAAAAATTTCAGTTCAAAATTCATCCGTTTGATATGTTTTCTTGATTTTTAAAATTTGTGATTCTGTGCAGAATTTTTGAACTAAAAATTACACCCAATCTTTACACATAAATTTAGCTCCTCAAGTTTCTTAATAGGATGCCTATATACACAATACATAAACCTACAACCTCTCCATCAATGAACTAAATAATCATAGAGTAAGGATAAAGAACAAAACCTTAAGGAAGAACAAAGATAAAGACCTACCACATACCCAAAAATTATTCCTTGTTTGCAATCCCCTTTTCTTTTCTTCTTCTTTTCTTCTTCTTTTTTGTCAACTCTCTCTCTCTCCCCGTGGCTACTGTGGCTGCTGTTATAGTGTTGATATAAATATACAAAACATATATATAAGTTATATGTAACTCAAATGGTAAGAGTCTTATATATTAACATTGTGGTTTAGAGTTCAAGTCACACCCTCCCCTCTCTCTCTCTCTCTCTCTCTCTCTCTCTTTATATATATATATATATAAATTTTTTTTTAAAAAAATAAAAAATCTTGCCTCTAAATTAAAGACTTTCACCATAAATTTATTTTAGGTTTAAAATTAATTAAAAGATCATTAAATAATAATTAATTTGCACTTTAGGATTCACCATCAAAATATTTGAGATTGTGAAATTATTATTATTTAATTATTTACTTAATTTGTATATTCGGGTTCTCATATTTCCCCCCCTCCAACCCAAAAGAAAAGTTTCGTCCTTGAAACTAACCTGAGTAAATCATGAGAATAGATGTGGGTACTTCTCGTGCATCTCATCCTCGCGTTCCCAAGTTGCCTCTTCAACTAGATGATTACACCACAGTACCTTAACCAATTTAATGACCTTTCTACGCAACATTTTCTCTTTTGAATCCAAAATCTGAACAGGTATCTCCTCATACGAAAAATCCTCTCTAATCTGAAGCGGCTCATAATTTAACACATGCGACGAACTGTGCACATATTTTCTCAGTATAGACACGTGAAACACATTATGTACTCCGGCCGACCTAGGGGGTAGAGCAACACGGTACGCAAGCTCACAAACCTTCTCTAATATCTCAAATGGACCAATGTATTTAGGACTCAACTTTCCTTTTTTTCTGAACCTGATGACTCCTTTCCATGGCGATACTTTCAAGAATACCATATCCCCCACATGAAACTCTAAGTCTCTCATACGATGATCAACATAACTTTTTTGCTACTCTAAGTAGTCAATAATCTCTCTCTGATGGTGATAATTTTCTATGTAGCATCCTCCACCAAATTAGGTCCCAACATTTGTCTCTCACCAACCTCAAACCAACACAAAGGAGACCTACACTTCCTTCCATACAAAGCCTCATAAGGAGCTACTCCCAAACTAGAATGATAACTATTATTATATGCAAACTCCATGAGCGGCAAATAATTATCCCAATTACCTCTCCACTTAAAAGCACAAGCCCTCAACATATTCTCAAGGGTTTAAATAGTCCTCTCTGATTGCCCATCTGTTTGAGGGTGATAAGTTGAACTAAAATTTAATTGAGTACCCATAGTTGACTGTAATGCACCCTAAAACTTAGACACAAAACGAGGATCCCGATCTGACACTATTGACACAGGTGCACCATGCAATCTAACAATCTCCTTCACATACAACTGTGCAAATCGAGCTAGAGAATAGTTCATTCGAACTGTAATAAAATGTGTTGACTTGGTTAATCTATCCACAACTACCCGAAATGCCGTGATTACTATTAGTACGAGGTAATCCGCACACGAAATCCATGGTAACATGATCCCACTTCCACTCTGGTATAGGTAAGGATTGTAGTTTCTCCGCGGGTTTCTGATGTTCTACTTTAACCTATTGACACACCAAACATTGAGCCACAAATTCTACAAGATCTCCCTTCATACCATTCCACCAAAAATGTTCATGAAGATCCCGATGCATCTTAGTGCTTCCAAGATGAATGCTGTAACTAGAACTATGTGCCTCTGTCATAATCTCCTTCCTCAAATCACCACCAGCAGGAACACGAATTTGGCTACGGAATCTAAGCAACTCATCATCACTAACCACAAAGTCTACATCCTTACCCTCTACCATCTCTCCTTTAATACGCTCACACTGGGGGTCAA
>NW_021027507.1:44334-120170 GCF_004153795.1 Camellia sinensis
GAGGATCTCTATCTGAGACAATCGACACTGGGACCCCGTGCAATCTCACTATATCCCGAATTTACCAAAGTAACCCCAACATATCAATATACTAAAACTTAGAACAAAACTTATAAAATGGAGTAGGAAATCCCTACCTCGAAGAAGATAACCCGAATGGAGAAGACGGAGATGATGACCCAAAAACCCAAGTGCTCCAAAACTACAAACTCTCAGATTAAAACGAAGCTCTCGACTCACTCTATCTTTTTAATAAAGCAACTAGGGTAGAAACACCCTAAAAGGTGATGAAACCTAAGAGAGAAGGTGAGTAGAGGGAGAGAGAACTCGGAACTAGGGTTTTAGGATCAAAAGAATGTGAAAAAACGTTTTAAAAACCGCTGCTGCGTATATAAACCCGACTTTGTCGCTCGAGCGAACACTTTGTCGCTCGAGCGACCAGACACACAAAACCCTCGCTCGAGCGAAGAAAAGCTCGCTCGAGCCAAGAATGCAATGCTTCAGGTCTGCAACCCTAGAGCACGCTCGAGCGACAGAATGCTCGCTCGAGCTAGGAACTCGAAAACATACACCTCGCTCGCTCGAGCGAAGAAGATATCGCTTGAGCGAATAAGCACTACCCTCAGGTCTAAACCAGATGCAGTCGCTCGCTCGAGCGAAACAAAGCTGGATCGAGCTAGAAGACACAAAATACAACCCTCGCTCGAGCGACAAATCCCTGGCTCGAGCGACCAACTCAAAAACTGGACAGCAACACTTGGTTTACGAACCCAACCAACCTGAAACAAACCTGCCCAACACATCCTATAACTCCAAATGAGAAAATAAAGGACGACAACAACAATTATACAATGACAGAATAAACGGAACCTAAGTCCGGATACAATAATCAAATGGGAAAAGACCGGGGTCGCTATAGTTTGCAAGGTTTTGAAGACTGGTACAGCTTGTGTAAAATCTGTGAAGGATTGCTCTTGTGAAGCTAGAAGATAGTGGCAAATCTGAAGTGACGCTTGAGTGGATGTAGGCTTGGTTGAAGCTAAACCACTATAAATTTGTTTGCCTCATCTTCCCTTATCTCTACAACTGTTATAGTATTTTCTATTATTGTGCTAAATCTACAAATATCTTTACTTACCTAATTTAGTTAAATCCATTGCTATTTATCTAAATCATAATCTGTTAAGTCAAAAATCATTCACTGCATTAACCGTTAGCTACTTCACTGTTAAGTTCATCATTGTGCTTGATCATTAACTGTTATTCATCCATATATCATCAGTTAATTATTTGTTGTACTAGTTGTTAATTTTATTGGGTAATTGTTAATTTTTATTTATAGAACTCCAATTCACCACTCTCTTGGATTGCCTTTTCGGTGACATCTAGCGTGTGTTTTCTATTTTTGAATTTTTTTTCGAGTTCTTGGTGGTAATATTATGATATGTGCTAAAGCTCCTTACCCAGAATTTTTTTGAGTGTTGAAATACATTCCTTGGGATCCGAAATAGCCCTAGGAGGCTCTTTTTGACTTTGTTTTGCTTTAGTGTTGCTGCTGGGTTGATTTGTTGATGGTTTTTGGTGTTTTACCTGGTTCAGCAACCCTGTTCTGCCTGGTTTGATCATTCTGGCTAATTTATGCTCATCTTTGGCTGCTTGCTGATGCTAGTGATTGGGTAATTTCTTTCCCAAACTCTGTTCCTGTGGGCTGCTTTCTCTTGTGCATTTTTTTTCCCCTTTGAATCTTCTGTTTGCTGCTAGTCTTTTTGTTTTCCTTATCATGGCTGAGCCAAAACCTAATGTGAAATCTTCAGTAGCTAAGGATGATGAGTTACCCAAGTCTATTACCACTAAGAAATTAAATGGTTTGAATTATTTGGCTTGAGCTCATGCTGTTAAGATTTTCTTGCGTGACAAGAAGAAGTCACGTTTTCTTACTGAACTTCTACCTACTGAGGATGCTACAGGTTATGATGATTGGTTGAGTGAGGATTCATGTGTTATGGGGTGGCTTTGGCATAGTTTGGAACCTCATGTTGCTACTACAATTGGAATTTTGTGACACCTCTAAAGACATTTAGGACTCCCTTGCTGATTCTTTTTCCAATCAGAGTAATGCCACTCATGTTTATGAGTTATATGAGCAGATCTTTGCTACCCAACAGTTTGGCCGTCCTCTTCTTGAATATTACAATGGCCTTAAGACTTTGTGGGATCAATTATTTCAACACTAACCTTTTACTACTGATTTGGCTCAACAGAAGAAATATTGGAAGGAATTTATGATAACATCCTTACTTTTGGGTGCTAATGCCTATTCTCAGCTGTTGCGCTCTTCTTTGGGACAGAGTTCTTCCACATCTGGTTCCTCTCAATCATTGTCCTCTTCTGCCTTGATCTCGAGTAGTGGTGACCATGGGACTAACTGTGGTAGTTTTCATGGCAATTCTAGTCACCATGGATCCCATACTAGTTCCGGTGGCTCACGTGGTGGTCGTGATTCTCATGGTTCTCGTGGTGGTGGTGGTGGTGGTGGTGGACGTGGTACTGGCTCTGCGTCCTGTGGTGATCGAAAGTGTACTCGTTGTGATTCCTTGGGTCATTCTCAACCTTGGTGTTGGCAGAAGTATGGTAAACCTGATCATGTTAATCAGGTTATGGATGCTCCATCCTCTCAATCGATATCCTTTCCCTCTGGTCCTGGTGCTTTCCCAGCTAATTCTCAAAATGCGCTCACCACTCAGATTAGCCAGCTTATTGAGCCAATCAATTCTCTTTGTACTACTCTTCCTTCATCCTCTACCGCTACATTGGCTAGTTCAGATAATATTGCATGTATGGCTCAATCCCAACCTTGGCTTCTAGACTTTGGCACTGGTTTTCATATCTCTGTTAATTCCTCTTTTTTTCATACTCTTCATCCGGTTACCCATAATATTATACTAGCTGACGGATCCTTCTAACCTGTTGGTGGCCAGGGTACACTTAGCCCTCTCCATCTCTCCTCTTACCCTCTAGTCTCTATGTTAACTATTTCCCATTTAATTTGCTCTCTGTTAGTCAATCAAGTAAAGTTTCACTGTTTTGTAACCTTTTCTCCCTCTTCATGTGTTTCACAGAACCTCTAGACCAAGAAGATGATTGGTTCAGGGCATGAGAAGGATGGCTTATATTTTCTAGACACTGATAGCTCTCCTCCTCCTAGTTCTGCTGTTTTGAGTGCTACCGTGTCCCCCTTACAATGGGATTTTTGTTTGGGTCATCCATCCTTGGCCAAGCTTAAGTTGGCTATTTCTAGTTTAAGTCATGTGTCTCAATTTGAATGTGACCCATGTCAGCTTGGCAAACATTACCGTAGTTCCTTTTCTAGTCATAGTCTTAGTAGTGTGCCTGTGTCCTTTAATGTAGTCCATACAGATATACGGGGTCCTTCTCGCACTGCCACTGTTAATGAGTTTTTTTATTTTGTTATTTTTGTGAATGATTACTCTCGAATAACTTGGTTGTTTTTACTACAGCAACGGTCTAACTTGCCTCAAATAATTTCTAAGTTTTATAATGAAATTTTTACTCAGTTTAGGAAATGAATTAAAATATTTCAGTCTGATAATGCCTTAGAATATGTACAGTCTATTGTGAATACTTTTTGTGATGATCATGGTATTATACATCAAACTAGTTGTACTCATACATTCCAGCAAAATGGTGTTACTGAGCGGAAACACCACCACTTGTTAGATATTGCCCGGACCTTGATGTTCAACATACATGTTCCCAAACAATTTTGGGGTGATGTTGTGAGCGGAAACACCTGCCATCAACTATTTTACAAAACCGATCTCCATTCTCTCAGTTATACCCCACTTGTTCCCTGTTTCCTCTTCCTCGTGTTTTTAGTTGTGTGGTCTTTGTCCATGTCCTTGATTCGGGACTAGATAAGTTATCTCCCCATGCTTGTAAATGTGTTTTTTTAAGTTATTCACATACTCAGAAAGGTTATCAGTGTTATTATCCTAAGTCCCGTTGGTCCTTTGTTAGTGCTGATGTTACCTTTTTTAAGTCCTCTTTTTTTCTCCTTCTGGTCGGCGGTTGTCAGATGATCGTATCTCTTGTCGTAAGGAGTCATCATCTTTTCCCACTCCACTTCCGGTGCCCTTTGTCTCCCCGTCCTCTCCCCCCCTTCCATCAATTTAGATTCTTCTCTACCATCTCCTCTACAGGTTTATCAACGGTCCCAAGCTCGGCACATTGTTTCTTATGGCCTGACTACTTCATCTTCTTTGTCAGAGGTTCCTGCCCCTCCTCTACCTATGGCATCTGATGATTTACCTATTACATTGCGCCGAGGTAAACATACACTCAACATTCTATTGCTCCTTTTGTTTCTTATGCTCATCTTTCTTTCACTCCTTTGTTTGTTGCTTGTCTTTCCTTTCTATTCCGTCTTCTTATCAACAGGCTCTATCCATGTCGGGCTAGAAACATGCTATAGATGAAGAAATGAGTGCTCTTCATCAAAATCAGACTTGGGAACTTACACCTCTTCCTTTTAGGAAACCTACTGTTGGTTGTCATTGGATTTATACTTTTAAGTATCACCCTAATGGTACTGTTGAGCGGCTCAAAGCCCGTCTAGTGACCAAAGGTTATACTCAAACCTACTGTGTTGATTATCTGGAGACTTTCTCTCTTGTAGTTTGGCTTAATTCTATTCGGATTCTACTTTCTATTGTCGTCAATCTATTTCTTTCTCAACACAAGTATGTTCTTGATCTTCTTTCTGAGACTGGACTCTTGAGCACTCGTCCTAGCGATTCGGTTAAACTCGATGGTGAGACTAGGGCATTGACTCCTGACATTAGTCGGTATCGTCGTTTGGTTGGGAAGTTAAATTATCTTACTGTCGCTCATCCAAATATTACTTATGTTGTGAGCATTGTTAGCCAGTTTATGCATGCTCCTTGTCAACGCCATTTTGATGTTGTTTGTCATATCTTGCGTTACCTAAAAGGAGCTCCAGATCGCAGTCTACTCTACTGTTCCTCTCCTTGTCTGTCACTGCCTTTAGTGATGCTGATTGGGCCGGTAGTCGAACTGACCGTCATTCTACATTTGGATATTGCACATTTGTTGGGGGCAATCTTGTTACTTGACGTAGTGAAAAACAATTGGTTGTTGCTTATTCGAGTGTTGAGGCTGAATATCGTGCCATGACTCATACCGCCTCTATGATGTTATGGGTTTGTTTTCTTCTACAGGATTTTAGTATTCATGTTCCTACTCCTATGACCATGTGTTGTGATAATCAAGCCACTACTTTCATTGCTAATAACCCTGTGTTTCATGAGCGCACGAAGCATATTGAGGTTACTTGTCATTTTATTTGGAATTTGTTGTTGCGCAAGCAACTTGTGATACCGTTTGTACACTCTGATGATTAATTGGGTGATATACTCACCAAACCCCTTTCTCGCTCTTCATTTCAACGTCTTACCAAGCTGGGCATGTTCGATCTCTCTATGCTCCAACTTGAGGGGAAGTGTTAGAATATATAGTCATCTGTTATTTTTTGTGTTACGTGAGGGTACTATGGTCATATGGTCATATTATATTTCATATAAATATTTGCTGTTTGTTTTAGGTTAATTTTAAGAACCTAAGAACATACGTTAAATAAAAATCTTCCTCTCCTTGTTCCTTCTCTCTTTCTTTCAAACCCTAATCTAAGTTTTCCATACTTTTACACTTCAACTGAAACCACATTTCAAAATTTTCTTCTGAAATAATAATAGCCAAAGCTGTTTGGTGGCAATGATAGATAGAATAGAAGTTCAAGAAGCAGCAGCACATATAAAACGTAAATAAAAAATATAAATAAATTTAATTAAAAAAACAAAAACAAACAAGCTAAGCATCATTAAAGTACCAAAGAATGACATCAGACCCGTTGCATACCAAAAGCATGTGGCAATTGATGAAGAAAAGCATCGCCTAGCATAGCTCCCGCCTGCAAATAGCAAAAATTCATAGAAGGTAAACAGCCTCATAACAAAGAAACTAAAGAAACAAAATCCCACAGATGTGCCATTTCACCAAAAGAATTAGTCCCCCATTTGCTGAACAACCAACTAGTAACTAAACAAAGATTACATTAGTTCGAAAAGTAAAGGACATTGTAGACGTCCCCGAACGTCCCGGGAGGGAAATCCCCCCTGTTTTGTTCATATGGGCTTACTACAGTTCAGGACTCAAATGTCACGGTCCTGTATCTAATCTCGCAGAGTGCAATGCAAGACCGATGAATCATCAAAGAGTCCAGATCCGGCAAATCGTTTTTTGAAAACAGATTTTTTTGAAAGAAGTGCCAAACATGGACTGCTTTGCCAGATACAGAGTCGCCACCTAAATATTTTATTTTGGGAAATTTAGGAACCCCTGACTCGTTGGCCCGGGTACCGGCACTAGTGAAGTGCGTTACACTAGAGGTACCCAAAGCAATGCACCAAAGGCAAAACCAACCCCAAACAGACCCTAGGCAGGTCTGAAACAGTGGGGAAATGGCCTAAAATGATGGCTCGGGATGTAGCGAAATGGAGCTCATTCAACGGCCCGAAAACAAGGCATTCATGGACAACTCTCAAGCACACTTAAGGAGCATAAAACATGGCAATATGGCATTGATACAAGCTCTGAAATATGATATATAATGGACCCAAAACCTGAACACACCTCAGTATATGCATGTAATGGACCTCAAACCTCAAAGTTAAGCATGGGTATTGAACTACAAGCATGCAAAACAAACATCATTCAAACATGAGACCCAAAAATGGAGCTAGGGTAGTCCAAAATAAGCACATTATCAGTTTAAGACATGGCCAAAATGTGCTAAAATCATGGTCCAACAAAGCATGCAAAGAAAGCTAGTGAAACATGAGTTGTTCTACAACTACATCAAGCATATGAGGGCTCACCAAACCAGCCAAAAACAGATGTATGCCATGTCAAAATATGCCCAAATAACCACTGAAACTCAGTCAATGCATGCAGAAATGATGGGCTCCTTTGAAAGGCCAATAAGAGGGTTACTCTACACATACATTATGGACATCAATGATGGAAAAACCACCTCTGGAAATAGGTTATGACAGCCCTAAAACTTACCAAAAAGGCCCTCAAATCATCCTAGGAAGCATGCAAATGAAAGACCCTTTGAAAGGCCTTGAGTGGGATTGTTCTACACATGCATCATAAACATAAAATATGGCCAAAGGGGCTCCAGACAGAGTCAAGGTAGACCTTAAAACTCACAAAATAGGGCCTGAAATGTGACTTCACAACATGCAAGATGGAGCCCCTTTGGAAAGCCAACAATGCTAGTAAAGAGGACAACGGGTGAGAGGGTCACCCCTTTCTGATTTTAGGGCTTAAAAACACATCTGATTTCAGTGGCTAAGAGGCCAAACCAAGGCCAATGCAAATGCTCTAATGCATGGCCCTAAACATAAGGAAATGAAGCATGCAAGGGGGAGAATGACCCCAAACAGAAAAGTGACCTTAAGAAAACATGTTTGTAAGCTCAAAAGAAAACTTTTTTTAGTTTATGTTGAAGTCCAAAAATGCTTGCAAATAAGGCTAAACTATGGAGCAAAATAATGTAAAAATGGGGGAAATAGGGGCTTATCCTTGTAGAGCCGCCACTCAGTAACTTCTGGAAAAAGAATGTGACTCCTCAAGCTCTGCAAATGACCTCCAAGATGCTTGAATGGATGGTGGAGGTGTGGGAGGACTGCCGACCAGCTATTGGCTTGGGAAACACCTGCCGACCACCCTTTGTGGTGGATACCAAAAAAAGGTGGTCAACCTGCCAGAAAACCTGGTCGGCCGACCACTTTCTGCCCCTGGATCCTGGTTTTCTGCAACACAAAGCAAGAGAGAGACATGGCAAGGTATTTTCAACAAATGTGTGCACGACTGCACTCCCCGTCCTTGCGTAAGCTCTAGGGAGCGTAGCCCTCGATCCTCGGGCCACCAATCACGTATCTCGATGCATGATGGCCAAGGGACCGAATTGCACGACTTGATATGGAATGAATGCACAAATGAACACGATAAGGCCTATACTCCATCATGTATAATCCGGAGTGTCGGCAACTGGGAATTGAGACACGTCTCGTCACTTTGAGTACAAAACGCGCCTCGTTTCCTGCGTTTGGGCTAACTCCTATCCCAAACACAATGCAAATGAAATGGCATACACAATGCGACTAACATGTAACCTAGCATACGCAATGCTATGGACAAAAATGGCATACACAATGCACGTGATGTAACATGGCATACGCAATGCTCTAAAATGCAACCTAGCATACACAATGCTATGAAATGGCATACACAATGCACGATGGACTTACACCAACATGAGTGGACCTCAGCCACACTCACATCAGTGGCCATACAATGATGAAAAGAAAACAAGAACACTCATGTAAACATGCCCAATGCAAGGGACCAAATCTAAGGCACAAAGTGCAACTCTAGCAAAGCATGGCAAGGGATGCAATATGGCATAGAATAGCACATGATACAACTCTGAAACAGCATGCAAAGTGGTCCCGAATCATGCAAATATGCCACACAATGCAAGCTAGGGGGCCCGGGTACCGGCACTAGTGAAGTGCGTTACACTAGAGGTACCCAAATGGCCTAAAATGATGGCTCGGAATGCAACGAAATGGAGCTCATTTAATGGTTCGAAAACAAAGCATACAAGCCCGACTCTCAAACGCATTGAAAGAGTACAAAACATGGCAATATGGAATTAACATAGGCTCTGAAATGTGATGCAAAACGACCCCAAAGCATGAAAATACCTCAGCACATGCTTGCAATGGACCTCAAACCTCAAAGTTAAGCATGGGTATTCAACTACAAGCATGCAAAACAAACATCATTCAAACATGAGACCCAAAAATGGAGCTAGGGTAGTCCAAAATAAGCACATTATCAGTTTAAGACATGGCCAAAATGTGCTAAAATCAAGGTCCAACAAAGCATGCAAAGAAAGCTAGTGAACCATGAGTTGTTCTACAACTATATCAAGCATATGAGGGCTCACCAAACCAGCCAAAAACAGACGTATGCCATGTCAAAATATGCCCAAATAACCACTGAAACTCAGTCAATGCATGCAAAAATGATGGGCTCCTTTGAAAGGCCAATAAGAGGGTTACTCTACACATACATTATGGACATCACCAAAAACCACCTCTGGAAATAGGTTATGACAGCCCTAAAACTCACCAAAAAGGCCCTGAAATCAACCTAGGAAGCATGCAAATGAAAGACCCTTTGAAAGGCCTTGAGTGGGATTGTTTTACACATGCATCATAAACATAAAATATGGCCAAAGGGACTCCAGAAAGAGTCAAGGAAGACCTTAAAACTCACAAAATAGGGCCTGAAATGTGACTTCACAACATGCAAGATGGAGCCCCTTTGGAAAGCCAACAATGCTAGTAAAGAGGACAAGGGGTGAGAGGGTCACCCCTTTCTGATTTTAGGGCTCAAAAACACATCTAAGCCACTGAAAATCCATTGGATTTCAGTGGCTAAGAGGCCAAACCAAGGCCAATGCAAATGCTCTAATGCATGGCCCTAAACATAAGGAAATGAAGCATGCAAGGGGGAGAATGACCCCAAACAGAAAAGTGACCTTAAGAAAACATGTTTGTAAGCTCAAAAGAAAACTTTTTTTAGCTTATGTTGAAGTCCAAAAATGCTTTCAAATAAGGCTAAACTATGGAGCAAAATAATGCAAAAATGGGGGAAATAGGGGCTTATCCTTGTAGAGCCGCCCCTCAGTAACTTCTGGACCAAGAATGTGACTCCTCAAGCTCTGCAAATGACCTCCAAGATGCTTGAATGGATGGTGGAGGTGGTAGGCTATGAGGTGTAATGTAAAATGGCCAAGAATAATAGGGTTTTGATGCTTGGAATGGAGAGTTATGGAGGAGGGTGTATGTATGCCTTAACCAAAGGATTCACCTTGCAATGGAAGCTCAACCCCTCCTTTATAGAGGAGAGGCTCTAAAGCTTCTCTAAGAAGCTTCAAACCAAGCTCAAAGGCTTCCAGCTGGCACAGCTGGCTTACACTCAAAGAGACCAAAAAGCAGGAAGCAGGCCGACCAGTTAAGGTGGTCGGCCAGCCACTCCCCCTGGTAGGCTGACCAGGGGTCAAAAGGTTCAAGGAGAAATGCTGGCCGGCTACCCCAGAAAGGTGGCCTCCTAGATGAGTACAACACAGCTGTATGGTGAAAAACCAGAAAATGTGACCCAGGAGAGAGAAAAAATAGCTTTTTAGCAAGGTTCAAAAGGGTAAAGAAGAATTACTGGTCGGCCTACCCATATTGGTGGCCTCCCAGATGAGCACAACACAATGGTGGTATGAAAAACTAGAAATTGTAGCTCAAAAGTGAGAAAAACCAGCTTTTTGTCAGAAAAATCGACTGGAGGAGAGAGAAAAAGAGAAAGCTGGTTTCCAAGGGAAAAAGGTGGCCTCCCACCATACTACCACCTCCCTAGCAATGAAAATAGGGTCCCTACCAAAAATGGACCAAGACAGATGCAAAACGAAGGTTCGGGGGCCAAAACGCGCAGTCTGGGGCCCCGAAAACAGGCTATTAGGCACCGGAAGTGGCGTGCGACCACGAAGGTGGTCTCTCGGGCCATAGTGTCCCTCTAGGGAGAGGAAACGAGGTGTGTGCCAAAAATCGAAGCAAACGGAGGTAGTTAAGCGGTCCCGAACCGAGGCACAGGGCCGACGGCTCCGAAAATCAAAAATTGGGCTCCAAACGGAAAAAATGGCCTACGACCACGAAACGTAGCCTACGGTCACTGAGAGATAGGTGTGTGCCAAAAATCGAAGCAAACGGAGGTAGTTAAGCGGTCCCGAACCGAGGCACAGGGCCGACGGCTCCGAAAATCAAAAACTGGGCTCCAAACGGGAAAAATGGCCTACGACCACGAAACGTAGCCTACGGCGACTGAGAGATGGTCTACGAGACCTCTCCCTCCCTTCTGGAAGAGAAAACAGAGAAAAGAAGACCTGGTTCACAAACCGAGGCAAAGCACAAAAGAGCCCCGAAGTCCGGAGGAAAGGCTCGCAGCCGAGACTCTGAAACCTCAGAACGAGCACAATATGCATCATCACCAAGCGCTCAATCAGTGACGTCTGAGTCTTAAGGTTGGTCAAAAATGGGGTGTCTACAGTTGCCCCTCTTTGACAGAACTCGGAAGTCATAAGTGACGGGAGTGAATGTCAAAGCCCAAAGACGACCCATTTTTGACAAGGCCGAAGACTTAGACAAACAGGTAAGATAACAAAGAAATGTGCTCGCAGGCAGGGGCAAAATGCAAGGGGCTTGCACAAAGCCGAACATAACTTGTGATCATGCAACGGAAGCTGTAATGAAGCGCACACACAACAGTTTTAAGCAAGAATGCAAAGCAACAACTACATTTCATGCAGTTAGGATGTAAGAGAATTACTGCAATTCTCACTGCGAATACAGTGTACATGTGTGATAGATACACAAAGCGAACGTGTGATAGATACACAAAGTGAGTAAGCACGTGTGATAGATATACAAAGGGTGAACACAAGGTGTGGTAGAGGCACTTAGTGAACAAAGTGTGATGGATACACAAAAGGTGAACACAAAGTGTGATAGATGCACTTAGTGAACAAGTGTGATGGATACACAAAAGGTGAACACAAAGTGTGATAGACGCATTATGTGAACAGAGTATGATAGATACACCAAAAATGAACACAAAATGTGATAGATGCACTATGTGAACAGGGTATGATTGATATTCTGAATGTGAACACGAAGTGTGACAGATGCACCAAGTAAACAGGTGTGATGGATATACTAAAAGTGAACACAAAGTGTGATAGATGCACTTAGTGAACAAGTGTGATAGATACACAAAAGATGAGCACGAAGTGTGATAGATACACTTAGTGAACAAGTGGGTTCTTCACGTAGAACACTTTGGATGTTGCCTTTCTTCCTGATCATATTCACAACTTTCCCTATTCTCCAACGGGGTGACAGACTAGGTTGGTTCAGTATCCAGAATTGAGGTGCATACACGCTATCTCAACCTATGGGGCTTCCATACAGATTTCAAGTCGAGGACACACCTCTGGGTATTTAAACCAGACTTTAGTCCCAGAAATCCCGAACCTTTACGTTCTAGGCATCAGCCATTCGAACTCTAATTTCCACCATCGCAGTTGGTCTCCTAGGAACTCATTGCAAACACAGCCAAGATGTCCCTGGCAGGGAATGGTACTTGGGGAGAGCACTTTTGATCGCCATTCCGACTTGAAGCAGACTTGATCTTGAGCTTAAGGTAGAGGCACACTTATACTTCGGAGCATTGGCAAGACCTGAAGAGGTACACATGGAATGTAGTCTCGGAACTTACTGAAGTTGAAACAAACTCAGATACCAGACATTTTCCCTCTTTTCTTTTGCTTAGCAGTGTGGAACCTATATAGCTTCAGATAGGTCCTGGTTTTACTGTTTGCGCATGACCTGGGTTGAACTTGCGGTTTTATGAAAGAATGAATCTTATTTTGCACAGATGTGGAGAACAGCACGGCACTCGGAGCGCAAAACGATTTTTGAAATTGAAATGAGAGAAAGGTTCTCAACCGGGTATTGAGCCTACAACTGACCACAGCCAAAACGACTCAACAATGGAAAACAAAGGTAGAACAACCTAAACACAACTTAACAAAGGAAAAATAAGGTAAAATGACCTAAACATCTGTTGACACTCAAACGACTCAAAACAAGAATCGAGACAGACAAAAACGCACAAACACAACACTCAGCTGTGTTACAAAGGCAAGAGACCTCTCGGTGCACGAGGAGCCAATTTCTCCGGGCATTGTTTCCCACCATTTCTTATTTGTGATTCTCACATCACTCGGCCCTCAGGCTCAAGTTTTCTCACAAAACCCTTTTCCTCACTTTTTCTCTCAGCGCACATATCTCTATTCTTTAATCTCTCATTTTTTATCCCTCCCCTGAGTGGTTGATGGATAAACAAAAAATTGCGAGCTCTTGCCCCTAGCATTATGCTAGATTCTTCTTTTTCTGCATGCAGCTAGTGAGTTCCTCCCACAGAGGGGTTGTGCTGCAACTGAGCGTGTAGCGAATCTGCACCTGACATCGGCTGTCAATGCTCTGTCAGGGAGTTTGGACGTGGTTAGATCTGTCCAGATGAGGGAGTGGGATATCTTGATCCATTCCAGTTCGTACTTCGCACTTGGCTTGATATCTCGTTGCTTGGAGGATGAGAGAGCTTTCGGCTCCTTTGTTGACAGTTTCAGCTGTGCCCTTTTTTGGCAGGGAGAGTGCCCTTCTTGGCAAGTATGGTGCCCTTTTTGGAAAATGCATTGGCAACGGGGAAAAGACAGGAAGCCTGACTCAACTGTGCCCCTAGTTCATCATTTTGACCAATTTTTTTTGTTTTGGTTTTCTACTAAAACAATTTTGACCGACATGAGAGTTTGATTAACATGATTGTTCAATTTTCTGATTTGAAATCATGCCAGTTAGGTTATGAGCGCTGAAAATTTTCCTTTTTAGGTCCAAGAAATGGTCCAGTTTTGGAAAAGTGGAATAATTTTTAAGAGAATTAGTCAACCTTAGTGAAAATTCTCAAAACTGTTTTTGCAAACGGCCACTGCTCAATGAGCACGGAACCTACTCTCGAGATGTGCAACCTCGGATACATAACAATGCAAAATTGCTCCTTACTTGAACGGCACTACATGGCAACAGAAAGTTACCCCTTGTTTGAATAGCACCGCGGCACATTGTATGGCAACGGAAAGTTACCCCTTGTTTGAATAGTACCGCAGCAGACTGGACGGCAATGGAAAGTTACCCCTAGTCTGAATAGCGCCGCAACACGTGGCAACCAGTCCTCACAATGACAATTACAACCAAATTCTCGGATACAGAGAAGACAAAGATGACCAGAACCATCGCATGGACACAATCGAATTGTTTTACGGCTGGACTTCAGAATGAAGTTGCCTACGTATCCCAAAGATGGGAATCAAGCCTTACGTAGTTCGGGGTTAAGGTACACTCGGGTATTAACCTCTCCTTTTGCGCTCTAACTTTTGCCAAGGCCGCCCTTCTGGATTTTCAACCTTGCGAGCTATGTTCTTCTTTTCTTTTCAATTCTTTTCATTTCTCTTCTACTTTTTTTTTCTTTTTCTTTTTTTTTTCTCGCTCTAACTTTTGCCTGGGTCGCCCTTCCGGGTTTTCGGCCCAGCGAGCCTCTCAAGGGTAAAAGTGTAGCTTTGTCCATGTCAAATGGTTTTGAGATCTCGAAGTCATCTAAATCCAGGAGAGTGGCCGTTTTTCGCTGATGATGTAGACGTCCATCTGGGGGGTGAATTTGCCCCTAGTGTTGTGGATAGGAACTCAGTTATCCTTCAGCAATACTTTCTTTTTTCCTTCCTTCTGGGATTTGGCATTCTTGCCAATCTTCATTAGCTTGAGAAACATCCCAATTTTTTTGACTCTTCGAGCACATCTGACATTTTTGCCCCTAGTTCAAAGGTTGCTTCTGATCTAGCTTCACAAGCTTTTATTGATGACATTTGATCTTCTTGATCTGACTTCCCTGCCTCTAGTTCGAGGGCTGCTTCGAATCTGGCCACACAGGCTTCACATTGTGGTTGACCGTTGAACATTCTGAGTCCGAGTTCAAGGTTTGAAAGCAAGGGATCAAGTTTCAAGGCTGAGAGCGATCCTAGGCTGCACAATTTCAAGAACGATTCCACACAGGTCTTCGCAAGACTGTGCAAAACATTTTTTTGAAATCTTTTAAGAAAGCGACTAGTCGCTCGCGTTGAAGACAATGTGGGACCAATCTCGATCAAGCCAGGATCCTTCTCAGTACTCACATTAACAAGCATGATCTCATTCATTAAGGGCTTAGCATGCTTCTCTTTCTCTCAATTGATCAAATTTTTGCAAAACCCGAGGAATTCCTTCCTCTTCGTTTTCACCGCAGCGTTCGGAAAACATTTTGAAAAACCTAGGTCAATGCAACAATTTCAAGGCACAGAAGAGCAAGTGGCGAGCACTGCCGTTCCATTCAAACCTCCTAGTACAATAGGCTTAACGCAAAAGCAAAAATGAGAGTGTGAAACTTACTGCCGTTTTAATCAGATCTTCTTGTGTAACTGGCTTCAAAACAGAAACAAACTCAAAAGAAAGGACAAACACAAAACAAAATAGTGATATCTGAAGTAACACCCCCGGAATCACCCGACTTCTGTACAACAGGACTGACTCGATACAATAAGACAGACCCTTAATCAAAAAGACTGACTCAAAATAAAGAGACAGACTCGAAACAAAACCACAGAACTGACTCAACACCCAAGTCAGAAGCTACAAAAACCAGCATTCGCAAATGCTCAAAACAGTGTGTGCCACACGCCACATCTGGAATACACTGAGTGCCGCCCGCAGGTGGTTCATCCCCTGATCACATATTCGCACTATCCCTCAAGTTCACTGATCCAATGGCGATAGACTTTGCTGAGCTAGTGCGGCGATGACCTTGTTGTCAAACAGATCCTGTACATCACGGCGCAGACGAAAGCAACTGTCAGTGTCATGACCGGTTTATTGATGGTAGGCGCAGTACTTAGTCTGGTTATGCTTTGGAGGGATAGGATCGGGTAGAGGCCGTTGTTCCAATGGTTTCAGATATCCCTTCCGGAGTAAGGCCTCTAGAGCCTTTGACAAAGGCATATAAAGTGGGGTAAAAACCCTCTTGACTCGAGGTGGATATTTGGTTTTTTGTGAGCTACTTCCGGACGCACCGGTGAATGGGGTAGCTGTTTTTGATGCGGTGGTGGTAACCACGCCCACTTCAGAAGATCTTGCAGTTGCATCACCATTGGTGGTCGCATTCGAACTGCGGGAAAATGCCCTCCTGGGCTGCTCCTTCTCCTGGTCAATGAGGCCTTGTTTCATAGCATCCTCAATTTGTACCCCCATCTCATGTAAATCTGAAAAAGGTGGGGAAGGGGAGAACGATCATCTTCTACATGAGCTTAGGTTGGAGGTTGCGCACAACCATCTGAATTTGATCTTTGTCAGTGGGCCTAAGGGTCATCATTGAGGCCTTGGCCCTCCAGCGGGCTACGAAATCAGAAAAACTCTCCTTACGCTCTTGCCTTGTTGTCTCAAGATCACGGGTTGTGACCTCGATCTGCGTATTATTGGAGTACTGAGCGAAAAAGCCTCGGCCATCTCATCCCAATTTCTCTTAACATCGTCTTCCAGCTTTGTGTACCAGATGGTTGCCACATCGAACAGGGTCCGACCGAATAAAGAACGTTTCTGTAGTCTGGTGAGGCCCATCGGCCTTAACATGTCTGAAAACAGCCGTAAGTGCACCATGGGATCCCCAGACCCGTCAAAGTGGTCAATATGTGGCATTTTAAAGCGGTCTGGCAGCGTCACGACTGCATCGGTATACCCATTCTCAATGTCCGGGATGGACTTGACGCCTTGAGATTTCTTGAACAGTTTTTCAAGCTTGCTCACCTTCAATGCTGTGGGGTCCACCTCGGACTCAAAGGGAGAATCCGGCAGGTTGGTGGGTGTTTTGGATAATTGGGGTAGGATTGGTGGCGGAGCCGGTCCTGTCGGAATGTCCGTATCTCCCTGGACATTTGGTGCCTCCTTGGGTGCTGGAACTCCTGGTGGGGGAGGGACTTGGTGCGAAGCAGATGCTTCGGTTTGTTGCTGTAGCCAGGTAATTAACTCTACCTGTTGAGCCATGACAACGACCTACTGTTTGGCAAATTCTGCTTGACGAACAGCGTCCTCCTGCATGGCTTTCATGCTCTCCTGGAGCTGACGCACCATGTGTTCCATCCCTGACATATTGCCCCCTGACATACTGCCCTGATTTATCTAAACTGCCGGTGTATCTATCTCTGTAAAAACAGATATCTCAACCCAACTGCGCACATGTGAAATGGATAATGACTGCTGATCCGAAGACTGTTGCACTGATGATCTGTGCCTGGCTGGCCATTTTACCCTGCCTCTGGCAAAGGAACACTGATTTCCCTTGAACTGAATCTCTAACCTGAAAAAGTCTATCAGCACAAGTCCGATGAACCTCGGGGGATATCGGAGCCTTCTGAAGCTATGGTTCCAAGACTACCTAGCAAAAGAAAAAACATGCAGCATCTCAGCCTGATTTCACCAAAAACAGATAGAGCGTAGCTGAATGACCGTGCTCCTCTAACAACCGCCCAAAAGTCTGCCTTGAACTATACCTCAGGTAAAACTGATTTCAAATACTGATGCCGCGAGCCTATACCAGACTTGCAAACTGTACATGCATTCCTTAGGGAGCACTAAAAAGCACATAACAGCAGGAGAGCCAAACACCCTATGTTGGGTAGGTTCCCTGTCCTATTTTGTCAGGAGCTAGGTTCACTACACACACAGCGTTTCAAACAACTATGACGGTAACGTAACTGTCTAGTATTGGAAGTACGATGATCCCGATATGCACTAGTGAATGGTCAAAAAAAGGGTGCCCGTAAAATTGGGTTTGTGTCCCGTCGTAGGCAGAGCCATACGGTCAGCCTTTGGCACGCTTCTCGAAGAGACGCTCCGCAACCGTTCAGCGAATAGCATACGGCAAACACGGTGTCCTAGCGCCACCAATGCAAATGCAATGTAAAGAAACACGTAAGTGTAGTAAACCAGATTCTGAGTTCGAGTCAAATTCTCCAAACCCCTAGCAGATAGCCAGAACTTAGACGTCCCTGAACGTCCGGAGGGAAACCCCCCGTTTTGTCTTATCGTATATTAGTTCAGGACTCAATGTCACGCGCTCTGTATCTATCTCAGCAGAGTGAATGCAAGACCAATGAATCATCAAGAGTCCAGATCCGGAATTCTTTTGAAAAGATTTTTGAAAAGAATGCAAACATGGACTGCTTATGCTAGATACAGATTGCCACCTATATATTTATTTTGGTATAGGAAACCTGACTCGTGCCAGGCCACGTGTTCATCACCAAGTTGCCTCTTGAGAATTGGAGTTGGGAAAGGTATTCGTGAGACCCCGCTAGCCCATAGAAGTCGCCCTACTACTAGACTTAGTTTTGAAACATTATGGTTTTATTCGGTTATTGCCTGATTTACTATGTGCTGGACAGCATACAATATAGCTGGATCGCATGATGGACCGAATATCTCATGTTTGTTTTGAAAACGTTTGCTACTCGCAAGGAGGCTAAAAATGTGGATTTGCCACCCTCAGGTGGCCTTAGAAGAATATGATTTTGGCCACTTCTAGTGGGCTTGAAACTCAAGCCTCAATGCCACTCTCATCATTCAGCTCACATCTACACCTTCACCCACAGGCCATTGCGCGTTATTCACATAAGCGCTAGCCCTCAGCAGACAACCGATTACACATACGCACGTCATCACAGCATGCAAAGGATGCTAAAGCATAAAACTTACTGAGTATTCCAAGCCAAAACAAAAGGTATGCTAGAAATCCATGCATGATCCTAACTATACAGAAATGTCTAATGCAACACATGCAAAAATGCAACTACAATAGGCTCGGCTATTCTAAAATGACATGTGAAATGCTACAGCTAACAAGTATTCAACTTGGAATTGAGATACAAATGCAATTAGTATGATGCACCGAGCCCGGTGCATGCAAAACAGATGAATGATGCAAACATGCAAACATAAATATGCTAATTGAAACATGCCCTAATCTAACCATCATAAGCTGGTAAATAAAAGGGAGAAAGACGTGGGGTTGGAAGACATATATCACACGCACACACACTTATTACAGTTGTGCCCTCGCTCGGAGGGTCCGAATAAATAAACAGTCCGAATAAATAACAGTTACAGCTAATTATTACACAACATTAACTAATTAACAAACTAACTAAGTAAGCAATGTAAACTACATGAATGTGACTGCCTCGGCTCTATTTTGGGTGACGATGAATGCATGCATGCTTGAGTCGCCTCGTCGGGAAATTCCATCGCGATGCCTTGTCTCGCCTCTGTTTGCAATTGATTTCCGAAAGTTGCACAAGGCTCCAGAAGGTTAAAACTCCACCCTGGGAGGACTGCCGACCAGCTATTGGCTTGGGAAACACCTGCCGACCACCCTTTGTGGTGGATGCAAAAAAAAGGTGGTCGGCCTGCAAAACCTGGTCGGCCGACCACTTTCTGCCCCTGGATCCTGGTTTTCTGCAACACAAAGCAAGAGAGAGACATGGCAAGGTATTTTCAACAAATGTGTGCACGACCACACTCCTCGTCCTTGCGTAAGCTCTAAGGAGCGTAGCCCTCGATCCTCGGGCCACCAATCACGCATCTCGATGCATGATGGCCAAGGGACCGAATTGCACGACTTGATATGGAATGAATGCACAAATGAACACGACAAGGCCTAGACTCCATCATGTATAATCCAGAGTGTCGGCAACTGGGAATTGAGACACGTCTCATCACTTTAAGTACGAAACGCGCCTCGTTTCCCGCGTTTGGGCTAACTCCTATCACAAATGCAATGCAAATGAAATGGCATACACAATGCGACTAACATGTAACCTAGCATACGCAATGCTATGGGCTAATATGGCATACACAATGCACGTGATGTAACATGGCATACACAATGCTCTAAAATGCAACCTAGCATACACAATGCTATGAAATGACATACACAATGCACAATGGACTTACACCAACATGAGTGGACCTCAGCCACACTCACATCAGTGGCCATACAATGATGAAAAGAAAACAAGAACACTCATGCAAACATGCCCAATGCAAGGGACCGAATCTAAGGCACAAAGTGCAACTCTAGCAAAGCATGGCAAGGGATGCAATATGGCATAGAATAGCACATGATACAGCTCTGAAACAACATGCAAAGTGGTCCCGAATCATGCAAATATGCCACACAATGCAAGTTAGGGGGCCCGGGTACCGGCACTAGTGAAGTGCGTTACACTAGTGGTACCCAAAGCAATGCACCAAAGGCAAAACCAACCCCAAACAGACCCTACGCAGGTTTGAAGCAGTGGGGAAATGGCCTAAAATGATGGATTGGAATGCAACGAAATGGAGCTCATTCAATGGTTCGAAAACAACGCATACAAGCCTGACTCTCAAACGCATTTAAAGAGTACGAAACATGCATCAATGATGGAAAAACCACCTCTGGAAATAGGTTATGACAGCCCTAAAACTCACCAAAAAGGCCCTGAAATCAACCAAGGCCAATAAGAGGGTTACTCTACACATACATGATGGACATCAATGATGGCAAAACCACCTCTGGAAATAGGTTATGAAAGCCCTAAAACTCACCAAAAAGTCCCTAAAATCAACCTAGGAAGCATGCAAATGAAAGACCCTTTGAAAGGCCTTGAGTGGGATTGTTCTACACATGCATCATAGACATAAAATATGGCCAATGGGCTCTGGACAGAGTCAAGGAAGACCTTTAAACTCACAAAATAGGGCCTGAAATGTGACTTCACAACATACAAGATGGAGCCCCTTTGGAAGGCCAACAATGCTAGTAAAGAGGACAAGGGGTGAGAGGGTCACCCCTTTCTGATTTTAGGGCTCAAAAACACATCTAAGCCACTGAAAATCCATTGGATTTCAATGGCTAAGAGGCCAAACCAAGGCCAATGCAAATGCTCTAATGCATGGCCCTAAACATAAGGAAATAAAGCATGCAAGGGGGAGAATGACCCCAAACAGAAAAGTGACCTTAAAAAAACATGTTTGTAAGCTCAAAAGAAAACTTTTTTTAGCTTATGTTGAAGTCCAAAAATGCTTTCAAATAAGGCTAAACTATGGAGCAAAATAATGCAAAAATGGGGGAAATAGGGGCTTATCCTTGTAGAGCCGCCCCTCAGTAACTTCTGGACCAAGAATGTGACTCCTCAAGCTCTGCAAATGACCTCCAAGATGCTTGAATGGATGGTGGAGGTGGTAGGCTATGAGGTGTAGTGTAAAATGGCCAAGAATAATGGGGTTTTGATGCTTGGAATGAAGAGTTATGGAGGAGGGTGTATGTATGCCTTAACCAAAGGATTCAACCCTTGCAATGGAAGCTCAGCCCCTCATTTATAGAGGAGAGGCTCTAAAGCTTCTTAAGAAGCTTCAAACCAAGCTCAAAGATCCTCCATACACGTGTATGGAGGATCACTTCTGAGGCTTCCAGCTGGCACAGCTGGCTTACACTCAAAGAGACCAAAAAGCAGGAAGCAGGCCGACCAGTTAAGGTGGTCGGCCGGCCACTCCCCCTAGTCGGCCGACCAGGGGACAAAAGGTTCAAGGAGAAATGCTGGCCGGCCACCCCAGAAAGGTGGCCTCCTAGATGAGCACAACACAATGGTGGTATGAAAAACCAGAAATTGTGGCTCAAAATTGAGAAAAATCAGCTTTCTGTTAGAAAAATCGGCTGGAGGAGAGAGAAAAAGAGAAAGCTGGTTTCCAAGGGGAAAAGGTGGCCTCCCACCATACTACCACCTCCCTAGCAATGAAAATAGGGTCCCTACCAAAAATGGACCAAGACGGATGCAAAACGAAGGTTCGGGGGCCAAAACGCGCAGTCCGGGGCCCCGAAAACAGGCTGTTAGGCACCGGAAGTGGCGTGCGACCAAGAAGGTGGTCTCTCGGGCCATAGTGTCCCTATAGGGAGAGGAAACAAGGTGTGTGCCAAAAATCGAAGCAAACGGAGGTAGTTAAGCGGTCCCGGACCGAGGCACACGGTCGACGGCTCCGAAAATCGAAAACAGGGCTCCAAACGGGAAAAATGGCCTACGGCCACTAAGAGATGGTCTACGAGACCCCTCCCTCCCTTCGGGAAGAGAAAACAGAGAAAACAGGACCTGGTTCGCAAACCGAGGCAAAGCATAAAAGAGCCCCGAAGTCCGGAGGCAAGGCTCGCAGCCGAGACTCTGAAACCTCAGAACGAGCACAATATGCATCATCACCGAGCGCTCAATCGGTGGCGTCTGAGTCTTAAGGTCGGTCAAAAATGGGGTGTCTACAGACATCAATAACTCAAAGATATCTGAGAGAGAGAGAGAAGGTAATGGACAAATTTTATTGCAACATATCAACTCAAAGATATCAACTCAAAGTCATGCAACCCTTTGTGGATTAGCAATGGACAAATTTTATTGCAACATTGAGTACTAAATATCCAAAGCTTAGTACATGCAGTAATCCAAGTAGCAGTCACAAATTAGAAAGTAATCCATCATCATAATTATTGAAGTGACAAAAAAATCAAGCAATTCAAACATCTTCTCGAACAAAAAATTTTAAAATAAAATCCACGTACTCAACAGATGTAACGGCCAAAAACATAGAAGAAAGTAGCAATTCAAATCCATAAACTCAAAGAACATGAAAAAAAACAATAATAAAAAAGGCAGGAAAAATCAGACCCCAAATAAAGCCAATGAGTCGACAACTGCCTTGGATGGTTTTCCTTGTACTGAAACAAACCAGAAAAGTTAAAATTAGTATATGGAGAGAGATAGGCATCTTCAATACAAGACAATAATGAATTCAGCAAAAACAACTGCTCAAGTCCACAAAAATACGTTAGTGTATACAGCTAAACAAATGAAGGAAGCCATGCTCACCTAAAATGAAATGTATTAATTGTAATGTCTGTGCTAAACTTCTTAGGCCATATTCTTTCGAAAAATAAAAAAAGTCAACTTTAACATTCCTTTTCTAGATCTTGTTTATGTATTTTATCTATGATTTATGCATGAATTAATGGTAGCTCTTTTGTGGATTGTGGTTGAATTAACCATAGTCTACTTCGTGAATTTTATATTTGGATGCCTACTATGGAAACTGATATTATCCTAACAGACCATATGCCAAATTTGGAATCTTAGTGTGGTTTCTCTATATGGTAGGTATTTCTTCTCAGTTTTAGCACAATGATGAATTCCCTAATTAATTCTTTTACATTTACCTTTTTTCACCTGAACTTATTGGAATCAATGTATACTCTTCCCTAAGATAAATCAGTTTCCTTTAATCAAATGTTACTATTGCAAGAAAATGCTTCCTGATGGATCCAATAACAATTAGGGATTAAAAATTGCTGAGATTGAGAGTAACTGGTTCACTAGAAGTGAAAGAAAGTTGAAAAAGGAAAATGATTTCTGGTAGAGTCCAAGCTCAAAGGTGGCTGTTTCTTTTAAAAAGAAAAGAAGTAAAAGTAACCACCAAAGCACAAAACTTGGGTGCAGCTCTTGTAAACTGAGCAAGCAAGAGAGTTGGTGATGTCATTTTAGAGCCCATCCAACAACAATATTAGTGATCTATTTTTTTTCCATATATATTCTTTCTTTATTTCCTTTTATACCTATACAATTTTCCCACTTTGCTCTTACTGGGTTTTGCTGACCTTTTTTATGCACCTCCTTTAGGTATCTGCACATTGAAAAGGATCACTTGGTAAAGCTGTTGAAACAACTGATACTGAATGCAGCCCCTTCATTGGAGAGCATGGGTGGAATGAGTGCTCTAACTGCAGTTGACGTTCCTACACTGCTTGGAACTGGTCCCTTTTCACTTGTGGGTTGTACGTGATTTCGTAAACTATATTTCTTCACTCTTATTTTTGTTCTTAAAAGGATTGTTCTGCCAATTAATTTCATGATCATGTGTGCTTCAAATCATGGACAAGTGGAACCCTGGATTGCTTCTGGTTCTGTATCTGTTGTAAACTTTTTATATATATTTTTGATCGGCTGTTGTAAACTTCGTGTATTATCTGGATGGTGAACAATTAAAATAAAAATCTCTGTTTGACACCACTTAGAATAAGCTTTAGGAAAAGGTGCATAATTGAAGTCTCAGTTGGGAAATAATACTAGTTGTAAAAGTAAGCGTGGATGATTTACCTGGAAGATAGTAGTCTGATTGGCAACTCGTATAACATCTCTCATTCTTACACAGATTTTATCAACATGGGAGTATGTTTTTAATGTCCAATTTTCTCTAAACTTTGGAGTGTATACTTTTAATTATATGCTCATAATTACATATTACCTATAAATAAAAAAAAAAGGTTCACGATTATAGAGATAGCGTTGCATTCATTCACCATTGGATTGCCTTGTTCTGCGTAGAGTAATGAACTTGGTTTACTAGTGTCCCATGGGTGGATTTCCGTCTGCAGTAACTGTTTTGCACATATATAGAGCTCATAACGGCCATAATGTAGTTGTGGAAATCTCATGCAAATGTATAGCTTTGGATAAGCTTTGTTTGCTCTTTTCTTATTAGTATTGTTATTATATGATGCAGCTGGCAGGAATGAAGAAAACAAGCAAGTCAATCCTGTGCCTGCATACTTGCGTTGGCCTCACATGCAGGCTGATCAGGTGCGTGGACTAAGTTTGAGAGAAATCGGAGGTGGTTTTCCAAAACACCATCGTGCTCCATCTCTTCACTTTGCTTGTTACACTATTGCTAAACCCTTAACAATGGTGCAAAAGATGCAAAACATAAAGAGACTAAGGGGACATAGGGATGCTGTTTATTGTGGTAATCTTCTTATCCTTAACTATATTTAACTAGTGTGGTTTTGGGAATTCCATTCATTCAAATGGTAGAGTTATTCTTAGGTGGTTCTTTGGTGGCAGTAATTGTAAAAAAATCAACATATTAGCTTCTTATTATTTTTTTGGATAACAATTTTAGTGTTATTATTATTTAAAATTTTTGCTGTTTGCTGCTCCCTATTCTTCTTCTAATTATTGTTTATCTATCTATCCCACCATGCCTTTTGATTCCACTGTGGGTTATATGTTTTCATGTTGTTGTATCTTAAACAGAAATAACACATTAGGGATGCTTTTGTAATAATTTTTCTTGTACAGCAATATTTGATCGGTCAGGGAGATACGTGATTACTGGATCAGACGATCGTCTGGTCAAGATTTGGTCAATGGAAACTGCATTTTGCCTAGCCAGCTGCCGTGGACATGAAGTATGTGAACATGTCTTTATATTGTCATACTCAGTTTGTATATATAGAACTCCATTTTTATTACTTATTTTACTTATTTGCTTTTCTCAATTTTACAGAAAGAATTGTATGCACAATGGAATTTTTAAAATTTTAAATTTCAATTACAATACAATACCAATGAGCATGTTTGTGATCTATACAAAACTCAAATTAACCGTCCATAGAGATAGTTAGAATAAATACTTCAAACACAAAATCTAATTCCACGCTTGATCTTTTGGGTCTACTCGAATCCGATGCCGTTCAATTGTCCAGCCTCTAAAAAGTTTCCACATAATTATCCCCTACCCTTGCCAAAGTCTTCCTCGAGTCATATCCTACAAGATTCTTTACTTGAGAGTGATAAATCCCTTATTGAACATTCAAATGCCTCCATTCATATCTCACTAAGCCCAATTAACTAGTGCTTATATTTCATGGTTAGAACTTGGAACATAAACAAATTATATGATTAAAGCTTAATCACACATATACAAGATAACCATGATGCTCTCAGGTTTAAGGATTACATGCACAACTGTAACTAATGAACATCTATGTGATAGTTATGGTCAGTGAACTTGTTCTCTAACAAGCACCCACTTCTTTGTTTTCATGTCTCCACACTAGTGACATGCTAGTCTTACTAGATTATTAACACCCAATTAATAATCCTATAACTTGAAACTTTCAATATTCAGTAATCTCATATAAAAATAAAATGTCTTCTCAACTTTAATTCTATGGCCTTATCCTGTAAACAGTAACACACAGTGCCGATGGCCTTGTGGCATGCAGGCAACACTTTAGGTGGTTGCAAGGGATAGGGAGGGGGTTCGTTCTCCTCGGGAGCTAATCTAACAACTAACAATTGACTTTTACCAATCAAAAAAAAAAAAAAAAAAAAAAAAAAAAAAAAAACAAACATGCACACGCACAAAGTAAACATGTTAATAAAATTTGCTCTTTTTTAATTAGTTAAATAGGACTGTTTTACGAAATTGTCCCAACCACATCTCACATATTGGCTTTTAGAGCACAATATTAATAGTTTATATATTGCCATATTCAGTTTGTTTGGATAGAACTCCATTTTCATTCCTTGTCTTACTTGTCTACTCGTCTTAATTTTACTGAAAGGGTGACATTACTGACTTGGCTGTAAGTTCAAACAATGCTTTGGTGGCATCTGCTTCAAATGACTACAGCATTCGAGTTGTAAGGGTTCTTTCCAGTTTACACTTAAAATATAAATCCATCATACTATTTATGCCTTGGTGACCTAATAGTTTTTTCTTGTGTATTACAGTGGCGCTTGCCAGATGGATTTCCTATTTCAGTTTTGCGTGGACATATAGGAGCTGTTACTGCCATTGCATTTAGTCCCAGGCCTAGCTCTATGTACCAGCTGTTATCGTATGTTGCATCCCATACTTCTAAATGCATGTTCTATTCCTCATAGTCCCTCATTGATCTAATGGCTTTATTCTTAATATGTCATTTGATAGTTGTGCTCTTTCTTCTCCTAGCACCCAGAAATTTTATCATAAGCTAACAAGCACAAACACTTCTAAGGTGTTGTGGCCTTGTTGGACACGTGCCAGACACTGACACTCATTGGACACTCCTCAGCAAATGTTGGACACACCTCCAAATGTGTTGTGTTAATTTTTTTTAGAATCGAATACGTTTCGGGCATTTGGGGATCTTCATTAAAGTTTTGGGTTAACTTCAGTTTTCCAACTATAGCTTTGAAAATGTTTAGGTAAACATGAATTTGTGGAGATAATCTTGCTATGTTACATGAAGATGGTATCTTCTGGAGGTTGGTAATATTTTTTGTGCAGTTTACTATATCAGGCCATTTTTTCTCTCTTAAGATTACCATCAGCTACTAACAAGTGTTATTTCCTACCAGCAGTAAAAATTGAAGTGTAGGGTTCAAGTACTAGAGGGAATAAGGGGGTTGTCTAGTCAAAATGTAGATGCATAAATGTAAAATCATTATATCTTGGGAATAGGTTTATTTGGACTCAAATCAGGCTTTGCTTGGACCTATCTACATTCAAGTCCTATCCATTTCTTTAGCACCAGATACATTCCAATTGATGAATCTTGTCAATCTTGTGAAGGATTTTTATTTTAGTCTAACTGGGCCTAATCCTGATCATGATTCTTTTTCTTTCTTTCTTTATTTTTTTTTTTCCCATTTTTGTATTTCACCTAAAGCATTTTATTTGTCTATTCTTCACTTAGGCTCAACTTGTAAAAAATGTTGTTCACACTTTCTACTGCAAGTTAGTTTGTGCAGACAGCTTTGGTAACTCGGTATTTTTTTTGGCTTTTTTTCATTGTTGTTCTGGACATTTGTAGGTCATCTGATGATGGAACTTGTCGGATCTGGGATGCTAGGTACTCCCAGTGCAGTCCACGTGTTTACCTGCCAAAGCCAACAGATGGTGTTTCCTCCTTAGATTATTGCTTGTATATTTGTCTTATTGTTTAAGTGGCATTTGGATGACAGGACTTATTTGAACATATTGGTTTTAATGCAGGAAAGAACAATGGCCCCTCCTCAAGTAATGGTCCCTCCTCAAGCAGTGGTCTGCAGGGTCATCAAATACTATGTTGCGCTTACAATGCTAATGGAACCGTCTTTGTTACTGGTAGCTCTGACACTTTTGCAAGGGTACCCTCCAACACACAATTTTTAAAGTAGTTCTTACCATGCGTGTGTTGTTCCTCTCTACGGGATGGGTGCCAGTAAAAATTGTTGAAAATGTAGTTGGATTGATTTCTTAAGAACTAGCTGCTTGCAGGTTTGGGGTGCTTGTAAGTCCAATACAAATGACTCGGAGCAACCAAACCATGAAATTGATTTATTGGCTGGCCATGAGAATGATGTCAATTACGTGCAGTTCTGGTTAGTCAGTACTGGTGAATAAATCAAATGTCTCCTGACAAAATTTCTTATCATCTCCAGTGCCTTTTATATGCAGTGGCTGTGCTGTGGCTCCAAGATCTTCATCGCTTGATTCCTTCACTGAGGATAACAAACAAAAATTTAAAAATTCTTGGTTCGTAGACATCTTCCTTCCTAATCTGTGTATTATATTGTTTCCTGATTTTAACTTACCAAAAGAAGAAGAATAAAAAAAGGGCACGGTAGGCTCAATTGTCTGTATACCCTCTTTCACTTATTAACCATATCCAACTCTTGTTGCTTGAATAATATTCACAGGTTTAATCACGATAACATAGTTACATGCTCACGTGATGGCAGCGCGATTATTTGGGTTCCAAGGTCACGCAAATCTCATGTGAGTTCTTTTTGGAGTGTTTACTGTTTTAGGCACTATATATTATGTTTGTGGAAACGCATTCTGTTTTTGTTAAAAAATTTGTTTCCTAGATGCTGTACTAGCTGATTGCTGTGAAGTTCAATATCCATGGAATGGATTTATAAACATATCATTATAGCTTTGGTTTCCTTTTCTGTCATAATCATTCAATCATTTCAGGGAAAAACTGTACGTTGGACACGAGCTTATCATCTCAAAGTTCCTCCTCCCCCTATGCCACCTCAGCCTCTTCGAGGAGGCCCACGTCAGAGGTTTCTTCCAACTCCTCGGGGTGTTAATATGATTGTGTGGAGTTTGGATAATCGCTTTGTGCTTGCTGCCATCATGGGTAATCCACTTACTATGAATAATTTTTTCCCCATTTGATGGGTAATAAAGTATTTACTTGATATATGTACATAATATAACTTTTAACCTGCTAAATACAATTGCAACCCTGCTCTTTGTTGCCGTTTGTGGTTGCTTTGCTTAATATTTATCTATTTGGCTTGTCTTATATTCTTCTCCTATTGAGAGAACTTTAATAGCTCTAATTGTGTATCCTTCTTTATGTTGAAGTATGTGTGTGTCAGGATTCAAGAATGGGACCAAATATGCTATGTAACTTAAACCTATCCCTATTGCATAAAAATAAAATTAGGATAACAAGGCAATTTTGTACAACTATTCAGCTCATCTGAAATTGGTTGTCTATGTAGTCACATGTTGCTTCCTTGAATATTAATTGAAACGATTAGTACCCCCTTTGTTTTTGCCATAGTGGCCTAAAAAGGATACACTACAGGATAGCCGTTAATGATGATCAGCACAAAAATTAAACAACAAAGAAAAAGAGAGAAGCATGTAATTTTGTTTTTTTAAAACTAAACAATGCCCAATTAGTATACATTAATGTGTGTTTGGGAGGGGTAAAATTGGGTACACACCTAACCTTTGGCATAGGTGTGTACACATTAATTTTCTTTTTACTATAAAAAATTTAAACCATAAGTTTGTCAATGGTTTGATCCTTAATAACCCTCCCAGATTTTGGAAGCTATAAAACTTTTTAGGGCTTCTCCGTCTTTATCGCTTTTCATGACATAGTTTTTGACTTGCTAATTTTTTGTCCATGACTTATTTTCTTAACAAGTGCAGCCGTAATTGTTGACTTTTGGTGAATAGTGTTAACTTTTTAGCTTTTTGAGTAACTTTTTGACTTTTTGGCTTTTTTGGATCTTCCCAAACTTGCCCTCAGTTTGATAGTCTATGTGCTTGAATAATGCTTATTTATTCATGCTTCCTGTCTATTTCAAAACATGTTTTTCATGGTATGTGAAACCATTGCTGCTTCTCATAATATGGATCACTATTATTCAAATATCTAATTTGATATGCATAGATAGCACATGGCTCTCTGCTAGTGTAGATGATGGTTACCTGGAGGTTGTTTTCCAATTACTCTCTGCAGTTTTTAACCTTGTATTATGGATTTTGTCAAAGGGCAAAATCTTCTGTTGTTTCTCCCTTATGAATTGTTTGTTAGTGCCTTTTTAAATGCAGATTGCAGAATATGTGTTTGGAATGCTAGTGATGGTAGCTTGGTACATTCCTTGACTGGTCACAGTGGATCTGTAAGTGGTGTCTAACTTTTTGAATGATATTGTGGTTGAAAGTATCTTTTTTTAAATTCTTTACTTAAAGTTAGAATTGAATGTTATTTTCTACCATCGGGCTCTTTAGTTTAGCCTGCTAGTTAGATTGAATGTTATTTTCTAGACTCCGATTAATTTGGAATTTGTTTCTTAGAGATGTATTTTCATTTAATTTTATCTGAAATGGCCTGGGAAAGGAAAGATAACTGGGCTGAGCTTGTAGAGCACTGGCTGAGAGCATATGGTTATGACCATGGCATCAAGGACTCAAATTCCTCCTTGGCCAAGTGGCCTAAAAGGGAAGGGCTTTTCCTTCTGTGGGTTAAACAAATCCTGTTCAGGTAGTTTTTGTGAGAATAGTATGTGTTAAACGATCTTTCAATTTTTTTCAGAAGTTGATTAGGGTAGATATTGTTTTTTGATTCATTGTCTATTGAAAATCTTGATGCTCAAATTTGGTTGCCCTTGACGAAGTTCATTTCTTGTAGAATGTTGTGTACTTGTGATTGCTTTTGATACTTTATTGTTCTTGACATGCTTGGTTATTTGATCAACACTATCTGCTCCATCCATTTTTTTGTCATTTGAAGTAAAACTTCAATTTTGATTTTTCTATGTTTTCTTACTGTTTCAACCTCAACCCTTGGCAGACTTATGTTTTGGATGTTCATCCTTTCAACCCCCGGATTGCCATGAGTGCTGGATATGATGGGAAAACCATAGTTTGGGATGTGAGTTACTGCTTCTTTAATATATGTCATACCATTTATCAAAAAAAATATATATGTTGTTATACCACCTAAAATTTGCTCCTAGTTGTTGAGTAGTTTGTGTACTATGTTGCAAGATATGGGAAGGCACGCCTATCCGGATATATGAAATCGGACGCTTTAAGTTGGTTGACGGAAAGTTCTCTCCGTAAGTCATTTAGTAGAACCTAGTATTTCAATTTTTTTTGGGTTTCCTATCATTCTTTATAAGAAAAAGTATTTAACATGATTTATCATTCATCTACAAAGAATGACATTTGCAGACATGATATATTTGTTTCATAATATTTTTCTTTGGTTCTAAAATGTGAGTTGTTTTTCCCTTATTTATATCCTTTAACTGCTGCTTCTATCATCTCACAATTGCGTTCATTCTAATTCTGTCCATTCTTATTTTATCACAACCCATCTCAACATTCATACCTTGGCCACACTCATTTTATGGACATGTTATTTCTTAGTTGTACAGCATTTTGACCATAAAACATGCTGGTAGTATAGTCATTTTTAATATGTTATTTTCAATTTCATGGATACAAGTCGATCACACAATAAACTGGAAGTATTCCTCCATCTGGCCTATCCTGTTTTAATTCTGTTGATTTCATTATCTTCAAGCCTAGGTATTGAAATCGGTCACCCTTTGGTATTCATCAATCTTCAACCCTAATTACCCTCTCATCTTTATTTGTGGATCTACTAATGTTACATTCCACATATTCAAATTCTAGTCTTACTTTAACTCTCTTGATTCTAAAGCTTCTCTCCAAACTTTTAATATCTAGCATCTATCCCTACTTTTGTTTCATCAACTGAAACAATATATTACCAAATATGATATGCATTATCTCATCCAAAATGTGTTTAGTTAATTTTCTATGACTACTGCAAAAACTAAGGCTTAATCTGATTGCCTATGCAAATCCATAATGATTAGTAAAATACTAGTTTCTCCTACAGATGCACTCAAACTAGGGTGTTCACCTTATGTGACGCATTAAATCAATCTTTGATTTAGCAAAAAGTGGGCAAAGAGCATCACAAAGGCACCTGCTTGTGGTGAGAAATAGGCAAAGGTTTCCATGCAATAGACAACTGTCAGTAAAGTAGTCCACGATAATAGGATAAGGTGTAAATTTCCCTCCTATATTATTATTATTATTACTACTACTACTACTACTACAACTGCTACTACTATTTTTATTTTCTATATATGCTTGTGACTCTCCTTACGAGGGGTAAAATGCTTTGCAGTAAGCTATGTTTTGAAGTGGGGGTCTCTACATTAACAAAAAATAGGGTCCTATGTTTTCATGCATTTTGAATCCTTATGCTTCTGCTACATTTATGCAGGCGCATCTCTCACAATGCTTAAGTTCTAGCTTTGTCCTTAATGAGACATACCTTTTCTTTGTAACATAGGGATGGGACGTCAATTGTACTTTCAGATGAAGCTGGACAAATTTATTTGCTGAACACTGGCCAAGGCGAGTCCCAGAAGGATGCCAAATATGATCAGGTATAAGAACTTCTAATTAAATACAGCAGTTGTTTTACGAGTTCATCAGTTTTTTCACTCCTGCGTATGATGGTTGTTTCTTTGTGTTCTTTCAACAGTTCTTCCTAGGGGATTATCGCCCCCTTATCCAGGACACTCTTGGAAATATTCTTGATCAGGTGAGCTGACTAATTATTCGTCACATCATTGTGCATGGTGGGGTTTGTCTCCTGTAGCTGTGGTCCATTTATGTATGCAACAAGAGAGAGTTTTGAATACATTCTAATCAATTTTAATTACTTGTTTCAAGAATTGTTAATTCATGCAAGCTTATGACTCTAGCAATTTTGAAAAGATTTAGATCACCATGCATTAAGATTAGTCGCAATCACTGCTTATACATCAGTAGGTTACTGATTTTTGGTCAAAGATCTTCCATTGCTTTTATTTTAGCATGGTAAATATGTTGCACCTGATGCAGGAGACGCAGCTTTCTCCATACAGAAGGAATATTCAAGATCCACTCTGTGATTCAAGTATGTCAATGGATCCATTTATTTGAAGGTTTTTTCTTTTAAAATACTTTTCTAACACAAATAATCATCTCCATTTAATGAGAAATACCAGGTATGATACCGTATCCAGAACCTTATCAGAGTATGTATCAGCAACGTCGGCTGGGTGCACTGGGTATTGAATGGCGTCCATCTTCCATAAAATTCGCTATTGGCACAGATATTGGTTTGGGTCATGAAATTTTACCCCTAGCAGACTTGGACAGAGTGATTGAGCCACTACCGGAGTTTCTAGATGCCATGTACTGGGAACCAGAGAATGAAGTCATCAATGATGACACTGATTCAGAGTATAATGTTACTGACGAATATTCCAGTGAAGGTGAGCAGGGAACTTTAAATTCCAGATCTTCTAGTGATCTAGAGTGCAGTGCAGAAGACAATATGGTTGAACAGGGTCATAAAGATGGTCTCCGCAGATCGAAGAGGAGAAAACACAAGGCAGGAGTAAGTGTTGTCCTCACTAATATCAGTTCATTCTTATTTGCATTGGCTTACATTGAATGTCATTGTTTTTCAGGTCAAGTTGATGACTTCTTCTGGGAGGTGTGTCAAGAGGAGGAATTTGGATGAGCATGATGGCACTTCGTCTAGGACTAAAAGAGTTAAGAAGCAAAAAAGTGGCAGGAAAACTTCTAGGAGGAAGTCTTCTAAGGTGAATTCATCGAGACCTCAGCGAGTTGCTGCACGCAATGCTCTGAATCTCTTCTCTCAGATTACAACAGGAGCTTCTACAGATGAAGATGAAGGTGGCTCAGAAGATGATTCATCAGAAAGCGAGACTATGCTGCAAGATTCAAACATGCAGAGCAATGAACCCAATTATAGCTTACAGAATGTGCAACTGAAAGATCCAAAAACTGAACAAGTGTCCTTATATGAGTCTGAGGATGTAGTCAAGCCTCTGTTGTGATTGAGCTTGAATCTCAGATTAATAGTAAAAACACAAGGAGATTGGTGGTGAAGCTTTCACTTCGTGATTCTAAGAAGTCTATAACTTTAGTAAACACTAGACCCCAGATTGACAATTTGGTTGATTTAGCACCTTCGTCTTCTTCACCTACTCAAGAAACTGCAAAAGAAGGCAGGGTCAATTTGATCTCAGAGAATCTGGGGTCATCTTCTGCAAATGCAAATGCAAATGCTACCAATGCAGAGCTTCCTGAAGACCACAAAAGAACTGATTTGAGAGAGAGAGAACCTAAAAAGGCTGAGGGTCACCTGGAGGCATCTGTAGATTACAAGGAGAACAAAATCAAATGGGGGGAGGTTAAAGTACGAACATCCAAGCAAATGAAATCAGAAGATCTCATGCCAACAGATGCATCGATTGGGTTTAGTGCAAGTTTCGATTATGAAGACAAGTTGTTGAGTGGGGCTTACAGGGATGATGAATGGTTTGAAACTAGTCCATTAGAGAACATGGATGGTTCAAAAAATAAAAAACTTTCTACTGAAGATGTGCATAAATCTTCATTATGTGATTTTTCACCCCTGGATGATAGAAATCTCAGAAAGGAACACAAAGATTGTTCTGGACCTGATGTATGCGGACATTATGACTCGGTAGTTGTTACAAACCACTTCAACGATTTGAAGGAGAACCCTCCACCCAAGCCAACAAAGTTAAGGTTTAAATCAAGGAAGATTTTCAGGGATCCTGAAAGCCCTTCCCAACCAAAGTTCATTACCCCAGTGGATGTCCCAGGAGTACCAGAAGAGGATGAAGGCTGTGATCTATCAAGTTCAATGCGGAGGTTGCATTCTGATTCTAACAGAAAGTTGGATGATGCTGGTTACAGAGCAGTAAAGTCAAATTGGTCTAGAAGCAATCCAGAAGATTACAGTGTTGATCTAGGAGAGAATGCTGCAAAGGCCACTGGTCGTAATCTTGATTTGGGATTTAATTTCCCTGAAGCTGCAACTGATGCAACGCGCAGAACTAGATCCATGGGGTTGACAGCAACTTCTCGGGAGACAGATGCTGTGAACCACAACTTTAAGGTGCGGCAGGGCCTTAAATCAGTGGGGACTTCAAAAAGTGCAGAAAAGTTCTCCAAGTTTTACGATCAGAACCTTTCGGAAGATATGATGACAAGTTCAAAAATTTCGATTAGATCCAGGTCTAGTAGAAACAAGGGAAGCGTTTATTATGATAATGACCAAAGTTCTTCAGGTGGAAGGAAGTCTCATTACCATCTAAGAACATCTAATGGCCCTAATTGGTTAACGCTGTCACATCAGGAGGAAGGTTACCGTTACATCCCTCAACTAGGTGATGAAGTTTTATACTTGAGACAGGTAAACTTCTGATTTGTCTTGACTAGAGATATTAAACCTTCATGTATCTTTTGATTTTAAGTTTCTTGAGTTGCTCTTGTAAATGATTTTTGAATGGCATTGTGTGATTTTTCAGGGCCATCAAGAGTATTTAGGAACGAGTTGCTTGTCAGAAACAGGTCCTTGGTTATTTTTTAAGAATAACATTAGAGCTGTGGAATTGTGTTCAGTCAATTTACTTGATTATTCCACAGTTCCTTCTGGAGACAGCTGTTGTAAAATCACACTCGAGTTTATTGATTGTTCTTCTAGTGTGTTTGGTAAATCATTTAAATTCACTCTTCCAGAACTGAATAATTTTCCGGATTTTGTGGTTGAGAGAGCGCGGTATGATGCCGCTGTTAGGAGAAATTGGACCTGTAGGGACAAGTGCCTGGTGTGGTGGAGGGATGAGAGTGAGCAAGGTGGTAGTTGGTGGGAAGGTCGGATTCTTTCTTCAAAGGACAAATCTAATGAGTTCCCTGGCAGTCCATGGGAAAGATATGAAATCCAGTACAAGGGTGATCCCACAAATTCTCATCTACATAGTCCTTGGGAACTACATGATCCTGATATTCCGTGGGGGCACCCCCATATTGATGATGAAAGTAGAGATAAGCTGCTTTCTTCCTTCAATCACTTGCAGCAGTCAGCAATCAAAAACCAGGTTACTCTCTTTGACATTCTATTTTCTCTTTTGCTTTGAGTTGCTATTATATTTAATGTGAAACTTTAGTTGTTGTGATTGAGGAAGGAAGAACAAAGGGATTGATGTAGTTTGTCTCAAATTCTTTTTCATGAATATTTTGTGAATGTTGCAGGATGGTTATGGAATCCTAAGACTGAACCAAGTTGCTCGGAAGTCGGATTTCATAAACAGGTAATCCTTTTGTGAGGCCTTGTTATATTGTTTTCTTTTCCCTTCTGGTATCACATTTTTATTTGTTCTAGTGGAGTTTTGAACTAATCTAGCTTTACTCGTTGCATAGTGGGTGTCATGCATTATGCTAATGTGCTGTTCTGATAAATTCCTCTAGTAATTTGTAGTGCATATTATTTCTCTGGTTGACTTCTTGCTAATAAATTGTGATTGCAACCTGCTAGACTACTACAAAAAGATCTCTATAGTTAAAATGACAATTAAGTTGGTACAGCATCAATGCATAGTGGAGTAAGTTTATTTGCTATAAGTACTTGTGAGATATTTGTTAGAATTTCCCATCTTTACCTTCACCTACTCCACTACACACTCCACTTCACCTACCTCCACTTCACCACACACTCCACTTCACCTAACCCACTATCACCTCCACTACACCTACTACCACATTTTCTTCTATATATAGATTGTATAGGAATTGTAATTAATCAATCTTGTAATACATCAATCAAGAACAATCAATAATAATACATCAGTTATTTTTTTTTCATGGTATCAGAGCAGGTTTAGAATCTAATCCACACACTCCACTTCACCTAACCCACTATCACCTCCACTACACCTACTACCACATTTTCTTCTATATATAGATTGTATAGGAATTGTAATTAATCAATCTTGTAATACATCAATCAAGAACAATCAATAATAATACATCAGTTATTTTTTTTTCAATATTCAGTTAGTAAGTTTATTTGCTATAAGTACTTGTGAGATATTCAGTTAGTAAGTTTATTTGCTATAAGTACTTGTGAGATATTCAGTTAGTAAGTTTATTTGCTATAAGTACTTGTGAGATATTCAGTTAGTAAGTTTATTTGCTATAAGTACTTGTGAGATATTCAGTTAGTAAGTTTATTTGCTATAAGTACTTGTGAGATATTCAGTTAGTAAGTTTATTTGCTATAGGTACTTGTGAGATATTTTAACTAATTATACATCAAACGCATCAGGGTAATCTGAAGGCTGAAATAGTCGTAGGGTCTGAATTTGAATATTATTGATTGATGGGTAAAACATATAAGGAAGTTTACTTATTTGTTTGTATGGGATTTCTGCAGGTTCCCGGCACCATTGTCTCCTGAAGTAATTGAATCGAGGTTAAAGAACAAATACTATCGAAGCTTGGAAGCAGTGCAACATGACATCACAATGATGATGAAAAATGCGCGAGAATATTTTGTATTTGATTCACAGTTCACAGCAAAGTTGGCGCGCCTATCAGAATGGTTTAGTAGGAAATTATCCAGGTTGTATTAAGGTTTATTACAGATATAATGTTTACTTTTTCTAATTTTCTGATTCACTGATCTAATTTTGTCGAAACATTCTTTCAACTTGTGCGAGAAAGATGTATGGGGAAATCAATCTATATTTGGTAGAGTTTTTTAAATATGATTTGATAATAGAGTAATATTTTGAGGTTGTGAGTTTTAGAATTATGATTTGAGCGTGAAAAATTTGTTTGGTGAGTGAGTTTTGAAAAAAGTTTTGAATTAAGTGGAAATTTTTTGATGTGACATGATATTTGATACAAAAATTTATAATTCATAACAAAATATGCAATTCAAACTTTTATTTTAAACTCATAATAAGTTTTAAAAAATTTGAAAAATATTTTTTGTTGAATATATAAAAATTAACATGTGTCAATTGAAAATAAAAATAAAAATTATGCAGTGTTCCGTTTAACTGGCTGGACGCCTGGTAGGACGTTCGGTGAGTTTTCAAAAGTGAGTGAAATTAATTTTTGAAAGTCACAATTAAACACTATGTGCAAACTAAGAGCTAAAATTACAATTCCAAAGCTCTTCCAAATAGAGTCAAAAGTTGGAAAATGTCAGTTTTTTCTTTTTTTTTTCTTTGGCGGTCTGGAAAATGGTAGTTTGCTTTTCGGTCCTTTGCATGTAATTTATTGGCTCTTGCTTCTCTCATGTTTAGGAATATTTACAATATATTTGCATGTTTCTGCTTTAATGTTGTCAATGATGACGTTCAATTGGTACCTTGGAAAATAAGTTTTCTTGTACCTGTTGCTTTCTTTTGCTTTACATCTCATTTGAAAATTGCCTATTTTAATTATTATTTTTATTTTTTTCACCAAGAAGATATGTAAAAAAAAATAAAGAAAGATGTGAAAGATTTTTTGATTTTTCTTTTACTATTTTAGTCAAAAGTCAACATGGTTAAATTGTATTTTGTATTTTGTATTTTGACCTATGTTCAAAATTTTAGTATCATTACCTGATTTTTAATTGTTCTATTTTTGAGTTTTCAACTTTTCATCAGCCAGCCAAAGCAATTCAACCGTTGAAGGAAGTGGAAAAAATTAATTCTATTACATCGAAATATTCGTATTCGAGTTACTCTATTAGTACAATCTTGGTAATGAGGAAGTTTGTGAAAAGAAGATTTATTAGACTTCATACTATTGGCTATGAAAGTTTAGAAAGGGCAAATTGTGCAATCATTATCCTACTTTTATTTAGATTTTACTTTTGTCATCTCTTTCTACTTTCAATAATTTTGATCATAGATTTCATATGTTAGTGCGGTTCTTGATCAAAAAAGCATAGTGACATTGATTACAAATTATCTTTCTAATATCTCTACATTTAAGATTTTTTAAGCAGTAAGATCTCATTTGACATAAAAAAATCTGAACCAAAATAATTATAAAAAGATAAAATATACTAAAAAGTTAATAAGATAAAATATCATGTCCAACACATAATCATTTCATTTTTTCTCTTACAAAAGTCACAAAAAGCTAAAAAACTTTTCCCAAACGAAACTTTTTAACTTTAGGCTAAAATAGTCAAAAAGTTAAAAAATCAACACACATCCCAAACGAAGGCTAGATATTTTTAAAATCAAATTTATAATCTAAAGAGTTTCTATTTGTACAAAAAATAATTTTTTTTTAAAAAAATAATATAAATTGAGAAAAATGACAGTGTGTAAATAAAATCTTCCTAAAAAATATTTTTTATCATAACATATAAAAAAAGTACACATATTGTTCAAAGTAAGACAAATATAAGAAATATTTCATATATGTTTTATCATATTACGTTCCACTTCTTTTGAATTTTGATTTCAACCTCAACTCAATTACATCATGGGACAACGGTACCAGAAACTTGCAAAAATCTCATACAACAAAAGAACTCATTTTCTTCAAATTATTTGACCCATTAATTAGCCCTGCGACTTGACATGTTTGCATAATTTTGCTTAAAAAAGTCCACATCTAATACACCTAAGAACTGATCAAGGTAAAAGGCAAATACAAGAAATGCTTCACATGTTTTGGTTACTATTACTATTGATTTGTGAAATAGCTTCCATTAACAGTTCTCTTTTCAGTGGCTTGGGTAGATGAAAGTCCATTCCGGCTTGCATCATCCTATCTGCTTCCTCCCCAGATGTATGAGCAGTGAGTGCTATGATGGGTATGTGAACACCATAATATTGCTGCTCCTCCTCCCGTATTCGTCTTGTTGCTGTGAACCCATCCAATATCGGCATCTGTTATAATCAAACTAGGAGTACTAATTTCATCACAAGGACAAAAAAATTGGATAAACAAATGTAATCTTAAACTAAACATAGTTCATGATTTTATAAGATTTTCTTATTTCCTTTATTTATTTTATTGTAGTTATGATTATAATATGATTCAATTGGTAGAAAATATTAGATATACATAGCTTTATCTCTGTATATTGAGATGTGGCTTTGGTGTTTTAAACCTATGATGCCTAAGTCACACTGGAACAACTTTACCGCTAATGCAGTTGATAGAGTAGTTGATAAAAATGCAACATAACACAAGCAAGAGGGTGTGCATAAAGAAATGGTAGGAAGATTCTTTTACCTCGCAGTCCATCAAAATATAGTCGTAAGGAAGAAATGCAGAACCTCCATCTTTCCTTCGATTGCTTAGACCTTTGCAGACTAGTTCAAAAGCTTCTTCACCATTTCTACATGTTTCAACATCTGCACCAAGCTTTGAAATAATAGTAGCAGCCAGCTTAAGTAACACTGCATTGTCCTCTGCAACCAATACTTTCTTCCCACTCAAAGGCTTCTCACTGCTTGTCCCACCATGTTCCTTTATTTCTCCAACTGGTTTGACTGCGAGCTTGTCACCTGAACCCAAAACTTCCTTCCCACTAGAGGGCCTCTCACCACTCTTCGATTTTGAAATCATATGATTCTCATTCGTTGAAAAGTGCAATCCTGAAGGAATTTTTTCAAGTTGAAGATCGTCTCGTCTCCTTTTTCTGGGTGAAATATCGGGCAAAGTACCCCCAAACTCTGGTAGAAGTCCGATCACATGATTCAATCGAGAACCATGGAAAGGCTTAGATATGATCAAATCAGTAGGAGGGAGCTTATCCAAGTCGAGTCCTTTTGAATGGATGCTATGTGCACCTGGTTTATCGATCCAAACAATTCTACAACAAGTATGTTGAAGGTCTCTTTTGAACTCTGCCACTGCCCTGCTTAGTTCTCGAAATGGACTGGCCCTTGTATCGATCACAATTAGTATGAAATTTAACACACCTTTCAGATTTGTCCTTTTCTGAAAATGTGGTATGTTGTCTGTCCCATCTAACGCACTTAATGGGACTTCCTTGTCTCTCGTACTGGAATCACGTGACACGGGTCTGCTGAGACTGCCCGAACTCAAATCTGATCTGCCCGAAGAACTGTAGTGGGAGAGGTTTAGCTTCTGTTTTAGCTTCTTTAGGGTATGTGAAAGTTGCTCACAATCTCTCACAGCAGACACTTTTATCCCTAGGCTTTCCATGACTTTCTGTGAAATTCTCTGTCGCGTTTCGCTTTCGATAAAGAGTACAACATGTGATCCCTCCGGTTTAGGGCTGGTGGTGCGGGTGCTCAGTGGCCTTGAATGTTGAGATGAATCACAAGATATGTAACCGCCCTGTGACTCAACATCATCTTCTCTTGCATTAGCGCTCGAATCTGTCGTCTCATACATAGTAAGGAATATATTAAACCTGAAGCAGGTCCCCTTTTCGCCAATTTCCTTGTCTGCAATACTGATTTCACCACCCATTAAACGGACCTGGAGTGGAATAACAAGTAATTGAGAAGCTAAAATATTGGAAATCAATTAACCTACAAGGCGAAAAGAAAGAAAAAGGAAGAAAATTTAGGACTACATCAGTCATTTAATTTAGAGCAGTTGCAACTTATTAGCTGAAAGCAAATCAATACATCTTAGTATGGAAATCAAGCAGTGAACTACTACTACAAATTTACAACATACCAGAGATTGAACAATTCCAAGCCCCAAGCCAGTGCCTTCTGGTGCAAGAGCTGTCCCTTTGACTTGAACATAGTTTTCAAAAACAGAATTATGTTTCTCTTTTGGAATTCCTGGTCCTGTATCGTCCACCTCGAAAACAAATTCCACACTGTTTGAATTTTCTTGGATGGTGTTCATAGATTCCAGGCCATTGTATGATTCATCATCCTTGAAAAACAAACATGAAAGACAATGCAAGGACTTGTTCGAGCTAGAAGAAAACATGGTGGTATCAAAATGGGCTTTTTTAGCCCAAGCCCGAACTACCACATGTCCCTCAGATGTAAATTTGACAGCATTGCTCAGTAAGTTGCAGAGTATCTGTTTGAGTTTGGTCTGATCACATTTAACCTTTGAAAATTTGGAGACAGAGCTATCACAAGGATCCAAAACCAAATCTACACCTTTTTTCATGCCAAGAGGATGATACAGATCAACTACATCTTCCAGCAGTTGAGCCAAGTCAATTTCTTTTTCTTCAAGTTGCATTTTCCCAGCTTCAATTTTACTTGTATCAAGAATTGAATTCAAAATACCTGTATATATATATAGAAGTTGAAAATTAAAAAAAAATTCACCTTCAAACTTTTACTAAAATTTCACTTTGGTCTTTCATCATTTTGCATACAACAATCAAATCTTCAAGTTTAATTTGTGCTTCAATTTGGTTTTGCAGTCACTTATTGTTAAGATTTCGAAAGGAAAGTTTTTACATGAGGGTCACATGAGCACATTTTTGGGGTATTAGAGGAAAATTTTCGTATGGCAAATTATACTTTTCACCCTCTAATTCTCATTCAAATTTCACTTTGGTTCCTCATGTTTCAACTTTCAATCAAGGATGGGTGGAAGTTTGAAAACTTGATTGTTACAATTAGAAGATGAGAAACAGAAGTGACATTAAGGAGAAAGTTCAAGGAAAAAAAGAGTATAATTTACTCTAAAAGTTTCCATAGAAGCTTATTTTGTAAATAAAGCTAGGACCCACAACTCATATGGAGAAGTTTATTTAGAAAAATAATGTGCGATCCGTATTCAACTTTTGTATAATGGACTCACAACTAAATGAATGTGAACCACACTAGAAATTTTTTGAATTGTACACAGATTTTTAGTCCGCTGCAGTTATGATATATGTACCTCTTGACTAGAATCTTATGAAGATAGAAAAATTAGTTGAGAAATTTACCCAAAAGATCTTTTGTACAATCCTCCATTTGCATCAAATTTTTCTCCAACTCTGATTCAGGCGTAACGTCATCATGGCACATATCTATCAAACCGGTAATGCCTGCGAGCAAAGCACGGACATCATGGCTCGCACTTGCAAATGCTAAGATCTTGTTCAAACTCTTCCTTTCTGCTTGTTGAGTTGCTTCCATTTGTTTTATGAGTGTTGCACATAAGTACATCTCTCTTCTTGCTCCTCTCAGAAGTAAGAACACAAAAACCACAATGGAGACAACCATAGCACCAACCACCACTATTAGAATTATCAATGCAAACGTGATATGTTTATCAAGGCTCTCCAGTCCCTCTTGTGGCAAGGCCAATACATATACCTGCAACACAATTACAATTTCCAAACATAATTATATGCTCACTTACATGTAATCAAAATGATGGATCAATATATGAAGCTACTTACATGTAATGACGGATTAATGAGCCATGTCTGAACAAGAACATGTGTGCACAATAAGTGATTTATGACGTGTGCTATTGAATCCGTTTGGTTGTATTTAGTTTTATTTATTCTTATTTGGTGAATTGTTTTTGGAAACTACTTTCAGAATTTTGATTTTTTTTGAATTTTTAAAATTTATTTTTGAAAAAATGAAAATAATATGAGAACAACGAGTAGTTTTAAACTTTTCATTATTTTATTTCAAAAACACAAAAAAGAAAGAAAAGGAAAATACAACCAAACACAAAGTACAACAATATTGTACTTACATTATGAATGTAGGGTTTTTTATATGTTGATTTTACTTTTTGTTACTTAATAGTAACTACTAGGCAAAGATAATATTTAAAGAGATTATATTGGTGATGTGAATTTTTTTAGAAATAGAAATTGTATGACAAAAATTCAACCATGTGAATTACGTGTTTTATATAACAGAATAAAAAATAATTACCGATTTTACTCCGACGATGTCAAATGGTGAACAGTAAACCTTATACTTGGTTTCCCAAATGTTCAAGGATGCTCTCAATGTGCCATGATCATCATCAGTTTTGCATGAAACATTACCAACAAGACCTATTTGAGTTCCATTCGGATTCAACGATTCAAATGAAACCGAATCCCCAACAAGAACAACACGAGTATTAGGAATCCCTTGATTAGCCAGTACTGTCCCATCTTTTGTAGCAAAATACAAGTTCCCACCATGAAAGTCTATCCCAGAGAAAAAGCCAGTCAATGATTTCACTGGAAACCCTAGAGAGAGAGCTCCTCTTCTATCATCCATAACAGCTGTATTGAAAAACAGAAGATCTTGATCGTTTTCCCACCCAGTTCCTAATGAAACATGCCTATTTGTACTAACCACGGCCTTTTGCAACCAGCTTCCATTAACTGTAAATGAAGGATGTGACCTAACAGGAACAGCTTCTCCATATAGCATTCCAGTGCTGCAATTCACCGGCTGAGTGTACTGTTTGGCTATTGGGGCACTCACATTGACAAACAATGAAGAATTAGCATACACTGCGAATGTTTGATAGCCATTGGTGTAGTATGAGAATAGCAAACCATCCGCTCCGATATACGAAATATGTGACGAGTGTGGAATTGTTGATAATGCTTGGAACAGTACTGGGGCCACCTGCATCAAACAATTAACATTAGCTTCTTTTCTTTTCTTTTTTTCATTTACATTTTAGTACAAGGGTTTTTTTGGTATACAGACATGAGTTTCAATGGTAGAGAATGAAAGGTTCACTCCATCCAATGATGAACTCAAAATTCTTGCTAAATTTGTTGCCGATGAATTCACTGGAGATAACAAGTATGCAGTTTTTTCAATTTCTGATAGCACTTCATGGATGACATTGCGGGAATTCGACCTCAGTTCTTGCTCAACTCTTTTAACCTTAATAATCCAATATGGGATCACCAGATTGGGAAGCAATAACACTAAGAAAGCCTGCATGATGCAATTAAATACAGTAGTTCTTTTCTGTAATGAAAAAACAAAAGAAAAGAAACAAGAAATCATAACCACTATTCAAGAAAATTGCATAAAATATTTAAGAAAAGCTCAGTATTTTTTTTATTTTTTATTTTTAGCTAGCCAAACAAGACGAACACCCCTATATTCCAACTATATTTCTTTTTGAATGTTATGCTCTATTTTGTGTCAGTGATATGAGTGAAAAAGAAAGAAACAAAACCCTAAAATCTTGAATATTTTAAATAAGTAGTCATAAGAATCCAAATCATTTTGGCTTTCCTACATCTTATTTGGCACTTACATAAACCAAGCAATCCCAATCGTGGCTCTGAATTCCAATATCGCGTAATGTAACGATATTGATTGTAGAGTATCAGTATCGGATATTGCGGCCATAAAATTTCTTAACTATTTTTACATGAGTATCAGCCTATGAAAAATGGTTACAATCCATTATGTAACGGGAATTAGATGGTTCGGTGGCAATTTTCAGTCACACCGCAATATTGGTTCGTATCCGTATCGCCACCTTAATTTTCCAATACGTATAGGCTTGTACGATATGTACTCACCGGCCATTTTTTAGAACTATGATCCCGCTACATGATTGAGAAAATCAAATATAGTACAAGTAATCATTCAGTTATAGAAATTACCAGAAGGATGAAGAAACAAACAGGCCTCACTGCTATCAATGAGCCGAGCTTCATTGAGCTTGTGTGGTTATTATCAATGAAAGGCCATATGTTTTCTGTATTTTCAAGGAAAAACAGGAAATGAAATTTGGGGATGTGCAATAATATCGCAAGGAGAGAGTAAATCCTTATCACATCTTGAAGACATACAGAATCTTCTATATGCATGAAATGTGAAGGAGATCATAATATTTCCTATAACAATTATTTTTGTTTAAAAACTTTCCCTTAATATATGTATATATATCTAATATATAACTTATAAACATTATATTGCCTTCCAGTATTGCTTTTGAATAAATAAATGACATCATTATTTAGCTTAATAATCATATGCATAAATTATTTCTTAAAAATGACAGTAAAGATCTTTGAGTAGAGTAAATGGAAATGATTCTAAAAGATTTCTTTCCATCATTTAAATGTGTCCATTAAAGTTCTGACCAACATATAACGGCAACATATTTTCTATAGATTGACAATAAACTGATATACATCCTATACCCATGTAAATAAAATCAATAATTACAAGAAGATGCAACATAATTATATGATGAAATTTTGGTTCTTAAAGCATTCGTTAATAATTTAAAAAATGTTACATATAATTTCATTCTTTATTGTATTTTATCATTTCTAGTTACGAGTGAGTGGTCTCATATGAGTCTCATTTGACTTATGTTTAGAAGTGAAAAAATAAAATATGAAATAAGCTTACATATTTAAAATTTATCTCCAAAGATCCAAGAAAATAAAACTAAAAAAAAAAAAAGAATTTGATAATTATATCATATAACATTAATTAATGCAAGAAACCAAGAATTTAGAGTTCTAGATCTCTAGTATTATTGTATAACATTTATTTAACCTCAAAGAAATTAGTACTTGTGCATTAAATTCACTTATAACTATGTTATCATCATTCTTTTCTTGTATCATCATTATTTTATTATTATTATTACTATATTTAAAGATTTAAAAGTACACCTATGTAGTATTTTGAAAAGTTAGTAAAAATTGACTTTTTAATTTTTTTTGGCTTTTGGTGACTTTTTTGTGTAAAAAAAGATATTTTTTTATGTTTTTTTTTTTTTGGTGTAAAAAAATTAAAAAGTCAAAAAACTAACTTTTTTAGCAAGTTTCCAAATTGCCCCCTGATTTAGTTTCTATTAGACGGGGTTTGGCAGGGAAGATTGGACATGGACCTAATCTTTAGCACATTATTTGTAGGAAATTTAAACTTACAATTTTAAGATTAGTAACTTGAATTTTAACTGCTAAACTAATAATTTAATATGCGATATTTAAAGATCATTTACTGAAAATTATTTTACAATTAATCTCGAAGGGTAACCATAGCCACCATTAATTTTAGTTTCATATATATTGACTTTAAATAATAATAATAATTTTTTTTTGAATACATCAAAAAATAAATAATAATTTTCAAATACCATAATCTGCTTATGATTTAGGGTTTGAAGTGATAACCTTCGATTGAGTAAAGGTGCACAAGTGACTAAAAAAGGAATCGTCTACCAAAAAGATCATCCGTGATAAATTTAGAAAAATGAACTAAATCTTCCGAAATTTATTTCTTTTCTACATTAGAAGCTTGAGAGTTGACCCTTTTCCCATGAGGGTTTTCATGGCTTCCAAACAAACACCTAAAGAATCGTTCAAAAAAAAAAAAACATACACCTCAAGAAAAGAAAAGAAAGAAAGTTGAAGAGTAGAGAGAAAATATACAAACAAAAACATCAACAAACAAAAGCATCAAAAATCATTGCACCTGGATTTGCTTTTAATCATTTTGACAAAAGATTATCATCATCTCCGTTGAACTTTGGTCAATACTTTAACATGCAATCATGTTTATTTATGACTTTCCTCTTCTTTCTCTACAACTAATCAAAGAGAAAATCCAATTAAAAAAGAAAAACAAGAAAGGAAAGAAAGTGTATAGCAGATCTTTGAAATCATCTTCATCATTGATACTTCAACCAATAGTGGAGAATCTGTATATAATCTTATATATATATATATATATATAGAAATCATGCTCAAAAGAAATAAAAGATTCATGTTTATACATGAAAGGTTTGTGTTTATATGGATACATGCATGTATATGTGATTTGAGTGTTATATACCATCTTTTTCAATACAGTAAGAAAGTGATTGAGAGTACCTTAACGCAAGAGAGAGAGAGGTTTGAGTGTTATATACGATTTTCTTCAATATAGTAAAAAAGTGATTGAGAGTACCTTAACAGGAAGGAGGGAGGGACGGGGAGAGAGAGGGAGAGAGAGAGAGAGAGAAAAGAGCAATGGAGATGAGGTTAGGCCTATTGACTGATAAATATACTTTTCTGTTCCCTTTTTTTTTTGTTTTTTCTTTTTTTCAAAATAGGCCAAATCTTTTTCTACAAATTGAGGGGTGCGGGTGGAATCAAACAAAAAGTTATTTCTTAGGATTTGTAACGGGGGAGGAGTGAAATTGATCTCTCTCAAAAATTGATAATTGAAAAAAAAAATTGTACAAAAAATTATACATGACATTGAATTCATGTCCATTAATTTCAAATAAAAAAATTTTGATTTAAAAATTTTAAAATGTCACTATCATATCATTTTTATGAAACTTGTTGTATGACTTTTTTATTTGTAAATCATTTTTCAATCGAAATTATCCTTTTAACCAACACAATTAAGGGCAATCTCAGTTTTAAGAGAAAAATGACATATGAAGTCTCGTTTGAAGACGAATGGTGTGACAAACGCTAATCAGATAATTCTTTGATTTTATTCTAATTCTGACCATCAATATTTGTCATGTTTATAGATGACACTTGTTGTGACAAGTACGGCTTTACATGAAAAGAATGTTAAGCGTTGATTTATTTTTATGATGGGTGTTATGCATTGATTTGTTTTTATAGAAAAAATAATTTGTGCGAAAAATAAATAACTTGTGCAAACAAATCATTTATAATAATGTGTCATTAATATTTTTAAAATTATAAATTATAACAATAGGTGTACTGAATTGAAACAAAACTGACCACAAAAATTAGATCATTTTTTGCCCCCAAAAATATTGAAATTGTCATTGTAAATTTGTAAGCATATGGATTGGCATTGATGACAACCAGGCAACAGTGCTGAACCACTCAAGTGACAACTATGCATTGAAATTAAACACAGCGGATTATAATTTAAGAGAAAAGTTAGGGGTTATAAAAAAAATTTCATGAAAATGATCATGAAAAATTTATGATCTTTGAATTACCTTGATTAGTGTGTGCTACTTTATTCTAAGTGTAATCTAAGGGCCATAAAACTTTCATGATTATTTTCATGAAAGATTTTTTTATGATACCTAGCATTACTGATAATTTAATGACTAGTTGGTTTAAAAGCTTTCAATTAATTGCACAAAACTATAGGGTAATAACAATGGTTTTGCTAACAAAGTGTTTCACGGTATAAGAAAAATATAAAAATAATATAGATCTTAATGTATTTTTTATAATTAATTTCATAATGCTTTGCATTTATTTTAATACTTATTTTTACTTTTTCATTGTTTTCAAATCACTTTTTTTTGCATAATTCTCAATATTAAACAATGTCAGTGGGACACTTACTAGCATTGTCTAATAATAAAACAACGTTGTTATTTAAACTGCAGAATTGATATCAAATTGACGGAATTACCCAGTTCTGATACATCTCTAAGCTGAAGATGAGAAGTGCAATGTAACCAATGAAAAAATATAAACTCAATTTTTTAAAGAAAATATTTAAGACTGATAAAAAATCTTTGTCACACTAAATTGTGTAGGGCCTATCTTCCTTGCTATATCATTGTGGGTGAATTAAGAGATTTAAATTAGAATTTTTTTTTTTTTGGGGGGGAGGGGGGAGAAAGTAGTTTTACACTTGGCATTCATGAAGAAAGCCAGCTGAGTTTAGCGACAATGTGTCAAAAGATGCCTAGATGAGAACAAATAACATAATTTTTGTTAATTAATTTAATGGTAGGGATATATACATTTAAAATACTAGTAATTGGTTCGGGAGGGGGATTTTTTTTTTCGGTGGTAAAAATCAAATAGTTTTCATTGACCTCCAATGCATAATGTGAATAATTGTTTTCTTGTTAAATTCTTGTCATTTCTCTATTTAGAATGATTTTTAATTTTATTTATTTATTTTTTGTATATGCCAAATTGTATTCCTCTTCTTTAAATGAAATATGATCATTATTTTTTTTCCAAGACTTCCATACTAGTTGTGTACTTGTCTAATAGCAGGAAGCTAAAATATTTATATAATCTGAAAAATAAAAAAATGTTGTAAATAAATCACAAAATACAATTAGACTGATATCTAATTACATAACGATTCAAATCTAGTTTTTACGTACACTCATTTAGTCACCACCTTCGTAATCCCAGCCCCGCCACCTTCCACCCTACTACAACCACTCCCTAATGTTCCCAATCCCATCCCTTCTTTGTCAGATCCTAACCTTATCTCAATTTGTCCTTATCTAGGGTCAATTTAATAACCTGATCAACTGTGGATATTTTTAAGATTTTGAGATGAGTATAATGGCTCACAAAGTCAATTTAGATTAATTATGAGCTCATTTATCGACTAAAATTTAAAGATTAAAATTTGGCTGACAGACCCAATCATTTACAATTAAAACTAGCGGTAATCCGTGCGATGCACGGAAAAATAGATTATATATATTTTGTGTGATAAATAAATTATCTTAATCTTAAATTATATCTTAATAGCGACAAACTATAATATTAAGCCATCTAGGTAGATGTTAACAATAATTAACCCACAAAATTTTACAATAAAATTTGATATGCATAAGAAATTATTAATTATAAAAATTGTTGAGAATAATAGTATCACAATCACTTGATAATATCTATACTATATATATAAATTTACATGGACTTTTAAATCAGTGGTGTATAATATTATTGTGGGATCAAATTATGAATAAATATCAACTTTTAATTATAATTTATAAGTAGTTTTTAAAAAAATTTAATCTAAGTTTGTTGCCTTGCTTATAAAAAGAACTTCTCAAACAAATCATTAATTGATTATATTAGCAACTCTCTATCTTTGATTTCCTCTATCAATGACACACTCATATCATATCAAAGTATAAATCATTCTCCATAGTTTGAATAATACTTGCATAGTTCCTACGTCATTTTAAAAAAATTAATCAAGATAAGAATGTCATAGTATTATAAAAATTATATAAGAGAATAGTTTTAATCCATTTTATTTATAAAAAAATGATAAAAAATTATTTGAATTGTATTTGAAAAAATATAACAAATGATAGCTTTAATCATTATATACCAAAAAAAAAAAACTATATCGGTTACTCAACAAAAAAATGGTCAGATATAAATAGAGTCATGAACATTGAATTAAATCATATGGGCTCTAAATTGATAGTATAATCTAGCAAATCAACTAATAATAACATAGAGATATTGACAAATATGTAGTACTTCCCTTTCATCTTTGTATTATATTCATTAATTTCATATATTATATAAAAGTTTTATTCGTCTCGATCCTTCAATAAAATAAGGATCAAGAAAACAAATTTGATAAGAAATTAATTCTAAACTTAATTATTGAAAAAACAAAAATTTCAAAGAAAGAATTTAGAGATGGGATTGAAGAAATACTAAAACGAATGACAGCCTTAAAATACATCACACACACGCACACTTATTACAATTATGCCCTCGCTCGGAGGGTCCGAATAAATAATACAGTCCCGAATAAATAATTACAGTCCAAACAATTAATACTAAATTAATTATTACAAAACTTTTAATTAATTAACGGATTAAATGCAAAAAGAAGATGGCCGCAGAAACCCCTCTCTTTTCTTCATAAACCCACGGCTGCTTTGGCTGCTAGTGTTGTGGAAAACAATTATAACAAGAGTTAGGGTTTGTGTTTATTTTATTTTATACTAGTGGTGGGCACACTTAGGTCAAATAGATAGATAAATATACAAAATACATATATAAGTTACATGCAACTCAAATGGTAAGAGTCTAACTTATTAATTTTATGGTCTAGAGTTCAAGTCACACCCTCTTCTCTATTTTTTTTTTTAATAATAAATCTTGCTTCTAAATCAATGACTTTCACCATAAATTTATTTTAGGTTTAAAAATTAATTAAAGGATCCTCCAATAATATTTAATTTGCACCTTAGAATTCACCACCAAAATATTTGAGATTGTAATATTATTATTTAATTATTTACTTAATTTTTATATTCGGGTTCTCACATATCAATCTCAAAATACGAACCACCCAAACGGAATGCAAAATACACTCTAAAATTGAGTGAAACCGAGACCCCCAACATAGGCTACATCCATATATTTATTTAATCATATATGCCCATAAAATCATCTATTAATATATTAACACCAAAATCATAGATAGGAATACAATAAAATAAATTTTACCTAAATGATGAATAAAGCAAAACCACCACTCTTATGAATCCTCCCTCTTCCTTTTAGTTTTGGTTTCTTTTCTTTAATTTTTTTTTTTCAAACCCTTGTTGCCTTTCCCTTCCGCAACATCCACGCCTCTCTTTGTTTTTTTTTTTTCTTCTCCAAGACTAAAAGCCACGGCATGATGGCTTATTTAACCTAATATTTTTCTTTTTCCAAAATTACAAAATTATCCACTTATGTTATAGAAATAATAATGTCATCTCATAATTAATTCATTGATTTTACTAAATGACCCATATAAATTAATTTAATTACCAATCTATCCAAAACTAATTATCTACAAAACTTGGGTTTTACATCCACCTCTTCTCACTCCTCCATGAGTGGCTAGGTTATTCTTTTCTAGGATTTTGATGAAACCCTAGTCATGTAATTAGGTTTTCTTTTTGATTTTTAATTACGTAAAGGTTTGAACAATTGTATGATATTTTAGAAGTTTCATATATATGTTTTTGATTATTTCTTCAAGTATTCAGCTTTCTGTGATTGTTGAATGTTTTTCATACAATAGTTTTCTATTGTTTCACATTCAAGGTATGAGACGAACCATACTACGAGGGACGAGTTGTGTCGCTACCCTAGTTTAGAGTGAACGATTCGTACTACTTGAGATTGTTCGTACCCGTACATTGAGCGTGATGATTTTCTTGTTAAATGTTTTGAACTTGTAGCTGCGAAGAATTATTCTGTTCGAACCGTGACATAATTGATTTCAATTTGAAACCCTATTTATGCAACTAGTGGTGAACTCATTGCCCTACGATTTTCCCTAAAAATTAATATCTCAAACCCTAATTTTTAATTGTCAATTTAATTTCTTAATTTCATTTAATGCCTTTTTAGTCATAAAATCTCTCAATTTTTTTAATCAAAATTAATTTAGGAATTTAGCGATTAAATTAGTCTAATTTCACAATTGTCCTTGTAGATTGACACCTGCACTTGTTATTATTCTAAAAGAATTTAGTATAGTTTAGTGTTTATTTTTGGTATGTGTAATACCTATCAGTTATAATGATTGGTAAAGATAGCTTTGATTATGCATTGTTTAGGTGAAACTGTAATTGACTTAGAGTTGAAATAGTGAATAATATAATACTACGTGTTACAAAATAATTTTTTTTTTGTTAATGGTTTTAAATAGATATGAAAAACTTAGGCCAAGTTTGGCAATACCAAAATAATCCATCTTTTTATCTTTTTATCTTTTTTCCATCACATCACCTCTCTATTTTTCTGCACATCTTTTCATAAAAAATAAAAAATACACTTATTTAAATCATTCCAAACAACCCCTAAAAAAAGCTTTAGGGCTGGACTGGAGATCACCCTTTAAGATTAATGTGAGGTGAGATTGGGCTTCGAATAACGCATGTACTCATGCCTGACTCGAAAACGACCCGGTATGCCACCCGGAATCCATTAAAACTATCAACATAAAATTGTGGGCTTGTTTGGCATGACTTTGGAAAAAAATTTTTGGAGAGAATTTTTGAAAATTTTGTTTGATTCATAATTTTTTTCAAAAGAATTTTCAAAATCACTTTTTCTTTCCTATACATCAATCAATCACTTTTTCTTTCTCTTCTCTAATTTTCAATCACTTTTTCTCTCACATACATCTACTCAATTATAATAAAAAATCAAATTATTCCAAACTTCAAAACTATTTTCAAAATATATAACCAAACAAACTATGCCTCCGTTTGGGAAGCAAGATTTGGGGTAAAATAATCATTTTTTTTTTGATCGGCAATTCAAAAAAATTTTCAAAATCACTTTTTCTTTCCTATACATCAATCAATCACTTTTTCTTTCTCCTCTCTAATTTTCAATCACTTTTTCTCTCACATACATCTACTCAATTATAATAAAAAATCAAATTATTCCAAACTTCAAAACTATTTTCAAAATATAGAACCAAACAAACTATGCCTCCGTTTGGGAAGCAAGATTTGGGGTAAATTAGTCATATAAGACAAAATAGGTTATTTTAGTCCAATAAAACAAAACATCACATCCAACCCATAATCATTACATTCTTTTTTTCACAAAAATTCAAAAAAGCCAAAAAAATCCTTTCCAAATGAGACTTTTTAGCCCCAAGCTAAAAAAATCAAAAAGCCAAAAATCAAAAAGCCAACCTACTTCCCAAACGAACCCATAGACTCTCTTCCCAAAATATTTTTTGAAAACTTATCTCCCAAAATCAAACCAAACAAGGCCGCAATCTCTGCCTTCGTTTGGCATGTCAGACTTTTTGGCTATTTTAGTCACAAAAAGATAAGATAAACTTTTTACATACAACCCATAATCATTTCATTTTTTCTCTCACAAAAGTCAAAAAATTCTATCATAAACAAGACTTTTTAGTTCGTTTAGGTAGTTAAAAAGTTAAAAAATTAAAAAGTCAATGCACATTCCAAACGAACCCATGTCTATCATATCCCATGAAACCCTAAGGTCATGTTTGGTTTCAATCTTTAAAAAAAGAGAAAAAATTCAAAAAAATTTTAAAAAATAAAAATTAATTTGATAAAAATAAGGGATTGTTTGGGATGGCTTAAATAAGTGCATTTTTTGACTTTTTGGACTAAAAGGTTGAGGAAAAAAATATGGTTGTTTGGGTTAACTTGTATAAATTAGTGCGTAGGGGAAAATTAGAATTGAGAGTTGTGCAGCCGTAATTTTTGATTTTTGGTGAATAGTGATAACTTTTAAACTTTTTAAGTAACTTTTTGACTTTTTGGCCACATGCCAAACTTGGCCTAAATATCAAAAATATAATTTTAAATTTTTTACAAATATTTTTACCTTTCAAAAGGATAAAATTATAAAAAAATAATAAGCATTTTTCATTTTTTCATTTTTTTTACAAAAACTAATTTAAAATTTCATTTTTATTTTTAATTTATGAAATGAAAACCAGACCAGCACGTAAATCTCTCTCGATTGCGAGTGACGGGTAAGAAGAGCAAGAGCGCTGAAGGTGCCAAGAAGAGATCATGTAGGGTTTCTCTAGGTGGCAATGGAAGCTCCTTAATGGGCGGAGCCCGGAAGATAAAGACAGTAATTGATGGGGTATAGAGAGTTCTTTTTCTCTATTTTTGTAATTTCTGCCCTTTAATAATTAGAGAATTATCTGAATTCTCTGTACTGTATTATCACTCGATTGCAATACAAATATAATGAACAAAAAAAAAATTGCAAATCAATTCTCAAATTCAAGGTTTGCAAGCATGACCATCCTACAATTTGTAGTTTATATTTCAGAGCTCATGAGTTCTATCTTTAGTGGACCCAAATTTGCAGGTGGGAATTAGAAGAAAAAAAATTATAAATACATGGGGGGTAAGTACTCGCACCCTTTCATATATTGGTAATTTTTTTTCTCAACCCCCACTGCATGTATGTCTCCCTTCTGTTTAATTTTTTTTCCCTCAACTCCCACTGTGTGTAGGTCTCCCTTCTATTTAAAAAATAATGCTCAATTAGTACACGTGTGTTTGGAAGAGAAAAAATTAGGTACACAACTAACCTTTGACATAGGGTACAAAATGGTTGTCCCAATTCTTGAACCGATAGTAAACAAAGTGGTTGGCTCAAGATTTAAACCCATAACGTCAAGGTTATTATGTCAAAAATTTACCATTGAACCAATCGTATATGTTGTCATTCATTGAATGTGGGTATATCTTTTTAGTTGGAAAAGAATATCTTCTTGTTGTGGATGATGTTTTTAATGGGTTATGCCATAGAAAGGTCGGAGCTTCCTTAGGGAGTAAGTTCATATGCCAGCTTTTCTTTTCGTGAGTCTTCTTCAATAGTGTATGTATGTATAATATGATCAATGGGAGACTAATTGAAGCCCAAGTTTGCTTCACTTTTAATATCACGATTTTTAATATTTCTTCTTCAAGAAGAGGAAAGGATACGGTATTGCTATGCATCTTCTTTTATTTAGAGTCATTCACTTTCCCTTTATCCTTAGAAAACGTCTCGGAGATGTAATGCGATTTGTGGGAGTTTAAGTCAGAGTATACGGACAAGGTTCTATTTTGAAGGTAATAGCTTTTGTTCACATGGAATAAATAAATTAAGTATGTGAAATCAAGCTCACTTATGTCATTGTCACTCATTCAATCAAATGATAACCATTTCATCGTTGTTGGGATAGATGGATAAGTTTTATGAGCTTCTCGAAAAGGATGTGCACAGGAAGGTATCAGATGCGTCAAGTGCATTCAGCACACTGCTTTTGATTTTATATAATCATTGTAGACTGGACCTTTTTTTTGTGTGTGCGCGCGCGCGCGCATGTGTTTGGCATTGTCTTTTGCTGTTCCTTAGATGAGCAAGTTAATTTGTTAAAAGTGGAGAAGATTAGCTCAGAGCATTTACATGCTAATTTCTCTCTACAGCTTGGACATTTATTTGGATGAATACTTTCTGCCTCTTGAATTTTATACCACAAATTTATGTTTGTTACTACTTGCATTTGTAGGGAGATCTCAGATCAGCCTCATTGTGGATTTGCAGAAAAGAATCTCTTAATGAATGTGGAGACTCGAGTAGCTGGCTCGGAAGGTTCACTTCCTCATATTTTTCTATTCAAGTTCTAATTTTCCTATATTGGGTCCATTGCACTTGTATTTCTCTGATGAGCCCCTTCTACTTCTATTGTTAAAGTATTTTCTGAGTTTCTTTAACAGAGCAAGGTTATCGGGTTCTTGCTGTGGAGTAGACAGACGCCTGAACAACTTGAGCTTCCAAGGAGAAGGGTTCCAAAGACAAGGTCAAACTGCATTCAGAATATCACAACTCATCAATAAATTTTTTAAATGAATCATGTGAATCATACCTTTAATATTAATTTTTAAATTCATTTTATTTACAAGTTCTCCTACTGATGAAAATTAGTTGTCTTTTTATCTTATCTCATTATCTTGAGAGATGAGAGCAATATGTCAGGTTATCAGGTCTGAAAGCATTTGACCTGCAGAACATGTGGATTTTGTAATTCTTACCTTGTCTTGGGCACCTATGTTATTTATAATCATGTTGACATTATTGTATGGTTCATGCAGTATCAGCAACCCACAATTCACTCGTGTCATTGGATGAGCATGTACGTAGGACATCAACTTCAGATGGGCAAGCCATAGTGTAAGCCACTAAAGAAATATTGAATATGCTATTTCTTTCAAATCAGTATAATTTTTAGTTATTGGTTTCTCACTAACTGCTGGTGTTCTCAAAAGTTTAATGGGTGAAAAGTCCAATAGATCTCATTTTTTCTTTTTTGGATATAATTTACTCCAATATCGCTGCCCTTCCCTAATTGCACTAATGACTAAAAGGTTCGTGTGCGTATCGGATTCCGCACTAGATGAAAGTAGATCAGGGCCCTACACTCAGTTGGACTATCTATGGACTGAGGTTCCTGCCATAAGAAGCACCGTTAGAGCTGCCTGGCCGGGGTTGGCCGGATAACCCCTCTGGTGTGGGAATTAGTGATCGGAGAGAGTGTATATCGAGTTAAGTTTGTAGTTTTTGCTTGGAATTGTTCAGTTACCGTCAATGTGAAGTTCATGTTGTACATATAGTGTTCCTTGCTTGCTTCTCAAGGTGAGTTCATGGAGCTTGGATGCTGCCAGATGTCCTTTTAACATTGCTCATGGTGGGGGACCACCCGGTAGTTGCCATTGAATGCATATACTCATTGTAGTCATGCTGATAACAAACCACATTCCTTTGGTTCAACAACTTCTGTGATTCTAGGTGTAGGGGACCAGCTGAGGTGGCAACTTGTACGTGCACACGTTCATAACTTCCATGTTTCCTTGCGATGTTTCCTCAGCTCGGTACCGATGTTCCTCAGCCCGGCATCATTATGCCTTGTCTTGACCTTTTACAGGATCACTCATGGAGATGGACTGGTCCATTCAGGTATCTTTGTATGGGCTCGGCCTATCATCTGTTCAGCCCATAGATTCAGTCTCGCAGCTCGGCCCAGCCCAGCACCACGGCTGGATTAGCCTTTCCACTGCGGGTTGGGCCCAAGTGCTTGAGGACTTGGGTGGACTGTTGATCATGAAGTTGGGCTTAATTGGTTTGCCCATATGCTCATCCAGCCCACTTGGATTCGGACTTCAGTGGATTGGGCTGGCCCAAGGCTCAGACCCGACCCATTTCACATTTAGCCCCTTTATTTGCCCCCTAGCTCGCGCTAAGGTTCCCCTTGGGGGGAGCTATTGTTCTGCTTCCCAAGCGTCGCGTCGTTTCGGTTTTTCCCCAGTTCAGCCTTGGTGACGGTTCAATCCTGATACACAATCCCTGCATGCGTCCTTTCATGGTGACACGTGGCAATGTGAGATAGGTGTGTAGAGATAGTGCGTCGATTCCATACTGAAGGTCGTACTCTGTGTACCTGCGCGCCAACTAGTGCAATTAATGCTCTGGCTGTCAATACAAATCCCTTTATCAGCTTTTTCGTTCCTCTAGAGAGTTTCAAAGAGAGAGAAAGAACTCCTCTCGTTCCTCTGAACCAGTCTCGTTGGTGCCCTGCTCAGACCTTTCGCCGCTGATCTTGCTCTGCTACCACTGTTCTAATCTCTGTAAGTCCTCTTGTGACTCTTCTTCTCTTGCCTCTTTTTGTCTTAATCATTTTGTTTGGCCCACTTGCTGTCTGTGTTCTATGCTCTGTTATCTGAGTCCCACCTCTGTTCCGTTAAGTTTGTTAAATGGGGAAGTTCCGTTCACTGGTTGATACCCTCGAGGCCATGGCTATGTTCCGCCTGGACTATAATATTCCCAATGACGTTACCCTTTCGTTGGTGAAAGTAGACACCAAGCGTATGGGCACGAGGAATACCGTTGCTTTTCCCATCGCGGCCATAGTCGATGGAGGGGTTCGGTTCCCTCTTGACCCGTTGGTACGCCTGTTTCTGTATCAAGTCCAGTTAACCCCAAGGCAAGTATCTGTGAACCTTTTCCGTGTTGTTTGCGACGTATTTGCCCTCAACAGACGATTGGGTTTGAACCTCGACATATGGGATATCTTAGGTTGTTATACTCTTTCTCATAACAAAGACCACAACACGTATTACTTGCGTGTTCGCTCGTTTGATTGCCATTTGGTTACTGGGTTGCCCGATTCGGATAAACACAACGACGATTTCTTACAAGGTGGTGGAAATTGGGAGTTCCCCGCCGGAACTGAGTTTCAGACTGAGAGGATGCCCTAGAAAGACGGCTACCCAGGTTCGGGCCTCCTCTTCTAATGCCTTTTGTATTTCTTACTTTATTTTGGATATTGCTCTAATGGGTCACTTCTTTTTTGCAGAGGCCTCTCGTTTCCAACGGAGACCGAACCGAGAGAATGCTGAAGCCATAAAAGCTGCCCTGAGGTATAAAAAGAGATCTGCACCCGAGTTATTGGACTACCAGTCTACTTACCGCTCCATTATTCCAAAGAAACCAAGGCTCGCTGCTGCCCTTTTGGACTTTGATACCGAGACTGACACGTCTCTCACTCCTTTGGTCACTAGCCGTCGCAGGAGTTAGGGTACACTTTCTGAGAAAGCACCCTCCCCTGCCCCCAGTTTCGCAGGGGGTGGGTCTGTGGTGAAGAGAAGTGTCACGACCCAAACCCGGCCCTGTAGGTTTAGCACCGTAATCGGCCAGTAATTCGTGGATTACCAAAGGCCTCTTAATAGATTAGCAAGTAATAAGGGGCTGCGGAAGCAATAGTACAAAATAGACAAGGTCCAATGAGCTGTGATAACGTACATGGGACAGAACATTTGAAAACTTACTTATATATATACAAACATGCTAGTCCAGATACACAATATTTACAAATATTTACAAAAATGAACTTCCCAAGATCTGACTTTACAAATAGTTATAGAGACTAACATGAAAATAAAAATAGCCCTGGCGTTAGACTTCAGACGGAACCTCCTCAGGAGGCACAATGGTTCGCTGACCAAAAACAGTACAAAAGGGCGTCAACTCTGGCCCTGGTCATGTGCCGGCTCACCGACATACATAATATAAACTGTGAGCGAAAACCCAGTGAATAATAATAGGGTAAAGGGGTTATATGAATGATGTCCAGCACAAGTTAGAATCTAGCATTTAAATCAGAGCATAATCAGACTTCAAACAGAAATAGATTCATATACATTTACATATTCAGATTTCGCATAAGATCATACGTGGTACACCCATTAGTTATCAGAACAGATTGGTCCAGAGACCCACATACATAGTTGGTACCAACGACCACAAAGGTCCATAACTTGTGCGCAACTAGCCATGGTATTGTTACCCCCAGGCAAGGGCCACGTGCAAATTGGCCGCGGTATTGTTACCCTCGGGCGAGGGCCACATGCAGATTGGCCGCGGTATTGTTACCCCCGGGCGAGGGCCACGTAAACTAAGGGTGCCACAAATACTTTTCAGAAGATTGGACATTCATTCATAATTCGTAAGATAGCATTTCAGAAAACAGATCATACAATACCAGTCAGAAAATACTTAAGTTGAACATAACTTTACAGAGTTATTACTCACAGTGGGCTTGGAGACAGACAGACAGACAGAGCAGATTGATCAGACAGGACATGGCACGTGACCTACATGACACATAACATATACACACTTGAAACACACGTTCTAATTGTACAAAACTTATTTCGTTGGCTCTTAGTGTGTTTCTAATCTCTTAAATCCTCACTATAGAGTCTTAAATATGGCCTAGGAATACCTAGGGTGGAATGAGGATGCAAAGATGCGCTTTAAAACACTTTTCAAAATTTTGCTAAAATAGGGGTCCCACTCGAGCATGGCCTTCTACGCTCGAGCGGACATGCAGACAAAAGGAATCTGCTCGAGCGTGTATTACTCCGCTCGAGCGGACTGCAAGCTACAGTAAAAGTATTGATGCATGAAATTCATGCTCGATGGGCGCTCGATACCCACTCGAGCGTGAGACACAAGTCCTCGCTCGAGCGTGCATTACCCTGCTCGAGCGGACTGCAAACAGAGGCAAAGTACTGGATACACGAAATTCCCGCTCGAGCTTCATTCTACCTAGGATGGAATGAGGATGCAAAGATGCGCTTTAAAACACTTTTCAAAATTTTGCTAAAATAGGGGTCCCACTAGAGCGTGGCCTTCTACGCTCGAGCGGACATGCAGACAAAAGGAATCTGCTCGAGCGTGTATTACTCCGCTCGAGCGGACTGCAAGCTACAGTAAAAGTATTGATGCATGAAATTCATGCTCGATGGGCGCTCGATACCCACTCGAGCGTGAGACACAAGTCCTCGCTCGAGCGTGCATTACCCTGCTCGAGCGGACTGCAAACAGAGGCAAAGTACTGGATACACGAAATTCCCGCTCGAGCTTCATTCTACCCGCTCGAGCGTACTGCATGAACCCAGTATGTACGCTCGAGCGTGGATTTTTCCGCTCGAGCGTGAGTCCAAAATCTGGAATTTCTAGATTCGAACATCAAGCTCAAAACTCAACTGTAATGCATCAAATTCGATCCTTTTGGGCTAATTTCCTGGGAAACACTTGTAAACTCATAATATGACATGTTTTGAAGATCAATTTGAGAAATCAAAGCCCAAAGGTAGTTCAATTAAACATAATTTTCAAATAAACTTCAAGAATATGAAGAACAATGCAAATTCAACACATGCATGGGTTCCTTGAAGCTCCAAAGTTCTAAAACAAGATCAAATGCAAGATTTAACTTCAAAACATGGTGAGTTCATGGACTATACCAAAAATGTGGACATACATGCAAGAATTTCTATGAAATCAACCTCAAACTTCATGATATACACATGAATGCATGATACAAGCTTCAATTCAACATTTTCAACAAATTCTTGCCTTAAACTCTAAACTTCCATGAACCATGCAAGAATTAAACTTAAATGCAAGCTCAAGAAGTTGGTTCTCCTACTTAGACCTTGAATGACAAGATATACAAGCTCAATTTGCACAATTAACCTTCAATCCTTCTAGTTCCCAAGCCAATACTTTGTTGAACTCAATTTTCCCTCTCTCACTCTCCTATGTTTCTTCTTGGTCCCAAAATGGCTGAGGAAATGAATCAAGAGCTCCTAATCAAGATTGGACAAAGTGGCCCACTAAGGGGCAAAAATGTAATTACGAGCATTCACTAAATCTATGTTTTATCAAGCATTATTTAATCTAATTTAATTGCTCCGAACCGAATTTTAATTAAACCTACCATAAAATTTCATAAATCCTAACTAGCATATAAATCAAGTCAGTTCCTGATTCGGATGCTGATAAGGCTTTCAATTCGCAGTTTAAAGTCAAAGACATGAACAGATCATTTTATGGCAAACAGATAGAAACACGTAAATAATGCAATACACATGCAATTAAATCCCAAATCCTTGCTAAATTACTGTTAAGCATAATTAATCATGAATTAGCATTAATCAGAGGTCGGGGTCATTACAGTCTTCCCCCCTTAAAAGAGTTTGGTCCTCCAAACTCGAATTACCTTCATTTTGAATCAACATTGGGTCCAATGGGAACAATTCCGGATATCTTTTCATCATGTCTTCCTCGATTTCCCAAGTTGCATAGGTTCCTCCGTGGTTTTGCCAATCAACTTTTACCAACGGTATTTCTTTATTTTTTAACCTTTTGATCCGGCGATTCACAATTTGGATAGGTCTTTCCTCATAAGTGTAGTCATCTTTCCAAAGTATACGTGTCGGTTCGATGACGTGAAGTGGATCTCTTAAATATTCTCGTAGCATTGATACACGAAAGACGTTATACATATGTTCCATTACTGGAGGCAAGGCTAACCGATATGATACTAGAATGATCTTTTCGAGGACTTTATAAGGTCCAACATATCTTGGCGTCAATTTTCTCTTAACACCAAACCGAGTTTGACCCTTCATCGGGGTCATCTTTATGAACACGTGGTCCCTAACTTCATATTCCTTATCTCTTTTTTGGACATCGGCATAGTTTTTCTGCCAACTCTGTGCAGTTTTCAGGCGTTGCTAGATCAATTTCACTTTCTCAGTTGTTTCTTGTACAAGTTTCGGTCCCAACAGAGGTCTATCGCCTACTTCAGCCCAACATAGCGGAGATCTTCGTAAGGAGCCATTTCAATGCTTGAATGATGTTGTTGTACACAAATTCAGCTAATGGCAAGTAGGTCTCCCAATTCCCTTGGAAGTCTAGCACACACATTCTGAGCATATCCCCCAGAGTTTGGTTCGTTCATTTAGTTTGGCCATCTGTCTGTGGGTGATAGGCACTGCTTAGTCTCAATTCAGTCCTCAAAGCCTATTGCAAACTCTGCCAAAATCTCTGAGAGGGTGAATTGTGATCTGGAGTTGGGCCGAGGTAACGGCCGAGCAAGTTGAGGGCCCAACGGTGCATAGGTGCGAGACGATCGACTTTTTGCCCAAAGTGGGCTGCCAGAATTTGGGCCGGGCAGAGTACGGGCTGAGTGTCACCCCGGACCGGACAGAAACTGCTCGGTAAGGCAGTGCTCGGTCGGACCAGGGTGCCCGGTCTGAAGATGGCCAAAGCCGGATTGACCGAGTGACCGGCGGCCAGGAAGGCATGGACAACTGAGGAAGTTGAGTGGCCGGTGCCCGGAAAGGCGTGGTCAGCCGAGGAGACTGTATGGTCGGCAGGAAGGCCGATCAAAGTAAGTATCCAGGCTAGGCTCGGCCGGGATGCCGCTTAGCCCGGTCCTCCGTTTATTTATCCGGTTAGGCGCTTAAGGTATGAAGCATGGTACGACCGAGGTAGGGCAGCTCGGCTGCCGAGCTCCAGCTGTGCTGACAGGCAGTTGAGAGCAGGATATCAACAGTAAGTTTGTCAAATACTCTATAACACCAACGGTAACTTATTGGAGTTACATGTACAGAATGGCTGTACACAAATTCAGCTAATGGCAAGTAGGTCTCTCAATTCCCTTGGAAGTCTAACCCACACATTCTGAGCATATCCTTTAGAGTTTGGTTCGTTCGTTCAGTTTGGCCATCTGTCTGTGGGTGATAGGCACTGCTCAGTCTCAATTCTGTCCCCAAAGCCTGTTGCAAACTCTGCCAAAATCTCGATACAAACTTTGAGTCCCTGTCAGACACAATAGATACTGGCACTCCATGCAATCTCACAATTTCAGTCATATAAATATTGGCCAAACCGCATTATAAATAATTTTGACAGGCAGAAAATGGGCAGACTTAGTTAAGCGATTAACTATAACCCAAATAGAGTCCACACCTCGAGAAGAATGAGACAACCCCACAATGAAGTCCATGGTAATGTGCTCCCATTTCCATTCCGGTATTGGGAGCGGTTGTAGCAAACCAGCGGGTCGTTGATGCTCAGCTTTGACCTGTTGGCAATGTAGACATCTAGCCACAAAGTCTGCAATACTCTTTTTCATTCCAGGCCACCAAAAATTCTGTTTCAAATTATGATACATCTTCATGTTCCCCAGATGCATAGCAAACTTACTACTGTGAGCTTCGGTCATAACACGTTTCCTCAAATCATCGCAATCGGGTACACAAAGATGGTTCTAAAATTTTAGCACATCATTCTCAAACACAAATCCTGGCCTTGGCTTCGAATTAAATTCCTCTATGATCTTTTTCAAGTATTCATCTTCACATTGTTTTTGTTTGATCTCATCAAGAATAGCAGGTTGAGCAGAAATAGCAGATAACAGCCCATCTTGTTCTAGGTCATTTGGCAATTCTTTTTGGTTGGACAACAAACATGACAAACTTGCACCGGATTTTCGGCTCAAGGCATCTGCTACGGTATTAGCCTTCCCTGGGCGATACAAGATTTGTAGATCATAATCCTTGATTAACTCTAACCACCGCCTCTGTCTCATATTCAATTTCTTTTGGGTGAAGAAGTATTTCAAGCTTTTATGGTCTGTGTACACCTCGCAAGTTACCCCATACAAATAGTGGCGACATATTTTCAGAGCAAACACCACAGCCGCTTATTCAAGATCATGTGTTGGGTAATTCTTTTCATAAGGTCGAAGTTGTCTAGAAGCATAAACAATCACCCTTCCGTTTTGCATTAGTACACATCCCAATATAAGAAGCATCACTGTACACTTGAAACCCATCAGTAACATTAGGCAAAGTTAAGATTGGTGCAGTCACTAACCTAGTTTTCAACTCTTGGAAAGCTGCCTCCCTTTGTTCATTCCAGTCAAATGACACATTTTTCTGAGTTAATTGAGTCAATGGCAGGGCAAGCTTGGAAAAGTCTTTCACAAACCTCCGGTAGTAACCTGCAAGTCCTAGAAAACTTCGGACTTCTGTCACATTTGTTGGTCTAGGCCAATCCACAACGGCTTCAATTTTCTGAAGGTCAACAGAAACTCCATCCTTGTTGATTACATGTCCCAAAAATGCCACACTGTCAAGCCAGAATTCACATTTGGACAATTTAGCATACAATTTCTTTTCTCTCAAAATCTGCAAAATGGTTCTTAGATGGTTCTCATGTTCTTCCCTGTCTTTAGAATAAACCAAAATGTCATCAATAAATACAACAATGAAATCATTCAGATATGATTTAAACACCCTATTTATTAGGTCCATGAAGGCTGCAGGTGCATTGGTCATCCCAAATGGCATCACTAAAAATTCATAATGTCCATATCTAGTTCGGAATGCAGTTTTCTCTATGTCCTCAGCTCTAACCTTTAGTTGATGATACCCGGACCTGAGGTCAATTTTGGAAAACACTTGGGCACCCTGAAGTTGATCAAACAAGTCATCTATTCGGGGCAAAGGGTATTTGTTCTTAATACGGTAGAACACGTACTTTGATACCACTCTATCACGACCCAAACCCGCCCCTATGGGTTTAGCACCGTAACCGGCCAGTAATCCGTGGATTACCAAGAGGTAGACATTCTATAGGGAGTCTTGGAAATAGGTTGTGTCCCCGGAAACACTTCAACAGTGAATTCAATCTCCCTATCAACTAAGTCCCCAGGTAAGTCAGTCGGAAACGCATCAGGAAAGTCACAAACAACAGGGATTGTTTCTACAGTAGTACCGTCAGATGGTGCAGTCAGTATACAACACAGGTAACCCCTACATCCCTTCCTAAGGAGTTTTACAGCTTTCATAGCCGAAATCAAATACGGGGGAGGAACTACCCCATTCCCAATAAAAGTAAATTCAGGCATACCCGGTGGTCTAAACACAACAGTTTTATTTGTACAGTCAATGGTAGCACAGTATTTAGTCAACCAGTCCATCTCCAAAATATAATCAAAATGACTAATATCCAAGGGTAATAAATCCAAGTATAACACCATATCACCAATCATAATATCACACGCCAGATAAATATGAGTACACATCATAGAATCCCCAGACGGTGTGGATACAGATAACACATATGTCATTTGTTTTAGTGGTCTAGTCATTTTTTGAGAGAAAGCATGCGATACAAAGGAATGTGTAGAACCAAAATCTATCAGTACACATGCATTTTGAGAACATACAGAAAGTGTACCTGACACCACAGTATAGGTATTGGGTACGTCACCAGGCACTAAGGCGAACACTCTTCCTTGCCTTAATGTTTCATTGTTTGCATTCTCTCTAACATCGGCCCTTGCATTTGGTTTTGCTACAGAAACAGACCCGGTGGAACTTGTCATAAGACGGTTAACCTCATTGGATCTCATTGGGCAATCCCTCACCATGTGGCCAGTCTTGCCACAGTGAAAACACGCACCTGATGCTCGAAAACAGGCACCCCTGTGCTTCTTTCCGCAATCGGGGCAGCTTGGAATAGATCCGCTACTTTGGCTAGAGCTGCCGGAGGATCCTGTATATTGCCTTTTCGAAAATGACTGGCCTTACTTGAAACTAGGTCCAGTCCTCTTTCCTCTCTATTTTGTTGTTGGTGTTGTAGTTTGTTTCTTAGCTGCTATTGTGGCTTCTGCCATCAATGCCCTGTCAAGTACCTCCACATAAGTAGGTAACTTTAGGACACCCACTCGGTCAAATATTTCTAGGCCCAACCCTCCCTCAAACTTCCATGCTTCCTTGTAATCAGTATCCACCATATGTGGAGCAAAATGTGCCAACTCAGTGAATTTGGCTTCATATTCTGCTACAACCATTCTTCCCTGTTTAAGTTCTTGGAATTCTGACACTTTCCGATCTCTGAAACATTGGGGAAATTACTTGTCGTAGAAGATAGCATCAAACTGTGCCCATGTCATATTCCCATTGCCATTTCGTATCAGTAACCACCATCTACGAGCTTCATCTTTCAAAGTGTAGGTGGCTAGGAGGACTTTTTGAGTTTTGGTACAAGGGAACACTTTATACAACTTCTCCATTTTAAGTAGCCATATCTCTGCTTTCAAAGGTTCAATTCCACCATAGAACGTTGGTGGTTTCATTTTCATAAATTTCTGTGTTAGATTGATGATGTCAGCATTATCTACCTTGGCTTGTGTCGGTGGAGGCGGAGGGGGCAAAGGTTATTGTCTCTGTTGTTGTGTCCAGGCTTCAGTCAACGCTGCTAACATCTGTTCCATTCGACCCATGCGAGCCTTTGAAGATTCACTTTCACCACTTCCCCTTGCATTGTCCATCTTACTATACAAACATCAAATGATAATAAACACAGGCATAATCTTATTTGTTTCCTTTAATTCGTTTGATTCAAATGTACATTCAATTTTTACATTCAGTTGAATTACCACACACTCACACATGCAGATGGAATGCCCTTAACTCTTACTAGGACATCCTAAGCTCATACGGACCTCTGTGTGCGGTAAAACACGTGCTTTGATACCACTCTGTCACGACCCAAACCCGCCCCTGTAGGTTTAGCACCGTAACCGGCCGGTAATCCGTGGATTACCAAAGGCCTCTGAACAGATTAGCAAGTAATAAGGGGTTGCGGAAGCAATAGTACAAAATAGACAAAGTCCAATGAGCTGTGATAACGTACATGGGACAAAACATTTCAAACTTACTTATATATATACAAACATACTAGTCCAGATACACAATATTTACAGAAGTGAACTTCCTAAGATCTGACTTTACAAACAGTTACAGAGACTAGCATGAAAATAAAAACAGCCCTGGCGTTAGACTTCGGACGGAACCTTCTTGGGAGGCACAACGGTTGGCTGACCAAAAACAGTACAAAAGGACGTCAACTCTGGCCCTGGTCATGTGCCGGCTTACCTACATACATAATATAAACTGTGAGTGAAAGCCCAGTGAATAATAACAGGGTAAAGGGGTTATATGAATAATGTCCAACACAAGTTAGAATCCAGCATTTAAATCAGAGCATAATCAGACTTCAAACATAAACATATTCATATACATTTACATATTCAGATTTCACATAAGATCATACATGGTACACCCATTAGCTATCGGAACAGATTGGTCCAGAGATCCACATACATAGTTGGTACCAACGACCACAAAGGTCCATAACGTGCGCGCAAGTAGCCATGGTATTGTTACCCCCAGGCAAGGGCCATGTGCAGATTGGCCGCGGTATTGTTACCCTCGGGCGAGGGCTACATGCAGATTGGCCGTGATATTGTTACCCCCGGGTGAGGGCCACGTGAACTAAGGGTACTACAAATACTTTTCAGAAGATTGGACATTCATTTATAATTCGTAAGATAGCATTTCAGAAAACAGATCATACAATACCAGTCAGAAAATACTTAAGTTGAACATAACTTTAATGAGTTATTACTCACAGTGGGCTTGGAGACAGACAAACAAAGCAGATCGATCAGACAGGACATGGCACGTGACCTACACGACACATAACAGATACACACTTGAAACATACGTTCTAATTGTACAAAACTTATTTCATTGGCTCTTAGTGTGTTTCTAATCTCTTACCCTCACTATAGAGTCTTAAACATGGCCTAGGAATGCCTAGGATGGAATGAGGATGCAAAGATGCGCTTTAAAACACTTTTCAAAATTTTACTGAAATAGGGGTCCCGCTCGAGCGTGGCCTTCTACGCTTAAGCGGACATGCAGACAAAAGGAATCCGCTCGAGCGTGTATTACTCCACTCGAGTAGATTGCAAGCTACAGTAAAAGTACTGGATGCATGAAATTCACGCTCGATACCGGCTCAAGCGTGAGACACAAGTCCTCGCTCAAGCGTGCATTACCCTGCTCGAGCGGACTGCAAACACAGGCAAAGTACTGGATGCACGAAATTCCCGCTCGAGCGTACTGCATGAACCCAGTATGTACGCTCAAGTGTGGAATTTTCCGCTCGAGCGTGAGTCCAAAATCTGGAATTTCCAGATTCGAACCTCAAGCTCAAAACTCAACTACAATGCATCAAATTCGATCTTTTCGGGCTAATTTCCTGGGAAACACTTGTAAACTCATAATATGACATGTTTTGAAGATCAATTTGAGAAATCAAAGCCCAAAGGTAGTTCGATTAAACACAATTTTCAAATAAACTTCAAGAACATGAAGAACAATGCAAATTCAACATATGCATAGGTTCCTTGAAGCTCCAAAGTTCTAAAACAAGATCAAATGCAAGATTTAACTTCAAAACATGGTGAGTTCATGGACTATAACAAAAATGTGGACATGCATGCAAGAATTTCTATGAAAACAACCTCAAACTTCATGATATACACATTCATGCATGACACAAGCTTCAATTCAACATTTTCAACCAATTCTTGTCTTAAACTCTAAACTTCCATGAACCATGCAAGAATTAAACTTAAATGCAAGCTCAAGAAGTTGGTTCTCCTACCTTAGACCTTGAATGACAAGATATACAAGCTTAATTTGCACAATTAACCTTTAATCCTTCTAGTTCCCAAGCCAATACTTTGTTGAACTCAATTTTCCCTCTCTCACTCTCCTATGTTTCTTCTTGGTCCCAAAATGGCTGAGGAAATGAATCAAGAGCTCCTAATCAAGATTGGACAAAGTGGCCCACTAAGGGGCAAAAGTGTAATTACGAGCATTCACTAAATCTATGTTTCATCAAGCATTATTTAATCTAATTTAATCGCTCCGAACCGAATTTTAATAAAACCTACCATAAAATTTCATAAATCCTAACTAGCACATAAATCAAGTCAGTTCTTGATTCGGACGCCGATAAGGCTTTCAATTCGCAGTTTAAAGTCAAAGACATGAACAGATCATTTTATGGCAAACAGATAGAAACACGTAAATAACGCAATACACATGCAATTAAATCCCAAATCCTTGCTAAATTACTGTTAAGCATAATTAATCATGAATTAGCATTAATCGGAGGTCGGGGTCATCACTAGAAGGGTGTTGGTGGACTTAGAGGGCGAGGCTTTCGGAGCCTCTGATGCTTTGGAAACCCCTCTGGAAAAGACCAAGGCGAAGAGCCTCATGGAAGTGAAGATAGAGGTGGGAGCTTCTGGGACCCTGTGACTGCTGCCGAGCCCTCAGCTTCGGTCGCTGAGCGAGCAAAAAAGAGAAGAAGAGAGGCTGGTGTGGACGTCCCCGAACGTCCAGGGAGGAAATCCCCCGTTTTGTTCATTGGGCTCACTACAGTTCAGGACTCAAAGTCACGGTCCTGTATCTAATCTCGCAGAGCGCAATGCAAGACCGATGAATCATCAAAGAGTCCAAATCCAGCAAATCATTTTTGAAAACTGATTTTTTTGAAAGAAGTGCCAAACATGGACTGCTTTGCCAGATACAAAGTCGCCACCTAAATATTTTATTTTGGGAAATTTAGGAAACCCTGACTCGTTGCCTAAGGCCACATGCCCGTCATCACCAAAGTTGCCTCGGCTTGAGAACTTGGGTACGATTGGGGAAGGTCACTTCGTGAGCACCCCCGCCGCCCGATCAAAGATTGGCCTCTACTAATTATGATATCTAGTTTTGAAAACATTATGCGTTCTTATTCTGGTTATTAGCCTAGATTTACTATGTGATGCGCACAGCATACAAGTATAGACTGGATCGGCTGAATTGGAACAAAACGTTTCATGTTTGTTATTGAAAGCGGTTTGCTACTCGCAAGTAGGCTAAAAATACAGATTTTGCCACCCTCGGGTAGGCTTAGAAAACATGGTTTTGCCACTATCTAGTGGGCTTAAAACTCACAGTCAATGCATTATTCCAATTCAGATAATACAACCTTTACCCACAGGCATTCAGGCAGTTATATCATATAAGCATATAGCCTCATGGTAAACATGCTATCATGGTAACATTCACACGCATGCAAGATGCTAAAGCGTAAAAGCTTACCTAGTACTCCGAGCCAAAACAGAAACTAAGTTAGAAATCCATGCATGATCCTAACTATACAGAAATGCCTAATGCAACACATGCAAAAATGCAACTACAATAGTCTCGGCTATTCTAAAATGACATGTGAAATGCTACAGCTAACAAATATTCAACTCGGAATTGAAATACAAATGCAGTTAGTATGACGCGCCGAGCTCGGTGCATGCAAGACAGATGAATGGATGCAAACATGCGAGCATAAGTATGCTAATTGAAACATGTCCTAAACTAACCATCATAAGCTGGTAAATAAAAAGGAGAAAGACGTGGTGTTGGAAGACATACATCACACACACGCACACTTATTACAATTGTGCCCTCGCTCGGAGGGTCCGAAAGAATAATACAGTCCGAATAAATAATTAAATATTACAAAACCCTAATTAATTAAGAAATTAACTAGGAAAGCGGATAAACTAGCATGCAAGCTTATGGACCGCCTCAGCTCTGTTCCGAATGATGAAAGATGCATGCTTGAGTTGTTTGGCGCAGAAATCCATTGCGATGCCCTGATTCGCCTCTGTTTACACTTAATCCCGAAATTGCTTGGGCTAACTCCTATCCCAAACACAATGCAAATGAGATGGCATACACAATGCGACTAACATACAACCTAGCATACGCAATGCTATGAAATGGCATACACAATGCTCGATGTGACATGTCATACACGATGCTCTAACATGCAATCTAGCATACGCAATGCTATGGACCGAAATGACATACACACTGCACGATGGACTTACACCAACATGAGTGGACCTCAGCCACACTCACATCAGTGGCCATATGATGGAAATGAGACAACCGAAACACATGCAAACATGCACGATGCAAGGGATCGATCCTAAGGCATCGAATGTCACTCTATCAAAGCATGGAAAAGGATGCAATATGGCATACAAACACACAAATTCTAGCTCTAAAACATGATACAAAATGGTCCCGAAACATGCAAACATGGCACACAATGCAAGCTAGGGGTCCCGGGTACCGAAACTAGTGAAGTGCGTTACTCTAGAGGTACCCAAAACAATGCACTAATGGCAAAATCAACCCCAAACAGACCCTTGGTAGGTTTGAAACAGTGGGAAAATGGCTTAAAATGATGGCTCGGAATGCAATGAAATGAAGCTCATTCAATGGTCGGTAAATGAGGCATACAAGCCCGACTCTCAAACGCATTTAAAGAGTATAAAACATGACAACATGACATTCAAACAAGCTCTAAAATGTGATGAATAATAGGCCGAAACTAGTGAAGTGCGTTACTCTAGAGGTACCCAAAACAATGCACTAATGGAAAAATCAATCCCAAATAGACCCTAGGTAGGTCTGAAACAGTGGGAAAATGGCTTAAAATGATGGCTCGGAATGCAACGAAATGAAGCTCATTCAATGGTCGGTAAATGAGGCATACAAGCCCGACTCTCAAATGCATTTAAAGAGTATAAAACATGACAACATGGCATTCAAACAAGCTCTGAAATGTGATGAATAATAGGCTCAAAACATGAACACACCTCAGTATATGCATGGAATGGATCTCAAAACTCAAAGCTAAGCATAGACCTTGAACTACAAGCATGCAAAACTAACATCATTCAACCGCAAGACCCAAAAACAGAGCTAGGGCAGTCCAAAATAAGCACATTATCAGTTTAAGGCATGGCCAAAATATGCTAGAATCAATGGCCTATAACGCATGCAAAGAAAGCTAGTGAACCATGAGTTGTTCTACAACTATATGAAGCATATGAGGCCTCACCCAACCAGCCAAAAATAGAAGTATTTCATGCCAAAATATGCCCAAATAACCCCTGAAACTCAGTCAACACATGCAAGAATGATGAGCCCCTTTGGAAAGCCACGTGAGGAGTTGTTCCACATATACATGATAGACAAACAAAAGGGCTAAACCACCTCTGGAAATAAGTTATGATAGCCCTAAAACTCACCAAAAAGAGCCTAAAATTGGTCTAGGAAGCATTCAATGAAAGGCCCCTTTGAAAGGCCTTGAATGGAATTGTTTTACACAGACATAAAATATGGCCAAAGGGGCTCCGAACAGAGCTAAGGCAGACCTCAAAACTCACATAATAGGGCCTGAAACAAGACTTCAAAGCATGCAAGATGGAGCCCCTTTGGAAGGCCAAAACTTCAAAGCATGCAAGATGGACGCAATGGTCCCGAATCATGGAAATATGGCACCCAATACATGAAAGAGGCCCCGAAACTCAAAACTAGACAAATGCATTGAACCACAAGTATGTAAAGCAAGCATTATTTGGCCATGAGGCATGAAAACAGAGCCAAGGCAGTCCAAAATAAGCACAACATCAGTATCAAGCATGGCCCAAAAGTGCTAACATGAAGGGCTAAAACAACATGCAACCTAGGCTAGTAAGCATGGTTTACATGGCATGTATATGAAGCATAAGAGAGATCACCAAACCAGCTAAAAATAGTAACATGGCATGTCAAATAAACCCCAAAAACCCACTGAAATGAGGTCCATGCATGCAAGAATAGTGTGTTCCTTTGAAAGGCCACAAGAGGGGTTACTCTACACATGCATCAAGGACACTTAGCATAGCAAAACCAACTCTGAAAATGAGTTATAGGGGTCCCAAAACCCACTGAAAAATGCTGGAAATGAAGCTTGGAAGCATGCAAGATGGAGCCCCTTTGGAAGGCCAAAAAGGCCAACAAACAAGACAAGGAGAGAGGGGGTCACCCCCCTCTGATTTTAGGGCTCAAAGACACATCTAAGCCACTAAAAATCCACTAGATTTTCAGTGGCTAAAAGGCCAAACCAAGGCCAATGCAAATGCTCTAATGCATAGCCCTAAGCATGAGGGAATGAAGCATACAAAAGGGAAGGTGACTCCAAACAGAAAAGTGACCTTAAGTAAACATGTTTATAAGCTCAAAAGGAAACTTTTTTAAGTTTATGACAAATCTCAAAAATGCTCACAAGTAGGGCTAAGATATGATGCAAAACAATGCTTAAAAGAGGGAAATGGTGTGTTACCCTTGAAGTTCAAGAAGACAGCAGCAAAAGGGGTTCAAACTCTGAGCTAAAACCAGATTTTGGAGCTCAAAATGATCCTCAAAGAACCTCAGCCCAATGGTAGTTGAGTTTGATCAAGGGTGCTTAGGCAAAGGCGAGGTATATCTCCAAGTATAGCTCTTGCTATGCACACAAAGACAAGAGAATGAGAGAGAGGCAGAGATTTGGCTCTGGAATTTTTAGTGAGAGAGGGATTTTTTAGAGTGAGAAGCTCCCAAAACTTGCTTAGGAAGATTGTCCTTGAAAATGAGAGATATAACTCATATATAGCCATATACAAGAGTTGGTTCAAAAAAATCTGAGTTTGGAACAGCTGGAGGTTGTGGAAGACAGCTGGAGGATAAATATCTGAGTTTAGGACCTGTAGACCACTTTTCTGGTCGGCCAGCCACTTTTTCTGGTCGGCCGACCACTTTTTCAGGAGAGGGTGGTCGGCTAGCCACCTTTTCGGGTCGGCCAGCTAGTTTAGAAAAATTCTGCTTTCCAAGTCCAACTTCAAATAGCCATAACTCCTTCATATGAACTCCTTACGTCTGTTTTGGTGAAGCCGCGCAGATTCGGTCCAACCGGATTCATGCCGAACTTCTCCCAAACTAGTTTTCTTCTCTCCTTTCTTGTTTTCTTCAACTCCAAACCCCTAAACAAAGTGTTTTGAAAGATTTTTCAAAGATTTCATCTCTCTTTCATTCATTTCTACTTTGTCCTTGCTCGGTTTACCGAAAAGCGCAACATTTGACAAAATGCGAGCCTCAGAATATCGTAAAAACTTCATTTCAAAATCGTTTTGAAAGAGAGGGTTTTAAGGTCTAAAATATTTTGATCAAGATTGTTTTGGTTCAAAAAGGGGTATGAAGTTGAGATTTGACTCTCTCCTTGCCGAAGAAACTGAACCTTTCCCCTACACACCTTTCTCCACCATGTAAACCATCAGTCGCGTCCAAGTCTTAAGGGCGGTCAAAAATGGGGTGTCTATAGTTGCCCCTCTTTGACAGAACTCGGAAGTCAAGAAGTGACAGGAGTGAATGTCAAAGCCCAGAGACGACCCATTTTTGACAAGGTTGAAGACTTAGACAAACAAACAAAGTACAGACAAATAAATGGTTATGCCTGCGGGCTGCCTACGTATCCCTCTGCAAGGAATCAAACCAGCGTAGTTCAGGGACAGGATGCAAAATGATATGCAGAAAGATTTTGATAATTGGACTTATACGCTACGCGAAGCCGGTTTGCACTCAAAACAATGCAAT